>VZQC01001310.1:3259646-3274260 GCA_009823505.1 Rhizomys pruinosus | reverse complement strand
AAAAAAAAAAAAAAAAAAAAAAAAAAAAAAAAAGAAATGTCAGAATTATCACTTGTATAATACAAGGAAGCATGAAAAACATTTTTGTCCCTTTAATAGCTGTGACTGGGACTTCAGTACAAGTCAGGGGTGGGTTGAAATTTAATAATAATTCTATGTCACTATTAGCTTAAGCATATTACTAATTTTCTGGAGATAGCCATTCATTTTAATCTTATACAGGGAGCTATTAGTTGATACTGTGAGACTAAATAATATGTCTTGAGAGATTTGCCCCTAATTATTATAATTTATGGTATGTTCAATAATTATACCCATATAAGGTTGGAACAGCTATTTTGAATATACCACCATAAAGTATAAACTTTGAAATGTCCTTGCAAGTCTTGGGGTAGGTTCTAGATGACCAAATTTCTCCAGATGTTCAGAGATATTTTACATGGGTTTGGGAAAAAAGCCTGTCTGCTCATTCCAAAGGCATTTTACTTAGTGGTCAAATATTTTGCATATACATAGAGAAGATTTATGTCCATTTAATCTAATAGCTGTACCTGGGACTCCATGTCAAGGGTGGGAAATGTCTTACATATAAAACAGAGCTAAGGGCTGGAGAGATGGCCTAGCCGTTAAGAGCACTGACTGCTCTTGCAGAGGACCTGGGTTCGATCCCCAGCACCCACATGGCAGCTGAGAACCATCTGTAACTCCAATTCCAGGAGAACTCCAGTTCCAAGGGAATCCGACACCCTCTTCTGACCTCTGAGGCATTGCACAACACAGGTGCACAAACCTACATGCAGACAGTACATTCATACAAATAAATAAATAAACAAATAAATAAATAAATAAATAAATAAATAAATAATTTTTTAAAAACAGAGCTAAATTCCAAAGTATGCAGGTCCCGGGGGGCAGAAATAATCATTATTTTGAGTTAACTACTATCCTTGAGGATCAAGAACCCTATTGTGGTTTATCAATCTTAGTATAGATGGTCATTTATTTGTCAGCGAGCAGGTTACCAAAAACTTTGCCTCAAGTTTCAAAGGGATGTAGCCAATAAGAGGGAGAGGACATATGTGGTTGGCAGTGCATTGAAATGATTATATATCTTTGTGGTTCCATTATTTGGTATATCATATTGTTGACTTTATATATTTCTCTATTTTTTGTCCAGTTCACCTATCTAATGGACAGGGTGGGAATATTAAAGTCCCCTGCTACTTCTGTGCTAGAGTCAATCTGTGCCTTAATGTCCTGTAGAATTGTGTTCATAAAGTTCGGTTTACCTGAATTTGGTGTGTATAAAATTAAGGATTATGATATCATCTTGGTTAATTGTTCCTTTGATAATACTACACTGAGCTTCCTCATCATTGTGGGTTTCTTTGCAGACAACAACAACAACAACAAAAAATGGGTTTTGTTTCTTCATTCTACCAGTCTATGTCTCTTGATTGGAGAATTCTGTCCATTAATATTTAGAGTTATTAATTTTGTTGTCGTTTTTGTTTTGTTTTGGTGTTTTTGAGAGAATTATATTAGTTTGAGTCATTTTGATTTCTGGTGCATTTTTGTCCTATGTTATATTTCCATAGTATTAGTATCATTTATTTTCTGGTGCTGGTTGATTGATTACAGTCATCCCTACCCTCCCTCAACTCTTTGCATTGCTTCGAATAGTCTCTGAAGGGATGGCTTTCTAGACAAGAATCCTTTCAACTTATTTACGTCCTGGGATGTTTTCTTCTCTTGTTCAATTATAATAGACATTTTTGCTTGGATATAGTATTCTGGGTTGACATCTAATAGTCCTTTAGAACTGGAACTACTTTAGGGTCTGGAGAGATGGCCTAGTGGTTAAGAGCACCGACTGCTCTTGCAGAGGACCCGGGTTCGATCCCCAGCACCCACATGACGGCTGAGAACTGTCTTTAACTCCAGTTTCAGGGGAATCCGACGCCCTCTTCTGACCTCCGCGGCATTGCACGACATGGGTGCACAAACCTACATGCAGACAGTACATTCATACACATACAAAAATAAATTTAAAAAAAAAAGGAACTGGAACTACTTTAGACCAAGCTCTTCTGTCTTTCTTTTTTTGCAATGAAAAATCAGCTGTAATTCTATTATGTTTTCCCTTATATGTAACTTGTTTTTCTTTTGCCACCCTCAGTATCTTCTCTTTGCTTTGAATATCTAGTGTCTTGACTATGACGTGGTGTGGGGAATCTCTTTTCTGGTTCTGTCTACTTGGTGTTCTATGTGCTTCTTGTATTAGTAGGGGTAGGTCTTTCTTTAAGTTGGGAAAGTTTTCCTCTAAAATTCTGTTGAAAATCTGGGCAGTACCACTATCCTGTGAATTTTCTTCTTCTTCTATCCCTATGATTCAAAAATTTGGTCTTTTCATAGTGTCCCAGAGTTCCTGGTTATTCCATTCTCGTGGGGGTTTTTGTTGTTGTTGTTTTGGGTTTGTTTGTTTGTTTGTTTGTTTTGGTGTTTTTGAGACTGGGTCTCCCTTTAGTCCCAGTTGGCCTAGAGCTCGCTGGCCTTGAACTCATAGAGAACAGAGAACCGCCTGCCTCTGGGGTTAAAGGCGTGTACCACCAAGCCCTGCTTTTTTTTTTTTTAACTCTGTATTCACATTTTTTTATACTTTTCATAATCTTTACTTATCTATCCAATTCTTCCATATTGTCTTCTAATCTTGATATTCTGTTTTCTACTTCGTCCATTCTGTTATTGAGAGTTTCTCCTATCCTTTCCAAGTGGTTTATGGATTGTTGCATTTCTTTTTACATTTCAACTTGGATTTTCTTCAGTGTTTCTAAATCTTTTATAATTTCATTCCACAGTTTATCATTGTCCTCTTTTAATTTGTCTATATCATTTAAGTCCCTGACTTCTTTATTTATGTGCTCTTTAAATTCCTTCAACTCCTTAACTTCTTTAATCCTGTTTATAATTGTTCTTTTAAGATCTTTATCCTGAGTTATATCTAAGGAGTCTTCACTGTAGGGTTCTTTAATAGGGTTACTACTATTTGTCGGGGGTTCATGTTTTTTTTTCTGTTATTTTTTTCTTTGAGCTTTAGGCATTTTGTTAGGTATGGTTCTAATGTGAAGCTTAGGTCTTTGTTGAGCCAAGACCGAGCTTGGTTATATTCTTCAGGTGTTTTGGTTGACTTTTTAATTGGTGTACAGGTGTGGATAGTTTAAGCTCCAAAATCTGACTGGCCTGAACCCCCCCAGGCCTGTGGAACCCGAGGGCCCCAGGCACTCCTGGCCTTGTGGGCTGGAAGGTCACAACACCTCCACTGGTATGCAGTTGGAGTCCCCCACACCAAAGTGGGTGAGTACCAATCACCTCCCCTGTGAGATGTTCTCAGAGAACCACCTCATGCCACTCGTGGTCTATCCACTGGTCCCCCAGGGCCAGCTGTCAAGGTCTGTACCTGGGTCCAGTGGGAGGGAGGCTCAGTGGACACTGGAGTTATCCCTGCTGTCTCCTGATGCCCATGGGCAAAGTCTACAGTGCCGAATTGCAGTCACTAAGGATCCAGGTGCCCTCCAACCACCTCTGACACTTCCCAATGCTCTTGGGGGCCCCTAAGTCCCCCTCCCCCAGCCTTGTTTTAGCTGCCCAGAACACACTGGCCTCCTCAGGAGCCGCCATCTTGCTCTCTCCCCAGCAATGAATATCTTAACTCCTAGAAGATACAAAAAATAAGTACAAGGCATTTGGAATTCAGAGGCAAATAAAAATAACACATGGTTCCTTATCTCAGAATATACAGCTAGTAGATAGTATACATATGTAACAGTAATTACAGACTAAAGAAGTGTCTTGAAAGGGTCATATACCAGACAGGACAAAAATCACAGAGAAAAGTATCCCTTTCCATCTGCAGAGAGATTTTAGACATGGGAGTTCAATATTAGTTCATAACTGTCAGCTAGGTAGAATTTTGTGAATGGTATAAAAGTAGATTTTTATAAGCTACTAAAAGCAAAAAAGATATCATTATCAATTGCAAACTTCAAGATAAAAGAATTCTGCTGATGTACTTGAGGACAAAACATAAGAAATTATCTGTGCAGAAAGTTCCAGTCTTCTCCCATTTTTCATGTTCTCTTTGTGTGTTTCTCTCACAGTTTGCTTCATGACTTTTACATAAAGAGAAAAGCATGAGAATCACCTTTTTTCTTTTTGGTTTGGTTCTATAGAAGGGCATTTTAGTTCGGAAAACCCTTAAGTGTTGGAGATTCCTTCTTGTTAAATTCCTTTGTGAGTTTCACTAAATACCCAGACCATGCTGATAGGATTAGTCTGTATTCAAGGATATAACCAAAACTAGTTTTGTCAGTTCACACGTCATCAGAATTATTGTCCTTATGTCTGCCCCATAGCTTCATGGGGACCATACTGAAAATATTTCTGGTTTTCTTTTTAGAACAAATGTGATATTTTCTTCACCTCCTTGGTTGTGAGCTGAGGATGGCAAATGGATGGATGGATGGATGGATAGATAGATAGATAGATAGATAGATAGATAGATAGATAGATAGATAATAAATAAGCCGTATAGGTCTGAGCAGTGTGAAACAATGTTCAGAGATATTGCCTTTCCACTCATTATCAGAGGCAATGAGGGAAAGCTCCTTGGTGGCTGTGAAATGATGACAAATATGATGTAGCTGTTAGACAATTAGGATAAAGTCCCAGACAAAGTAGCACTCATTTGTTCATATATTTATTCACCATGTTGTGTGGACTGCTATGTCTTATGATGTAAAGAAAAAATATGGCATGAGCCTAACCCTTAGGGGTTACTGCTTAGAGACAGAATATAAACTGAATCCTAATGTTTCAGAGTTTCTAATAAGAAAAATGATTACTTCAGGAAATTTTTTGAGCTGCCACCTTACTATGTAGTCCAGGCTGGGTTGAATTCATAGTTCAAACTACTGCGTGCTAGAATTATAGGAATATACTACCATGTCTGGCTCCAGTAATATTTAATATATAACACATTGTAGAATGGTTTCTTCTCCACTGATGAATTGATGTTTGTCAGCCACTCTATTAATTGTCATTAAGTTCTTGCACGACATGGGTACACAAACCTACATGCAGACAATACATTCATATAAATAAATAAATAAATAAATAAATAAATAAATAAAATTGTCATTAAGTTCTGTCAAAAAGATGGAACCTTTAACTAAAGGAGTTGTCTCCTTTCTGATAGACTACTGCAAGTTCAGTGACCATGTGTAAATTTGTTTCTTTTTTTCAGGTACCCCAATTATGAATTTATTAGTGATAACTCTATTTCTTGGTCAGCTGGACTACACAATCGATACACAGAAAATTCACTTCGGGGTGTGATCCTGGATATACATTTTCTCTCCCAGGCAGACTTCCTAGTGTGCACTTTTTCATCCCAGGTATGTAGTAACTGGGCATGTTTTAATGGCCAGTACTTTTTTGTCATATTAAGATAAGGAAAATTATTTTTTGTGTGTCTATGTTTTTGATGTTAGCATGATTCAGGTATAATTTTCTTTGTACTTACTAGTAATATATTTTGTGAAAGAATAAGAGGTTCCATAAAATAGCTAGTTGAGTATACTTGTTTGCAGGCAGTGGTTGAGTACATCTCTACTGAAGCCACTTAGTGGATTCATTTAAAGTACTTGAAAAAAAAATAAAGTACTTGATTGTTCATAGCATTTAAGAGAAACAGCAAGTTAATTAAGTTTACTTTATATTTTCCTGATTTTGCATACAGCCAATATGTACCTCAAATCCATTCATTTCAACACATCATTGCACTGATTCTGTGAGATTTAAATGCCCAGTATTTTGCCTCACTTGATTGCTTTATAGAAACTAGAAGGCAGTTAATGCAATTCTTCTTCATGCCCTATTACATTCCTACAAAGCAAGAAAGTGCACATTAAATTTAGACAATACAATTTTTAGAATGTAAATAATACAGTATCACAATCACTTCTTGGGTTTAATTGTTACATACAAGTATAGGTTATAGTTTTGATGACTTTATGAGGTATCTAATCAGTCTTCTGGGCCCTATGGAATATCAGTATAACAATTTGTTCTCTTATTTATGTACATATTTTTGGTTACCTCATTTAACCAGCTGTTGAATGACTGTGCTGAGTTACACTACATGCTGAGAAGACTTTAAGGAGATTGAAGACGTAGTTCTTGTCCTCATTCAGAATCAAAATATAACTTGAGAATAATTGCCAAAATAATTATGAATAGTTGTAAGATAAACATGTTTAAATGCTGAGAAGCAGCATAGTAAAGAAAATCCACATTATTTCCATAAAGAAATGGAATTTTTTTTTACTCTATGGCAATGTACATTATCACAATAGGATGTCGATATAATTTTTAAAAAGATACTTATCCAGGCAAAGGCTCTGGGTTACTTCAATGTGAAATAAGAATACAACTGTCTAACAGAACAAGAGTCACAAGTAGGTACTAATTACAACAGCAAACTTCTTTTATCTTTCAAATTCCCATGAAGGTATCTAGTGGTAATGTTTCTGCCTAATTGGGGTGAGGAATCCTGTCTTTAAGAAGCACCTTTTCCTTTCTCATGGCAGGGCGAGGCGAATATCTACTTGACTTCACCCTCAACTATTTTTGAGAACTTAGCTACCTGATCAGTAGATACATGTAGTACCTCCAACCTCGCCCCCTCCCCCAAAAAAACCCTCTATACATACTGGGTACTACTAGAATGACTGACCAAAAGTCACTTCAAGTCTAGTGAGATGGCTTAAATGGGTGCTTGCCACCAAGACTGATGACCTGATTTGGGACTTCAGTCTCAAGGACCCATGTGTTGGAGGGAGAGAACCAACTCCAGCAAGTTGTTCTCTGACCTCCATACATGTGCTATGACGTATGTATATAGAAAAATAAATAAATACAATACAAAATTTTTTTCAAAGGAGTCACTTTCCCAAGGTACACCACTGTCCCTGTAGGCCTAAATTTTAGACCTGTGTGAAGTCTGCTCATCTAGTCTAGTGTTTCTAAATTTAAACACCACTGGCATTTGAGACAGGTAACTTTCTGCCATGAGACGCTGCTGTGCATTGTAGGATGCTTAGCAGCATTCTTAGCCAGTAGTACCCCAACCAAGGTTGTAAAAGCCCAAAATGCACCCACATGGCGGCTGAGAACCGTCTGAAACTCCAGTTCAAGGAGAACTCCAGTTCCAGGGGAGTCCGATACCCTCTTCTGACCTCCGTGACATTGCACAACACGGGTGCACAGACTTGCATGCAGACAGAACATTCATACACATACAGAAATAAATAAATAAATAAATAAATAAATAAATAAATAAATAAATAAATAAATAAAAATAAAAATAAAAATTAAAAAAAGCCCAAAATGTCTCTAGACATTGCCAAATGCCCCCTTAGGTACCACAGCTACATTGGTTGAGAACCACTACTAATTATAAGCTCTGAAATTAAATGAAAATCTACATCCTTACATTTAGGTAGGCATTGACTTTTACAGGGATGTGCTTAGTGTGTTTACTTTCTTTTAGCCCTTAAGAATACTTTTGTGCTCATTCTGGGATGGAAAGTAATCATTTTTCTTTTTCCTTTGAAAGATTTGCCTTAAATTTTTTGAATTGCCAAGATTATATAAAGATGGCCTGGGCTAGATCACAGATAGTCCTAAATTCCAAGTTCTGGATTGCCTGTGTGATAATTTGCTGCATGGAGAAGGAAGGATAGCCAGCTATCACAAAGACTGCATTTGCCTGTTCCTCCTGCTTAGATTATGTTTATAAAGCAAAGTTATTTGTACCCGTAATATGCTAAGCTTTAAAAATAAAATAGCTGTATTTCCCATTTAGAAATAAACTTACAATCTTCTTTAAAAAAGAACTTTTGGTTTCAGAAGCCTAATTTTGACCTAGAAATCAACACCACCATCACTTCATGGTAGTAGAGATTTTTCTAGGCCAGAGGAGACTGCTGTATTGCTTTGCTCTTGTTGTATGCATAATATCAACTCAGTGTGTTCAGACCTTGGGTCCAGAGAAGCAATTTTTATGCAGAGAGATTGGTGCAAGGAGCTTTTTATTTTTTCTATAGAAGAATGAGATTAGGGGCTGGAGAGATGGTTCAGTGGTTAAGAGCACTGACTGCTCTTGCAGAGGACCCGGGTTTGATTCCCAGCACCCACATGGCAGCTAAGAACCGTCTTTAACTCCAGTTCCAGGGAAATCTGATACCATCTTCTGACCTCCACAGCACTGCATGACTCGGGTGCACCAACCTACATATAGACAGTACACTCATACACATAAAAAATAATAAATATAGACTGGACTCCTATTTGATCAACATGCTTGTGCATACAAGCTTCTCCAACTGGACTATGGGAACCTTGGGTTGTTCAAAATTTGGACATAGATACTTGCAAATTGGTTTTACATGAATGTTACTTACATTCATTGCTTATGCTTAATAATTTGGCTCACTTCGAAAGAAATACACCAATTATCTAATTGTACGGCAAACTGAGTAATGTCAATGTTATCTGAAAACAACTGTGCTATTACATTGTAGAATCCCTTAAAATAAACAAAGAGAAAAATAATAATAATAAATAAATTTTTAAAAAGAATGAGATTAATGTTTATATACTATATTATTCCTAAAGATTATTGGTAAACTTTGTTATTATTGATCACTTAGGCCAAAGCAAAACTCAAACAATTTATGTCCCAAAGTATACTTGAATACCTCAAAATATTTTATATTACTATTCAGAATAAAAGTTTTATTACAAATAAAAGTTTTATTAAAAATTACAGCATAATAATTTTGAGTGACAGTTTTCCAGCTGTGATCATTTCTATTATCACCCATCTGATTTTATGGCTAGCAACTACAGTGATTTATGTGGAGTTCAGTGACAAGTATCTTGTCTTACTTCCACTTCAACATTTTTTTGCAAATATTTTCTAATAAAGAGGCAATTAGTAAAGTTCTGTGAAGTTGGCTGTTGGGGTTGTTGAGGTTTCCTTTTCATAAACCAAAACTGGGATTGCTTGAAAGTGTTCCAGAAGCCGGGTGTGGTGGTGCATGCCTTTAATCCCACACTCTGGAGGCAGAGACAGGCAGATCTCTGTGAGTTCAAGTCCAGCCTGATCTACATAGTGAGCTCAAGGCCAGCTGGGACTAAAGGGAGACTCTGTCTTAAAAAGACCAAAAAAAAAAGAGAGAGAGAGAGAGAGAAAGAAAGTGCTCCAGAAATGTCTCACTATTACCAAAAGAGCAAAAGGAAAAGTCATTCATGGGATAAAAATGCCAAGCCATTGACTTCACTGGGCACAAAACAAGAATGAAGAAACATGGGCTCTACCTTTAAAAATAGCTATAACAATAATAATTTTGCCTAGTGCATAGTTTTTATGAAAACTAAAGACTACATGTAAAGAATTAGAATTGTACATTGAAATGCATTAAACACATTAGCTGCATATATATAAATATATATATAAATATAGGACTATCATTGCCTATTACAGATGCTTCATTGTAGATTTTAGTAGCTCTTTTTCACATGACTATATTTCAGACTCTCTGACCTCACATTTTAAAAGGAGCATGAAACATGCTGTCCTAATTTGGTGTCTGTTGCTGGGATAAAACACCAACCACAACCAACTTGGGGAAGGAAGGGGTTTATTTCATCTCACAAGCTACAGTCCATGGTTGATAGAAGTCAGAATAGGAACTTGGAGATGGAGACCAGGGAGGAACTCTGCTGGCTGGCTGGCTCAGCTAGCTTTCTTATACAGCCCAGGCCCATCTGCCTAGGGATGGCACCACCCAGAGTGGGCTGAGCCCTCTTGCATCAATTAACAATTAAGAAAATGCCTCACAGACATGCCCACTGATCAATTTGATCAATTTTTCTGGACCACCTGGGTTCCTTTTCATTAGCTTACTAAGGAACATTGTCTTAAGACTTCTCAGACACATGGGCTAGAGAGATGGCCTAGCAGTTAAGAGCGCCGACCACTCTTACAGAGGACCCGGGTTCGATCCCCAGCACCCACATGGCGGCCGAGAACCATCTGAAACTCCAATTCCAAGAGAACTCCAGTTCCAGGGGATCTGACACCCTCTTCTGACCTCCGCGGCATTGCACGACACGGATGCACAAACTTGCATGCAGACAATACATTCATACACATACAGAAATAAATAAAATTTTAAAAAAAGACTTCTCAGACACAAGTTTTTCATTATCGAAGAGTGTGTGATAATTATTACTTACTATGGTTAATGTCAGTAAACTTGTATGTGTGTTGACTTTAGGAAAATTAATCTTCATGTTGCCCTGTATATGTTGCAGACATGCTAGTCAGTGGAGGAAGGCTGAAGCCATACACTAAAAAAATAGGCAACTCTGACCCTTCCTTGATGATGACCTTATATTCCAAGATAGTGAACTGTAATATCTTCTTCATAATGCTTTGGCAATCCTTAAATCATATTATCCATGTACACATTCTATCTCCTCCTATATGCTATCATTTGAGAAATAATTGATTTGTTGACCATGAACTATTTCAGACAATACAAAATGAAGTGCCATACTAGAAGGAAAATGCAAGGCTTGAAGTTTAAAAAACCACAAACATCATGATACCCTTTTTGTTTTATTTTTGTTCTGGTTTGAGGTGCTACGGATCCAACCCAGGATCTCATGCAAACTAGACAAACACTTCACCACTGGGCTATATTCCCAGTCTGTCACATGCCATCTTAATCCAGATTCTTTGGGACGCTTTAGACATATCCCTTGTCCCTCTACCTCAGAGTTTCCGGCCTTCCCTGATTTTACGTCAATAAGTGAGGTCTGGGGAATTCACTTGCCTTTAATGAAAGTTTGTTTTGTTTTGTTTTTTAACCAGCGACATGATTCCACTCTCTAATATTGTTATCAGTTGCTTTTAATATTGCACTTGCTTTTCTGAACCCTTTTTTCCAAGTTACTTCTCAAAACCAAGTTTGTCCTAAAATTTTCAAATTGAAAAGAACAGTACTCAGGAATTCCTAAAAGTCAATATTAACATTTTCCAAGGCTATCAAGTGAGTTATAAAAGCTATATAATCACATTCTAAATAGTTGTACCATTTACAGTCATCCTCTTGTGTGTTAGTAGAAAACACTGTGCATGAAGCATCCACTGGGTCACTTCTATTCTTAATTGTTAAAATCACCTTAAATATGAAGCAAATAATTTCTTGTTGAAGAAATAAGAGTAGTTGGAAGCTCATTTGTAGATAGATGAAATACCAAAAAAGGTTTTTTGAAAATACTGTTGATCGGGCTGGAGAGATAGCCTAGCGGTTAAGAGCTCTGACTGCTCTTTCAGAGGGGCCCCGCCCAGGTTCAATCCCCAGCACCCACATGGCGGCTAAGAACCGTCTGTAACTCCAATTCCAGGAGAACTCCAGTTCAGGGGAATCCGAGACCCTCTTCTGACCTCCGCGGCATTGCACGACACGGGTGCACAGACCTACATGCAGACACTACACTCATACACATGCAAAAATAAATAAAATTAAAAAAAAAAATTAAAAAAAAAATATTGTTGATCAAGTTATTGCATTTTTATTACACAGTTTTATTAAACAGTTGCAGGTACTTACTTTAAAGACCTTAACACTGTTGTAGTTTACTTTGTTTAATGAGCAGTCTACATTGCTCAATGCTTTGAGCAGTTTCTCTCCTTTGACACTTCCCTTTATGACAGTTGTTAAAACATTCTTTTTTTTTAAATAAATCTTTATTTTTTTTATATGTATGAATGTACTGCCTGCATGTAGGTTTGTGCACCCGTGTCTTGCAATGCCGCGGAAGTCAGAAAAGGGCATTGGATTCCCCTGGAACTGGAGTTAAAGACGGTTCTCAGCCGCCATGTGGGTTCAAACCCCGGTCCTCTGCAAGAGCAGTCTGTGCTCTTAACCGCTAGGCCATCTCTCCAGCCGTGTTAAAACATTCTTACAGCACTGTCTAATTTCATATCCACACAAAACACACTGGCCATGTTACAGACCTTGAATCAGAATTTGGAAGGCCCAGAAGGCAGAACTAAGAACTACCTTAAACTTTCTCCTAGACCCAGACTGGTGATCTGGATAGGATTTCCATGAGGTGTAGCTCATGAAGCAGTACCACTGAGAGCACCATGGAGAATGCATAGGATCAAAGATATGAACCCCTTCCCATAAAGAAGACTGGAGAGATATCTTGCATCAGCATGGGCTCTTGCTTGCAGTGCTGAATGCTTTACTGTGGAACTTTTATTGCATTCGTTTTGGAATTCGTCTAGTGTAGCAAAAATTTTGCTTTTATTCTCATTGCATAGAAACTAAGGATAAAACTAAGTAGTTTATAGGAAAAGTGCACAGGATGCAATAAAATATGCTACATACAACCTTGTGTTTTCAGACCTTGCACTGGTCATACACTTTGTGAGTACCAAATGTGAGTGTTGTCATCAACTGCAAGCCTTCATTTACCTATCACATGATTTGAATTTGTAAAGTCCAGAGAGGAGACTTATATAGTTAAATGTAAACATCAGCACTTTAGTAATCTTCCTGGCTCTTAGCAGTAAATTCCAGAAGGGACTGATACAGACAACCCTGGTATACTTATAATGTTATGTGTGGGCCTTAAGTTTAAAATATTACTCATGGGCTTGAATCTCCATTACCAGAGCACTGCATTTATTCAACAGGTATTTACTGAATATCTACAATGTAGTATGTACTGTTCCAGAGCAGATACTCTAGAACCATAAATAATTCTAACTATATTATTTATTATCTGCTTTTGTATTTTTTTTATAAATTTAAAAGATCTTTCTTAGCTTAGTTTCTTCATCTATAAAATGAAGATTGTACTAATGGAATTTTGTGACAGCTAAAGGAGATGGTAGGATAGGCATACTATTAGAATGTTCCTGGAACATATCAGTGCTCTTTAAGCTCAGCTGCTATTATTATGATCATCGTTAAATTGCTTTCAGTTCCCTTTGACATCTGTAAAATGAGCATAATGTTAGAATCTCTCAGAGATACTGGGAGAATTACATTAGCTAATACCCAAACTCAATATCTGACAAAAACTCAGCAAATCTTAGCAGCTTCCATGTTATTTAGTTTGCTATTATTAGAGACTCATTTTATTTACAGTCATGTGCCTTAATAGTGAGGACACATTCTGAGAAATGTGTCACTGGGAAATTTTGTCATCATCAGAATGTAACATTCTGTGAACCAAGATCGCTACAAATTCACAAGGATAAAACCTTATGAGACCTCCATTGCATATTTGGCCTGTCATTGACTGAAATGTCATTATATGGCACTTGACAATATTGTTTCTTTCCAAAGTTATCACTTAATTTTGCTTGCTCTCTGGGTGGGCCTTTGGCTGAAGTTTTGTTTTGTTAACTTTCAAGTTAAAAGTTTCAAGTCTTTTTAATTCTTTTTTTTTCCACAGGTACATAGTTTATTATGGTTCTAGCATGTAGGAACTGAAGCCCCTTTCTTTGACAGGGGGAAAGAAATAATTAGCATTTTAGTAACTGTACATTTTGTATACCTTTAAGCAGCTCTTAAATATTACAGAAAAAAAAAAACATATATGGAATCATACATAGTTTCAATATTCTTCCAGTAACTCCAGTTCATATCATGATATTCCTAAGGTAAACTCAGTTTGTTGGCAGAGTACAACCTGAAAGCAAGCCAAGTGTGGTAGCACATGCCTGTAATTCTAGCACTTGGAGGAGGTAAAGGCAGGAGCGTCAGAAGTTTGAGATCACCCTCAGCTATATAAAAGAATTTAAAGCCAGTCTGGGCTACATGAGACTTTATCTCAAAAGTTATAATGGTAATTTAAAATTCTAGCACTAAGACTTAGGTTCCCTACTTAGTCTTGTATTTTAATTCCTATAAAATTAAACATTTGTCTAATCTTAGTTTTATTTGCTAGTTACCTATAACATTTGAGAATTGCCCAAGTTCCTAAAATTCAGATTCTCCAATACATTGAAGTAATGTTTAACCTTGATCATAAATGTTAAAAGAATAAGCATATAAGAATATGGTGTATCAGTGTGAGAATACTTGCCTAATATGTATAAGGTCCTGAGTCCAAACCCCAGCATAACTAAGAGAAAGAGAGAGAGAGAGAGAGAGAGAGAGAGAGAATCTTCAGTTTTTGATCTCCATGAATAGCACTGCTTAAATTTTTTTCTTAAATCTGCAATCATTCTAAATTGTTTCATTAAGCAGATTAACAACTATTAATAGTAGTTGCAAAGCATTCCCAGTGTTAAGGGACAATAGATGCCAACCCAGGTTACTATACCCAGCAAAAATGTCAATCATAGTGGAAGGAGAGAGGAAAATCTTCCATGACATAAACAACTTGAAAGAATACATGTCCGGAAAACCAACCCTTCAGAGAATACTTGAAGCAATTCAAAGAACAGAAGAAAGGAGCA
>VZQC01001310.1:3202664-3255834 GCA_009823505.1 Rhizomys pruinosus | reverse complement strand
GGATGCTAGTGCCAATTACCCAGTTGTAAGTATTTCTTGTGTAGGGCCCCCTGAGCTTTTGTACAAAGCAATTGGGCGTAATGCATTTTGGAAACAACAACAACAACAACAACAACAACAGAAAAGACTGCATCAAAGAACTGACTGAAACAGTGAACTTCTGCTCCAAACAGTCAACTTCCCCATGGACAATATTGAGAAAGACTACGAGATGAAAAACATGTTTGGCAGAATGCATGAGCTCTGGCGGGGTGGGGGAATGGGCGGGAACACGGGTCTAGATTTGTTAAAAAATAAATAAATTAAAAAAAATAAGGAAAAATAAATAAATAAAAGTAACTAGTACGTAAAAAAAAAAAGAAAAATTGATGTAAGATTTATTGAAAAAGTTTAATAACAATAAAAAACTGAACAAAAAAAATAGTAGTTGCATCTCTAAGTAGATGTAAACTGTTGGCATAAGGACAATTAAAATTCATTAACTGAAGTGATCAAACTAGAAATTTAGAGAAATTTGACTCAAGTGGAGTTTTCAATTCAGAATGAATAAAAGAAAAGTGTTCTGTGCAAAATAATAGTTCTTGCCTGTCATCAGGCAACCTTAGGAAAGGTTCTGAAGCCCTTTTACTGTATTTTGAATCAGTTCATTAGTTACCAGAGTGCTACTTCTCTGTGGAGGTGGTTATAGTTTAGCTTTATTATTATGCATATTAAAGTCAGGAAATGAAGTTCAGGTTGTAAGGTTTCACCTGCCAGAGAACATATTCTCTGACAGAGGAACCTTTTAAGTAGACTAATCAGAGCTGGGTGTGGTGGTACATACCCTTAATCCAGCATTCTGGAGGTAGAGGCAGGCAGATCTCTGAGATTGAGGCCAGCCTGTTCTCAGAGTTCCAGGCGAGCTAGGGCAACAGAGAGACTCTCTCAAAAAAGAAAAGAGGATGGAAGGGGAAGGGAGGTGGGGGCGGGGGCGGGGAGAAAATAAAAAAGAGAAGAGAAAAGAAGAAAAGAAAAAAAACTATTCTAGTCAGGTGATGCCTCTGCCTCAAGCCTCAAAGGCTAGCCCAGCTTTTATGAGTCTGACCATTCTATTGTGTACACAGCACACTAAATTCTTAAGAATTAAAATGACTGATATGTTTAAATTTGCATGCTAGTTGATCATCAGTGATCACATAAATCTCTTTTGAGAAGGGTTCCAAGCAGACACTGTGCTTAAAAGTAGAAAAAGTGAAGAATATTGCAACATTTTTAGTATTTGATCCCAAAACTTAAAATTTTCAGACACATACTTTGCCTTACTCATATTTGGGTCATGAGTGCCTAGCCTGGAAGACTGCATAGCTCTTCATAAATGTTTATTAAAATTAATTCATATTCTTACATTGTAATTTTATGTATAGCCCTCCCCTCCTGTCCAAGACTTTAATTATAAACATCTTTTGTGTACCTTTAGAAAATATAAGTGCAGAAATAAAGAATGACTATGCCATTATCTCACGGCAGATGGACTGAAGGTTTCTAACTAGAAACCACTACTTCTCAGCCATCTCAGGCCAGCAGCCCCATTTAAGGGCTTTCAGATTGCTGTGAAGAACTTTTATACTGTGTACTAACAAACTCATTTCTCTTCCTCAAGGTCTGTCGAGTTGCTTATGAAATCATGCAAACACTGCATCCTGATGCCTCTGCAAACTTCCATTCTTTAGATGACATCTACTATTTTGGAGGCCAGAATGCCCACAACCAGATTGCCATTTATCCTCATCAACCTCGGACCGAAGAGGAAATCCCCATGGAACCTGGAGATATTATTGGTGTAGCTGGAAACCATTGGGATGGTTACTCTAAAGGTTTCAACAGAAAAACAAGAAAAATGGGCCTGTATCCCTCCTACAAAGTCCAGGAGAAGATAGAAACAGTCAAGTATCCCACATATCCTGAGGCTGAAAAATAAAGATCAAGTGTAAGAGATAAACAACAAAACTCAGTTCAGGCCATCTTGGCCAATCAGAAGACCGAGGCTCAGCAGCATGGCTAAATGACAGGCGACCTCGGCATTAGGAGCAAGTGGAAGCCTCAGATGCTTCACTAGTGGAATTCCTCTTTACCAAGGGCTGCCATGCCCTCAAGCCCATGCATAGTACAATAATGCACTCATACATAACATACAAACGGATTGTTTTCTACTTTGCCCCTTTAAATATTATTGTCTCCGTGAAACAAACACTGCCACATTGTGTAATTTTAGTGACACAGACGTTGTGTGTGAGACTTCCAACATGGTGCCTATATCTGAGAGACCTGTGTGACTTACTGAGAAGACGTAAATGGCTCCCTTCTGTGGGGAGGGTTGTTCTTAGCCAGTGGTGGTGTTATGACCACTAAATTCACTCCAGTCAACAGATTCAGAATGAGAATGGATGTTTTTTCCTTTATGGTTGTCTGGATTTTTTTTTTTTTTTGAGTAATTTCATCAATTCAGTTCATCCACCTCATCATTAATAAATGAAGGATACATCAGAAAATAAAATATTCAGTCTCCATTGGGAAATTTTGTAAAACAATGCCATGAACAATCTCTTTAGTAACGTTTCTGGACATTCTCTTTGATAACAAAAAATAAATTTTAAAAAGGAATTTTGTAAAGTTTCTAGAATTTCGAATCACTGGATAGTGTGGCTATGAAGCATAAAGGGTTTTATAGCTTTTTAACTTTTTTTCTATTTTTTTCCCTACTTCTTAAAAAAATAATTGAATTTTACCTTGAACAAGCGTTGGTGCCTTCTGTTATGTTAACTAATTTTAGTTGGTGCATATTACAAAGTTGTTAGGAACATTCTTGGGATCTTTCATTCTCTTAGTTTGGATACTATTGATTTGTTTTACTTGAATGAAATAATACTCCTTGCTTTCAGAGGAACTAATACTTATGCCTTTAAAACCAGACATATCAGGTTTGTTTGGTATTCTTTATTATGGCTCTTGTCCTTTTGTGGATTGGGTCCTCTTGTTTCATCTAGGAATCAATTTGTGCCCTCCCGATCATGACGAGGGCTCTGTGGGGTTGGGAAGCTGATAATGTTTCTGAAGTATGTATCTCAAAAAATGTAGAATTTTGTGAGCAAAGGGGAAAGGCTCCAGAATGAGGCCCAAAGTAAACCTAGGGTCACTGTTCCCAAATTCCTTTTAGGAATTCCACATTGGAATCACTTCAGAAAAGCTTGATGCTTTCTCTCTGAACTTCACTTCTTCCCGCATAGATACACTTCCTGTCTGGATGTGACCTGACTCCAAGGGAGCATTTCACAGTGTGTTCTACCTCCTAGAAGAAGAGTTTGATCCATTCAGGAGCTGGTACCAGGGCTGGTGTTAAATAGCAGGGATCTCGGAAGGAAAAGCTTAGTTAATTCTGACCTTTACAACCTTACTAAATAAAATATTCACACCAAATGTTCCTAAATTCTCTCCAACTCTCAAGTCTTCCAAAAGAGCAAAAATTTAACTAACTATAGTAATCAGAGATTTTCATTTTCGTCCAAACAAACAAAAATCAGGTAAAACTGACTCCATGTGAGCAGACAGATTTTGAGCATAAGCTACTTCTCCACCTCCCTTATCGCTTGTTAACAGAATGTCAGTAACTGGGGTGTGATTTGTGCCTTTGTAGAACCAAAGGTAAGTCACTTTCTTTTCATCCTAAATTGATCCAGTTCCATAGATGAAAGGACAAAAGAATACAACATGAAGAAAACAGGAGTGTTTATCAAATGGAGGCAAAGACATTATTTGGGATATTTTGTCTTTCGGTTCTAGAATTTCTATTTCTTTCTTAGGGTTTTTTCTTTTTACTTACTAAAAGCATGTTATGCTAAATGCAGAAATAACACTACATTATTTTTCTGATAAAGCCAACCTCTAAGTAATCTCAGAATTGGTTTCTGTTATCTTTACATAATGAGTTAGTCTTTGGTGGGCATTTTTTTGTTTGTTTTGGTTTTGTTCCTTCATGCATTAATCAGTTCTAGATTGAGTCCTGAATACTGTAAAGAATTTTTATTGTTACTTTTAGGATTGTTGGGCTTTTTTTTTTTTCTTTTTGTTTTTGAAATAGAGGCTCTCTGTGTTACCCAGATTGGCCTCAGATTCCCAATAATTAGCCTGCTAAGTGCAGGAATTAAGATGTCCACTACTATATATGGCTTTGTAAATGTTTTATGATGTAGATTCTGTTGTATTCCTCTAAAGAATATTTCTGCTGCTGATGGAAACATAAATTTTAACTTTATTGGTCTCAACTTATAAGCTATGCCTCGGGCAGAAGCTTAAATCCCAATTTGGTTCTTTGATCTTTCACTGGAGTTTTTCCTCCACATAGTTCAGAGGTTAGCAAAATGTAGGAAGAGTTATGCACAGAATGGAAGGTACTACGTTTTCTCTGGCTCCCTTTTGAGATTTCATTTCACAACAGCTGTAGTTGCTGTCTCCATGGTATTCTCTGTTTCCTTTTCTAAAGAGACTGCAGTGTTTTATTGGCTCAAAAAAATCCATGAAAATGGGACATTCACCCTCTGCTTTTCCTTTTTCTCTGAGTTTCAGCCTGTCCTCAGAATTTACCTCCTTTTTTTGTTTGGTGTCCTCTGGTAGATTTTTTTTTTTTTTTTGTCGAAACTTTCTAGTTATCCATTAAAAACTGATTCAATAGGTGGTTTCTCCACCATACAGGAAATGGAACTCTAAGAGAAAGACTTAAAATGAAAAATAGTAATAGTGATAATATTAAGATGGAAAGGCTTATTCCAAAGACACCCTTCTTTTAAACTTTGGCCAGTAGCCAGGCAAGAAGATGAAGGACTGGATACTTAAACCTGCAGGTACAAAGGGCTCAGGAATACTATTGCTGATATCTTTTAAGATTATATTCAGAGCTTCTATTTTTTAAACCAATATATGTAATGGTGATTGCTTTAATACCTACTATCCTTTTGGAAATGCTGACATTTCCTCACCACTGGAGCACTCCCTGAGGACTAGGTACCTACAGACCTTGTATTGGGGTTAGAATGGGAAGATTTGAATATTCTTTTAAAAAAAATTTTTTTTCATTTTTGAGAATTCGAGAATTTCATTTATAAGCTTTGTGTGTATATATTTTTTTATCCCTCCCTCTTCCCCATCCAAGTCTTCCCAGGCCCCTCCACTCTCTCTCATTTATATGACCTTTGATTATTATTGTTACATATGCAAAACATATATACACACATATAATTACTGAGTCCATTTAGTGGTGCTTTTATGTACATGTGTTTATGCCTAGCCCCTTGGGATTGGGTAACCCATCAGGGAGCTTGTCCCTGGAATAAACTCCTTCCCTTAGCAGCCATTGATTGGCTGAAGCTCTTCATCTAGAGGTAGCACCATGTGAAATTTCCCCCAGCTACCTTGGCATGTCAACCAGTATTATGTTTATGCAGGTCTTACTTAGGCAACCATAGTGTTAATATTTCATGGGCACAGCTTCCCTGTCATATCCAGAAGACACTATCAAACAAACAACAGTAGTCCTAGTTCTCTGGCTCTTACAACCTTTCCACCACCACCCCTTCCATGATGTTCCTTAAGCCTTAGGTATAGGGGTCACACTGTAGATCTATCAGTTGAGGTTGGGCACCCTATGGCACTTACTCTCTGCATTTTAACCAGTTGTGGTACTTTGTAATAGCTTCCATCTGTTGTAAAAAGAAGCTCCTTCGATGAATGGTAAGAACTACACTTGTCTGTGGATATAAGCATATTTAGAATATAGTAATTGTGTGTGTGTGTGTGTGTGTGTGTGTGTGTGTGAAAGTGGTAGTAGTAGGTTCTCCCGTAGGGTCTGTGACCTCTTCAGTATATACATACACACATACATACGTACACATACATACATACATACTTTTAAGAAAGTAGTGGTAGTAGGTTCCTCCGTTAAGGTCTGTGATCTCTCCAGCCATGGGTATTTGGCTAGGTTTACACTACCAGGTTTGAATTCCCTCCTATTGAGCAGGCCTTAAGTCCAATTAGACAACCTGTTGGTTACACCCAAGACAAAAGTTCCACTATTCCACCATTAGGGATATCTTGCTTGGCCAACCATTGTTCATAGTCTTTGCAGCTGGGTAGGACTAGTGACTGCTTTTCTGGCTGGCAGCTTGCGTAGCACCTTCCTGTAAGATCCAGTCCTCCCTTTATAGGAAAAAGGAAAACATGATGGTACTGAGATCATTCCCTAACTGTAAGTTAGAGCCAACTGTTATAGTGGTAATTTCTTATAAAACAGGTATAACTACCCTTTTTTAATTGACTGATAGGCATAGGAACTGTGAAAGGATAGCTATCTAGAGCCAAATTCAATAGTAAAGTCTTTATAAACTGTAATTAAGCAAAATATATATTAGTACAGGAAAGCTCTGACATCAGCAATGAATTATTCTGCCTAGGAGATGTTGGCTAGGGGATTCAAACCCCCCCCCAAAAAATATAAAGGCCTTTTTCCTATAAGTGGGATATATGCAAGGAGAAAGGCAGTAAGTCCCTGTTGTCGAAGACCTGGTGTGAGCATGAAAAAATGTTATGAGACGTCACTTGCTAATGTACAACTGGCCTCTGAAATGCCAGAGAGTGTTACCAAAGGCCACTAAAGCAATACAGCAAAATATTGGTCTCCTTGAGACAAGCAAGACTCCTCCGTCAGTATCAGCTACACCTCAACTGCCTGGAGATACTGTGCAACAGTGGCAGCCATGTGTCTATANTATATATATATATATATATATATATATATCCCAAATCTAATTGTCTTTTAGCTCTCTCCTTGGAGGAATAACTCACAGTGGATGCCACAAGCTTATGTCCTCTAGTGATTAGGAGATGTTATGAGCCACAATAAGAACTTGTCACCTTTTATAGAGAAACCACAGTTTGTGGATTAGCATACTATCCAAGCATCTGTGTCTATGCTCACAGCTTAGCTTGCCATAATAATTAGTACTGCTTAAATGTCTGTACATCCAATTGCTTGTGCTTTGTTAGTATGACTAAAAAAGTATCACTGGATAAGCTGTCAACCCATGAAGGGAAACAACCTGAACAGACTAGAGTCCAAAATGACAACTCCAAAGAAAGTAGACTATTTTCTTCTCATCCACTTGTGCCCCTTTCCCAAAGCCTAGGGAACAAATTTCGGAAGAGGAGGCGTGGTAGAATGTAAGAGCTGCGGAGAGATAGGGGTGAATCACGAGACTACAGCAATATAGACTGGACTCCTAATTGATCAACATGCCTGTGCATACAAGCATCACCAACTGGACTATGGGAACCTTGGGTTCAAAATTTGGACATAGATACTTGCAAAATGCACCAATTACCTAATTGTATGGTAAACTGAGTAACATCAATGTTATCTGAAAACAACTGTGTTATTATATTGTAGAATCCCTTAAAAATAAATGAGGGGGAAAAAAACAGTCCTATGCTGGGCGTGGTGGCACACGCCTTTAATCCTAGCACTTGGGAGGCAGAGGCAGAGGCAGGCAGATCTCTGTGTGTTCAAGGCCAGCCAGCCTGGTCTACAGAGTGAGTTCCAGGCTACCTGAGGCTACAAGAAGACCCTGTCTCAAAAAGACCAAATGGGAAAAAAAAAAAAAAAAAACTGGTCCCAAGACTTTACTTTCAGGGATTTTGTGTGTGTGTGTGTGTGTGTGTGTGTGTGTGTGTGTTTGTGTGTTTTGAAACAAGGTCTCCCTGTAACCCTAGCTGGCCTGGAACTCACTCCGTAGACCAGGTTGGCTCAGGAATAATTTTTACAGTATGTTACTAGAGAGGTTTCTCTGACTGTGTAGAGTATCAGAAACCATGAGGAGGAGATGGCTTTTGGTGTTGCTTTACTGCAACTGCCACTTGCCACTGATGATTGTTCTTCTCTAGGGAGAGAATGCAGTCTTGAGTGGATTTAAAAAAAAAATCCCCAGGGAGGAGGGCAACTCAGGTTTTCCAAGTCCTATGTCCAAAGTTTGAAGACCTTATCAGGAACTGCATTACTAGCCCCTGACCCATTCAATGCAGGTAGCAGAATTCTGTATAGTAACGATAAAGCAGTTAGAAGATATTGTATCACAGCTTTCCTGGTCCTTCACTCAGTTCTGATGTGTTAATTTGGGAACACAAGTTCAAGTCTGTTATGAAAGGGCCCCAAGCACTAATCCAGGGCTTCACTAGGTTTCAAAGAATAAAGCCAATACCTTCCCTGTCTGAACTTTTAGTTTTTCTTGCTATATATTGCCAAGTCTGTCTCCTAGATTCCCTTTAAATAAAGATGAAGAAAAGAATAGGTCCACTGAAGGAGTTGATGGTTAAGAGAAAAAGAAAAGGACACTGAAAAACCACCTCCTAGAGAGATTATTGTATCAATATTTTGATAATATCTCTTCTATTCAGTGAGTAGAAAAATGTTAGGTCCTAAATAGTGAGTCTTGAAAAGTCTACTCCGTTTCACTGAGAGCAGAGCTCTCTTAGAGAGGGATGCATTAGTGCCCTTTGGTCATAACCCACTGCCTGATGCTCTGTTTGTGCTCCCAGAAGACTACTGTAGGATCAATAGATCTGTGCAGAATAGATGTGAGGCTTAGAGACTGGTGAATTGGGGGTCTTGGCTATAAGACCTTTATTTATGCTGGATACAAGTTATACTCGCTGGCTCCTGGCAGCAGTCTCGCTCATAGAAACAATTTGGAGGAGCTGTTCCAAGACCTTTGGCAGGAACCAAGCAGCCTTGGAAAGTCCTGTTGTCTTCAACTGTCATGGACACTATGCATGCTGGAGGAATTTCCCTTTGATTGCATTCACTTTTTGTTCTTTGTACAAATCAGAGTCTCTGGCTGTTGGCCTGCTGGGCTAGTCAGCCTTGCCACCTCCCATCTAGTTCAGTTGTCACTTTTTCTTCTTTTTGTTCTTGGTTTTGTTTTGCAACCACCTTTAGAGGATAATGTCTTATGAATGATCCCCTTGTTTTAGTCCATTCCTCATGCTGTTCCTATTTCTAAATACAGAGACCACAGTTTTGTTTTGGAACCTCTAAGATATAAATGGAATTAAACCCCTGTGGAGTTGTAGATAACTTTTGGACCTGAGTCATAAGTGTCTGAAACCAGGCACTATGTATTTGTGTCCATTGAAACTCAAGATTTCCAAGGATTTTTTTAAAAAATCAATGTCTCTGTTCCTGAGAGGAACATTTTATGTAAAACTATGTCAATCTAGACAGAGCCTCCACTTTTTACAAAGCAATCTATTGAAGGTTCTGGCCAGGGGCCACATAATGTTTTGGGAAGAGAGTTCATAGCTCCTGCTGACCTCCTGCCATCAGGAACTTCATCATTAGTAACTAGTCTCAAACCTCTCCTCCCACATCACGACTGTCCTATGGAGGCTATTGTTTCCTAACTGCCTGTGTGGGTAGAGAAAAGGCCATTGACAAAAGAAAAAAGAAACGTGGTATATGTTGGTTCATAACTCAGCGGTGTATGAGAGCATCTGTGGAGGCAGGAATGTGCAATACTTTGTACCAAGAGCACAAGTATTTTAGGCTATGGGTGTGATCCATGGCCTGGGGAATGATGGGGCTTTGTGTCCTGGCTTAGTACTCCCTAGTAGACGACAGCAACTAGGAATTTCTGGCCAAGTAAAGGAAATGGAAGGTAGTAATAGGTCAAAGGCAAGAGACCCAGTTCTTGGTGTTTCCCCAATACCATAGCACCTCACATAGGCAATGTCCCTGAACCTCAGATCTCAAAGAAAACCAACAGTAAGCCCTGGTCTCCCTGAACCCAGAGTCAGAGCACCAGGCTTCTGGTTTTAAATGTGAGCAGCCCCCAAAACTTCCAGCACTTCACTTTGTTCATTTGTGGAATGAATTAGTTGGATTTATTCAAGGTTTGAAAATCTGGTTACCCACTTGGGTAGCACCTGTCTAAAGGAGGCAGCTGCTGTTCAGCCTTAAGGATTATCATCCTTAAGGATATGACATGACCAAGTCTTTGTTTTTCCAGACAAGCAAGAGCTGTTTATTATCTGTAATCTTCATATTTTTAAACTCTAGCAGATAATTCAGAAAGTATACAAAATATATAAAACAGTGAAGAGGCCAAGTAAAATGTGACTGTTTTGGACTATGGTCCATTCATTCATAACCTCTGGACTAGACTGATGAAAGTTCTTTCCTTTTTTTATTATTTTTGTATGTGTATGAATGTACTGTCTGCATGTAGGTTGGTGCACCCATGTGGTGCAATGCCGTGGATGTCAGAAGAGGGTGTCAGATTCCCCTGGAACTGGAGTTAAAGACAGTTCGCAGCCACCATATGGGTGCTGGGGATCGAACCCGGGTCCTCTGCAAAAGTGGTCGGCGCTCTTAACCCCTAAGCCATCTCTCCAGCCCTGGAAGTTCTTTTCTAATCAAGCCCCTTGTGGTCTAGTTCATTGGTTTTATATTTTATATTTCATTGTTTTAATATTTTTCATTGCCTTATAGTCACAAACACTGGAAATTGTTTACACATGTGCCTCATTTGGTGCTTGTGGATTATAAGGCTCAGAATGAGAACATCTAGCTTTTCAAGGGGTTCAAAATAGGATTGCCCTAATTTCAAATTTTGGCTCATACCCATCAAGTAGCAACAGGCTCAATCTGAGCTAATGCTCTTTCAAGAAACTCTTGATTAAAAAAAAAAAATTCTGTAAGTCAGTGATTTTTTTTTTATTTTTATAAGTAGAGTTTTACTGGGACGCATTCATTCTATATTGTCTATGCCTCCTTCCCAAGTGCAATGGCACAGTTGAGTAATTGTGACAATGACTGTGTAGCCCACAAAACATGAAATATTTGCTACCTAACTTTTTACAGAAAAAGTTCATTGTCCCCAACCTTAAGCAGTCTTATTGTTTAAATTAAAATGCATAATGCAGCCGGGCGTGGTGGCGCTCGCCTTTAGTCCTAGCACTTGGGAGGTAGAGGTAGACGAATCTCTGTGAGTTCAAGGCCAGCCTGGTCTACAGAGTGAGTTCCAGGTCAATTGGGGCTACAGGGAGACCCTGTCTCCAAAAGGCAAAAAAAAAAAAAAAAAGAAAAGAAAAGAAAAGAAATGCATAATGCAAAGGAGCTGACCATCCCCAAATACAGAGTTATCAGAGAACAAACATTTGAATGTGGTACTATTCCACTAATCCATGCCTTAAAGATGCCTCTCAGCACAGACAGTGTAATATACAAGATCCCTACTGCCACCTACTAAGAAATTGCTTAATAAACATGCAAATCTGTAATATCTGCAATACCAATTGCACCCCCACATACACTCTATGCAGGAGCTCCATCATAGTGTGCCTGGTAAAAAAACATTGTACTTGAAGTCAGTACCCCTGAGTCCTACCTACTTCCAGCTCTGCTACTGTCTTGGAAAGCCACAAGCTCTGCCTGGGCCTTTGTTTTCTTGCCTTTGGGATGAAGGTAACTCAAGTTCTTTGTGTGTGGGGGTGTGCATGCGGAGGTATTGTTTTGTGTGTCTTGAGACAGTGTCTTATTTATCCCAGGCTGGCCTTGAACTTGCTTTGTAGCCAAAGATGACCTTGAACTCCTGATCCTTTTGCCTCCATATTCCTAGTGCTGATTTATAGGTGTGTACCATAAAGCCTGATTTTTTAAGGGCTGGGAGTTGAACCCAGGGCATCATGCATGCTAGACAGGCACTCTACTGACTAATCTACATCCCCAACCCATTACATTGGTTTTTGTTTTTTTGGTTTTTTTTGGGGGGGGGGTTGTTTTGTTTTGTTTTTTTTGGTCTTTTTCAAGACAGGCTCTCCCTGTAGCCCCAGCTGTCCTGGAACTCGCTATGTAGACCAGGCTATGTAGACCAGGCTGGCCTTGAACTCACAAAAATCCACCTGCCTCTGCCTCCCAAGTGCTAGGATTGAAGGCGTGCGCCACCATGCCTGCTCATTACATTGTTTTGAGAAATATTAAGAAACATAATGCTGTGGAAACCTTGCAAAGTCAATCACCACTCAGGTTTTAGACAATTTACTATAGTTCTAGAAATGCAGTAGTCCCGAAGAGAAGAAAGCAGCCGAGGGGAGTTTCTGAAGGGTTGTAACTACAAAGGATTGTAACCACAAACACATGCACACATGAACTGCCCTAGAAAGGTAAAATCTTATACACAAGCTATACATTTGAGCTAAGTACTCCACCATTGAATGAAGCACTAATAATTCTCCCTGACCTCCTGCTATGTGCCAGGAATACTAAATGCATTGTCTCACATGTATCACCTTCCCATCAACCCTGTCAGGCAGGTGTTACTATTGCCATTCTATACATTAAGGAAAAGGGAATTGGTTTTTATTTTTCACAATGTTCCAATGATTTAAATATTTTACCTCATCTTTATAATATCCTATGAGCTAGGTACTTTTATTCCAATTTTTCAGATGAAATTTATTCACAGAAATTGTTTTTCACATGATAGCACACAGAAAATTCTAAAGCTGTCACTGTGGGCTAACTGAGCTGACTTGGAGCAGCTACATGGGATGGTCCACAGGAAACTGAGGGGACTTGGAGCATCTACATGAAAATTTCAGTATATCTCTACTAACAATTTGGTTAGGATGTTTTAGTAGACAATCTGGAAGGGTAAATGTGATAGGGTCAGCTCAGGCTGCTCCTACAGTGGATACTAAATATAAAGCATTATGCAAGAAAATAAGTTATATTCAAGACTTCTCAGAGTCATGTAATGTTCAAATGTATTTCAATCTTATAAAATAGGGAATCATGGCTAAATTGCTCTATTTTATCATTAAAAATTTATAGCCAACAGCATTTTATGGCATACTTCACTCTATTCATGATCAGAAAGCTCTAGGGTAAGTTACTTTGAAGGCAACTGGCTAATAAGTTGTGAGTGGAATCAAGGCCTACATCAGGACTGCCTGATTCTAAAGTCTGCTCCCCTGGCCTTAAAAGCAATCTTGCCCTTCTTCATAAAGAGCCAAACTGCTATGACCAGATTCCATTTCTTTACGGTGTCTGATCATTTGAAGTTTGATTCTCCAGGTTCATTGCATGGGTGAACATCTTTTCTTTTAACCATGTTTTTCTATTCACCCTCTGCCCCATTCTCCAAAGCTTAGGAAGAGCATTTCATACTTTTTTTCTCCTCGCTCTACCCATGGTTGCAACAGGAAAGCAACAGAGGGAAGAATTCCCTAAGGGCACAGTGTCCTTAGGCTTGGGAGACATCTGGTTGGACTCACTCCTTGCGGTAGGTCTCCGTGTCCCCACATCTGCTTGCCTGCATCCACTGGAAGGTGAATCCAGGAAGTGTCCACTCCCAGCTCAGCCTGTGCATTTGATAGAGATGTCAGATCAGAGAGCTACTTAAGCTCTTTCTTACCAAGTTCCTAAATGCAGGAAGTGTGACTGGGTGTGATGCCATTCCCCTGAACAAGATAGACCTCAGAGCAGGAACAGTTTCCCCTTTTGTGTGCTTCAGAGACTAGGAATGCTCTGTAACTGAAGTTGATGTAGGAATTACATCAGAACATGAGGGACATTGTTCCCTGGGAGGTTTCAGTTTTGCTGTGATAGTTTATCTCATTTATGGCCCCACTGTTATCTGAATCTTATATTCCAAACTTTTGGGTGAAGAGACTGAAGAAGGTAGAAGATACAGACAGCATTTTATTCCTGCTTTTCCCTAGCCTGCTGTAATGGTGGTGATACACAGCAGGGCATCTCAGGCAAGGTTAGTGTCCCATTAAGGTATCCTGAGCAAAGATTAGAGAGAGCATAGAGCCAGCAGAGCTGTCAACACTCTGTTTCTTTCTTATTAAGATTCTGCCTCTTAACCCCTGGAGGCCACTTATCATTCCCACCTTCAAGAAAAGGGTTAAAGCCTTAGGTCACTGCTTAGTGGATGCTATAGGAGCTGACTGGGCCAGAAAGGGCCTCTCAGCCTCTCTGAGCAGCCATTCCATCATCAGATTTCTCTACTGACAGGTAAGGCCATGATGCACAGAGTTCTCAAACTAGAATGGTTCTTAAAAGAGCAGTTGGACAACCCACATGGCGGCTGAAAACCGTCTTTAACTCCAGTTCCAGGGGAATCCAATGCCCTCTTCTGACCTCCGCGGCATTGTACGACACGGGTGCACCAACCTACATGCAGACAGTATATTCATACACATATGAAAATAAATAAAAAATTTTAAAAAAGAGCACCTGGACAAAGAAAAGAAGATTCTTGAACATCTGCAAGATAGGGAAGCCAAGAAACATGAGCTCATTAATTGGTGTCACCTCAGCTGGCTTTTAAAAATCTTTTTTTATTTTTTATGTGTATTGCCTGTATGTATGTAAGTACACCCATGTCATACAATGCCCATGGAGTGGAGGTCAAAAGAGGGTGTCAGATCCCCTGGAACTGGAGACACAAATGGTTGTTGGCCTCCATGTGGGTGCTAGGAATCGATCCTAGGTCCTCTGCAAAAGCAGTCAGTGTTCCTAACTGCTGAGCTATCTCTTTAGCCCCCTTTGCTGTGTTTTAAATTCTTTTTCATAATGTATTTTTATGTCTTTAAGTATATGAATGTTATGCATATATATGCTATATATAAATATATATATATATATATATATGCACCCATGTCATACAATGCCTGTAGAGACCAGAAGAGGGTGTCAGATTCCCTGAAACTAGAGTTAAAGACAGTTGTTAGCCACCATGTCAGTGCTGGGAACCCAACTGGGGTCCTCTGTAGGAGTATTCAGTGTTCTTTTTTTTTTTTTGGTCTTTTAGAGACAGAGTCTCCCTGTAGCCCCAGCTGTCCTGGAACTCACTCTGTAGACCAACCTGGCCATGAACTTATTCAGTGTTCTTAACCAGAGTCATCTCTCCAACCCCATCACCTCAGCTGTTTTAAGGGTGATTATTTTTAAATTTTATCTATTTGGGGGTGGTGCATCTGCCACATCACATGTGTGGAGGCCTGATGACAACCTTCATGAGTTGTTTCTCTCCACCTTGTGGGTCCCAGAGATCGAACACAGGCCTTTTCCTGCTGAGCAATCTTACTGGCCCAAAAGTGACTTTTCAAAACCTATGAAGTCAGAATACTCTCCCCCCAAATAAAAGAATGATCTTTTCTGTTTTCACTGTGATTCAGTCTGACTTATTTCAATAACTACTCTATAAGCTACTCAGTGCTGCCAGACCACAACTCTGGAAGAGTGCTCTAAACAGGAAAAGCTCCCCTGCATGTCCCCTGCCCAGGTAAAGTGGAATCTGGAGAGTAGTTTCATGATGGTGTCCTTGATCATCAGGGTTTCATCACGCAGAATGATTTTTCCCTGATTTCCTTCTCTTACAGTCTGTTCCACATTTGCCACAAGAGGAAATATTTGTCACATGCTTCTGCCTGCATCCCCTATTCCCACATCTAGTCCATCCGCCCCTTCCTGACCTCTCTCCCTGACCCTAGCTCAAAGCCTGTGTTCTCTCTTCTAGGGAGTCCAAAACATGTCTTTGGGGCAGACAGTCAGAAGTGTGCATCCTGGGGGCTGGAGAGATGGCCTAGCAGTCAAGAGCACCGACTACTCTTGCAGAGGACCTGGGTTCGATCCCCAGCACCCACATGGCGGCTGAGAACCATCTGTAACTCCAATTCCAGGAGAACTCCAGTTCCGGGGGAATCCAAGACCCTCTTCTGACCTCTGCAGCATTGCACAACAAGCGTGCACAAACCTACATGCAGACAGTGCATTCATACACATACAAAAATCATTTATTTTAAAGTGTGCATCCATCTGTCAAATGACAACAGCCATTAGCTGTTCCCTGGGTTTCTGACCTGACTTGCCTGCTGCCAGCACTACCTACTCTCAACTGCCAGCAGCATGAGATTTTTGCCAGTACTCTGCCTAGGATAGCAGCTTTAAGCTACATTCCATAGACATGCCATCAAGAAAATGGGAAAGGATAAAGAACATTGGTTGTGTGGGACTTTAAACCCCTAAACTACTTTGACCAGAGCAATCCCACTTTGTCTGCTCCGTATAAAGGGCATAAATACCCTGAATGTAGAGAACTGTCCCATTCCTGAAAGGGACGGAGCCTTTAGAGCACTGCACTTTTAAGTACTTTATTTCTTGAACCTCTCAGGTCCCACCATTGCTATCTGTGAAGACCAAAGGTAGGAAAGAAGCCCAGCTGACTCTCCTAGCTCCCACCACCCTGCTCTCAAGGCTTTAGAACCAAGAATTCAAGCAAAATAGGCCATTGGTGGATTAAGGGGCTGTTATTGCTATTCCCTGTACAGGTCCCATGGATCTGACTCTTACAGTTGCATGGAGTAGACACTAAAGGAAGGTGGCCAAGCTGGATGGATGACATAATGTCTATTAGTCTGGGGAGTTCTGCGGGAGGAGACTGTCACAATATTCATTCTTCAAGATTCAGACAGGCAATAGCAATTAAGAACTTGGAATCTAGAATCAAACTTTATCTCTGCCACTTCATGCCACGAGTTTATCCTCAAAAATATGAATATCTTTGTACCATGAGTAATACTATTTTCTCATAGGGGTGTTGTGAGGATTGAATAAGTTAATACTTGTAAAATACTCAGTTCCTGACATTTAGTGCTCTGTAACTATGACTTTACATTAGATCTCATCATTGTTGTTACTCTGATCAAGTGTCTTCCTTCAACTCCTCTAGGCAGTCTGTTCAGACCTGGTAAAGCTATTGACTTTCCTCTCCAAACCCTCAATCAGACTAGTTATTAAAAAAACAATAAAGCCGAGTCTTTGAAATCAGGATAGACTTTCTAAACTATGCTGTTACGCCACCGTGGCAATGGTGGCTGCAGCTCTTTCCCTCGCAAACTCGAGTTCCTTGGGGGAGGTCCCACATCTCATTCGTCCTCATCTATCACAGATGTTTGTTGCAGAGAACAATGTTGGCATATGCCTAGAGTTGGGAATGGTCCTCTCTGCTATACTTTCCAGGAGCCTAACTCCTTCCTTTTCCCTAGATGAGAATGAGGCAGAGTCTAGGCTAGGTGTGGGGGATATGATAGGCATGGCTGTGAGGCTATGAGAATTTAGGGCAGGCAGAAGAAAATGGCATCTGCAGAGCAGCTGCTGGGCTCCTGGGCCAGTGCTGCCTGCTTGCAACTCCTCATTCTCACAGGCATTTGAGGGTGGTATATTCTTGTTTATTATCCCTATATTTACCATATGGAAACCAGATATAAATAACTTTCCCAGGATCACATAGCTGACATATCTGGGAGTGACCCCTGTTTCTGCTCTTCTCGCCATCCTAGCTAACGAAGGAAGCAAGATCTGCAGCTTCCTGCACTCACCTGCTCACCCTGTCCCTCTGGTCTCTCTTGCTCTTATCTCCGTTCTTCTATCTGATCCTCTCTGGCACTATTTTTCCTCCTATTTTTTTCATCGGGCCATGTATCTTTTGTTGTTGATTTTTGTTTGGGTTTTGTTTTGTTTTGTTTGAGACAGGGTCTCCCTGTAGCTCCAGCTGTCCTGGAACTTGCCATGTAGACCAGACCTGGCCTCAAACTCACAGAGATCTGTCTGCCTCTGCCTCCCGAGTGCTGGAATTATAGGCGTGCACCACCATGCCTGGTGCAATTCTTTCTTTAAATTTTTTTATTGTTATTAAGCTTTTTCCATAAATCATAACATCATTTTTCAATCTAATTTAGTCACTTCCCTTTCTATGCCCCCACCCCACCTGAGTCCCTGTACTCTACCATACATGTCTTGCATCTTTTTTTGAGTCCTTCCAGAGTTTTTTTCCAGTTCTTTTGTTGTTGTTCTCTCTAATTTATATTGCTTCAATATATATACATATATATGCATAGTTTTATATATATACATAAATAGATACATACATATACACTCATATCACCTGAATTAGAGGATTTTTTTTATTTTTATTTATTTTTTGCTAAAAGATGTCATGTTTTCCTTAAGGAAGTGCTCAGAGGTTCCTCCTTGGCAAGCCCAAACAACCATCAATCCTGCCCTTGTGTTTCACTAGGGTCTTTCCCTCCCATGGTCCCCCAAATGAAGTCCATTAAGCATGCATCCTGTCTTGATCCCCCTGCACTGGCCTCCATGATACAGCCCAGGTAGTCCAACAATGGCAGTCTATACTCTGAAGAGGCTGAAATCCCCTTAGCTGCTTAGTTTACAAGCTGGGTATCTCAGCAGTCCCCATCTGGCATTGAAGGTTTGGAGGATTCTTGGAGAGACATGAATCTTCAGTCCGTATTGGAGGGTTAGAAAGCTGTGTCTCTTGGCTTTGAAGAGTGGCAAAAGCAGTGGCAGCCACAGAGTTAATGCACTTGCCAATAAGAATTGAAGACAGGCCAAACAACGGTGCTCTCTCTATTTTTCTTTTTGTCTTTTTACTAAGATCTCAAGTTTTATATCTGAAGTATAATTTCCCTGGTCTTACTGATCATTTATTTTTGGTTGTACTTTCCTTTTGGATGCTCAAGGCCACACAGCACAGATTAACCAAGATTTTTGTTTTCTTGAGGTCAGTAGAGGATATGGTCCTCAGGGGTCTCTTGGGGGTTTTTTGGGGGGAAGGGGAAGCCCCTGGCTCCTTTCAGTTTTTCGTTTACCAGTTCCATCTACTCGAGGACAGAATCAGGTCTTGCTAGACCAGGCTTCCTTTTCTGAAGCATGAGCAGACTTTCCTCTTTATAGACTGGACACTGGCTTAAGTCCCATTAGTGGATCTCCAAGACCTCCCTGAACAGGAAGACCGGTGACCCACATTTGCAGGACATTTCAAGAGCCATGTATACCACCATGTCTGGTGCAATTCTTAAAAAGGCTGGCTGAAGCTGTATCAGTTATTCTGTAATTGACCCCTCCCTCCAAAGGTCCCCTGGAATCCAGCATCCATCCATCTCACAGATTTGGGCTGTGCCACAGAGCTCAGGAATTCTATTCCAGGCACCCTGTTGTAACAGCCAATAACAAAAAGGCAAGTATTTGATAGAACAATGGGCTTTTAAAACAACTTCAAAACCACAATCCATTAGTGTGGTTAATAATGCAGAGATAAGTGTTAATAAGGCCAGTAGTAATAGCTCCGGTTCAGACCGGCCTTGCCAGGCAGCCTAGAGCCCCTCATTCCTCACCCATCTTCTCTCCCACTCTTGTTCCCATTTCTTCACAAGCAGGTTTGTAGTTGCCAATTCTCGCTATCAGTGTCTATGCCCAGAGAGCAGCAGAGTAGCACTCATGGGGGTCTTTCTAAGGTTTTACTAGAAAAAGGAAGGGCCATGGAAAACCATTGATCAAATAGTTATTAAGCACATACTGTATGTGCCAGATACATACTAAGTCTTAAAGATAGTGCAGAAGACAGGAAAGGATCACTGTCTTCATGGAGTTTATGATCAAGGAGAGAGATAGATAATAGACACATGAAATTAGGGAGTGTGACATAAGAATTGCATAGCATAAGCTAGTCAGAGACAGGGCCCTTAAAAGACACTGTGTGAGCAAAGCTGCAGGAGTCAGCCGAGTGATGAAGGAGGTTGAGAGGGCAAAGACAATCCCAGGCAGAACAGCAAGTGCAAAGGATCCGAGGCAGGGGCATGACTTGGCTGTTGGAAAACAGCAGGAAAGCTAACATAGAGAGCAGCTAGTGAAGAGGAGGAACAGGCTGTGGAGGTTTGGATGGTGTAGGACCTCACACCCCAGCATGTGGGAATGGGACAGTATAGTTCGTGGGGGTCTGAGTAGTAGAATGCAAGATCTGACATGTATAAAAGTACTTATCCTGGAAGGGGCTTGAAGAGATGGCTCAGTGGGAAAACTGCTTGCTCTGTAGGTATAAGAACCTGAGTTCCAATCTCTAGTACCCATGTACAAGCTGGTCATGATCGGCATACATCTGGAACCCTAGCACTGGGGTGAGAAGTGGAAACAGGTGGACCATTGGACCCCATTGGCCAGCTAGTGTAGCTGAAGCAGGGAGATCCAGGTTCAGTGAAGGACCCCCATTCCAGAAGAGAAGGTGGGGAGTAATAGAGGAAAGTACATGAAGTCAACCTCTGGCCTCCACATGCATACACACACAGGTACATGTACCTCCCTCACACATTTATATACGAGACACACACACACACGCACACACACACATGCACACACACACACACACACACACACACAACAGGGTTAGGGAGACAATACTTGTACTGCTTATTTCCATGAGAATAACCTATGGGGACTGAGGTAGGAGCATGGAGAATGCTTTGGGGAGACTACACTTATCAAGGATTGAGTGCAGAGAGTGAGTCAGAAATCTGAGTGCAGAGCCTAGTTATGCCCCCTACTCGCTCCATGACCTTAGGCAAATGCTGTAATCTCTCTGTGTCTGAGCTTCCTAAATGCATGGTGGAAAACACAATGCACACATCTCATTAGGTTTTACAGCCAGTAAATGAGTTAATGCAAAACAGAGCACAGCCCTGGTATGAAAAGTTAAAGCACTTGGAGCTGCGCATACCTAATGTCATTTCTGTTTAATACCATTGTAATTGATATGTGTAGTAGTTGTCTGAGTGAGAAATCATGGATTTTCAGGTCAGAATGGTATTAGTGGAACACTGCTCATACTTGGTGAATGATTTGAAGGTAAAGCCAGCAGGATTTGCTGACAGGGCGTGTGTGTGACATGAAAAGAAAGAGTTCAACTTCATATCATGGATGAGGAAACAGCACAGCTGAGGCCATCAAGGTTACAAGCAATTTTTAAATAATAATTATTGCTAAACAGTTCAACATTAACAAAATGAAAAGACTAGGATTACTCATGAACAAACTTATAAAAAATACTATGTAATTAACTTTTCGTTTTATCTGTTCCTTTTAATCCTGATCTTTATGTATTCATGGGTCTTTAAATCTGCTTAAAATTTGCAGTTTTATTGGGTATAAATAACAAGTAAAATCTTAGGCAAATGACATAATCTCTGTGTGTCTAAGTTTCTTTATGCAGAGGGAAAAGTTACCATATGTACCACATCAGGTTTTGTAATTATTAAATGAGGTATATGTAAGGTATACAAAATGATGTGATACAGTAAAATAATTACTGCAATGAAGTAATACTCATTATTTCACACAGCTATTTCCTTATCACCGACCTCACTTTGGATGTGCAAGTCATAAACATGTAAAAGTATTCTGAGCAAACTTCAATAATACAGTATATTATTATTAAATGCTACCTCTTATAATTCCTGAATTTATTCATCTTATAGTCTTTTCACTAAACTCTCATTTCTTGGGGCTGGAGAGAAGGCCCAACTGTTAAGAACACTAGCTGTTCTTACAGAGGACCCAGGTTCAAATCCCAGCACCCACATGGTAGCTAACAACTGTTAGGAAATCCAGTGCCCTCTTCTGACCTCCATGTGCACTGCATGGCACAGCTGCACTTACATACATGCAGGAAATACACTCATTCAAATAAAATTAAAATAATAGATAAAATATTAAAAGAATAAAATCAAATCCCATTTTTAGCCTGCCAACCCCTACATAAAATGCTATCTCTGTTCCTAAGAATGTAGCTTTTTGAGGTCGCACATACAAGTGAGATCACACTGTGTCTTTCTTTTGCTTATTTCCCTCAGCATAATGCCATCTAGATTCATCCACATTTTCAAAAATGGCAGGATTCCATATCTTGGCTGTTATGAATAATACTCCAATGAGGTTTTGCACAGCAAAGGAAGCAATCAACAAATTAAAATAGCAATCTACAGAATGAAAGTAAATATTTGCAAGCCATGTATCTGACAGGGGCATAATATATACTATTGGGAGCTCATATAACTCAATGACAAAACAAGATTAAAAATGAGCAAAGGATATTTTCCAAAGAAGACATACAAAAGGTTGACAGATATCTAAAAATGTTCAACACCACTGATTGTCAAGGAAATTTAAAAAGTCATACTCTGATGTCACCCCATACCTTTTAGGATGATGTGATCAAAAAGTAGAATAACAAATGGTATGGGGAATTTGGAGAAAAGGGAAGTTTTGTTCACTATGGGTGGGATTATAAATTTGTATTTCTTTAGAAAGTTTTTTTTTATTTTATTTATTTCTGTATGTGTATGAATGTACTGTCTGCATGCAGGTCTGTGCACCCGTGTTGTGCAATGCCGCGGAGGTCAGAAGAGGGTCTCAGATTCCCCTGGAATTGGAGTTCTCCTGGAATTGGAGTTTCAGATGGTTCTCAGCCGCCATGTGGGTGCTGGGGATTGAACCCGGGTCCTCTGTAAGAGTGGTCAGCACTCTTAACCACTAGGCCATCTCTCCAGCCCCCATAAATTTGTATTTCAACTATAGAAAACTGTATTGAGAATCTCCCCCAAATTAAAAGCAGAATTACTGTAGGATCCAGCAATTCTATTTCTGGATATACAGCCCAAAAAAATGAAATCAGTATCTCACAGAAAAATGTGTACTGCAATCATTGCAGCATCATTCATAATAGCATGCACGGTCCTCAGATAATTATAATTGCATCAGCACAATTCTGTATTCTATAAAAGAGAATTATGTGGCACTTCACGACCCTAGCAAGGGCTCACTGGCTAAACGTTAAGGAAATTAATGTGCTCAATACAATTTACCCTCCAGGATATAAACAGAACTCAGAATTCCCATTTTAAGTTGGAAACAAAAATACAGTCTTGGAATCAGTTGCTAAAAACAGAAGAGCATGAAGTCATTCGTTTCATTTACTACTAGCAAACTTGTATTAAGTGAGTCTCTGTATAAGCTCTTGGACAGGTAGATGTATGAGTAGATCCTATCTTACTTTAAGGAGATCATGGTCATGGGACAGTTCAAGTTGCTGCATGGGTTTTATCAAAGGGCTGTAGTGGAGGTATGTGTGCACAGGTTACTATGGAAACACTGCAGAGAAAACACTTAACTCACAGAGGTAAGGAGACTTCCACGGGAGCTATGCAGCTTCTTTCCCATACACTTTAGATGGGGCACATCAGAGACCTAGGTCAGCTGGATCTTACCACCCTGACTTGTTTTGTTGCTCATTCTGACAGCCTTTCTGAAGCATTGGCCATGGGCCAAGATGCCTAGCATTGGACATACAGGAGGCCAAGTCAGCAAAAGATGACTGACGCCAGAAGTCCAGGGAGACCCCAAAGTAAGCAGTGATATAATATGTAACTATTTCTGGCAGAATGCTACTTTTGTGTGGTTGTGTATAAGTATGGCCTTGAGATTGGACCCAAGAGCCTTTGCCATCACCAGCCTGCCTGTGTGTGTCTGTAGGTCTGCATGCTTACCTTCATTGTAGCTTGTATGCTGGCTATGCCCACATGTGTGTGTCCCATATGTGCCAGGTGTGCCTGGATGCTTGCAGGCATCTATATGCCTAGAAGCCTCTGCGCCTGTGAATAGTGTCTTCTTATCTGTCTATGACTCCTTACATTCTTTTCCACCTCTTGGCCTCCCAGTGACCATTCCCAAAGCAATTTATAGAAGGGAGAGTTGGTTTGACTTATGATTGCAGAGGGCTAAGAGTCCGTCATGGCAGGAGGCATGGCGGCAGAGGTGGCTGGAGCAGAAAGCTGAGAACTCACCCCTTCAAGCAGGCACAGGAAGCAGAGAGACACTGGAAAACAGGCAAGGCTTAAGGAGTCTCATAGTCCACCTCCATAATGTGCTTCCTCCAGCATGACACCTCCTAAAGGTTCCTTGACCTTCCCTCCCCAAACAGCCCCACAAAACCACATACTTGGAGCCTAAGGTGGGCACTCCTTCAGAAGATAGTTATCCTGTTCCACAGAGAAAGATTTTAAAATAGAGGCGTCAAGGCTTGGACAAACATTGGCCAAGCTGGGCAGTGAAGGTCAGGGAAGCCACCACTAGAGGTTACAAAACTGAAATATTCTATGTCCCCAAGTGACTTAGTTTCTTTTTATTTTACTGTGATAAACTATTATGACAAAACAAGTTAAGGGAGAGAGGGTTTAGTCTGGCTCAATGTTCAAGGGTACAATCCCACCATGGCAGGGAAGCCAGGGTGACAGGAACTTAAGCAGCTGGTCACATCACATACACAGTCAGGAAATAGATAGCCATGGATTCATGCTTAGCTAGCTTCCTCCATTTGATAGAGCTCAGGAACCCCTGCTCAGGGATAATCCCATCCACAGTAAAGATGAGTGCTCCCACATCAATTAATAAAGTCAAGGCAATCCCTCACAAGCATGCCTAGAAGCCCATCTCCCAGGTGATTCTAGTTCTGTCAAGTTCACAACACCAACCATCAAATCAAGGAAGCCTCTTCCAGACTCAGCAGTTTGCACAGCCAAAGGCGGGTGCTTTGCAGAAGTTTATCCAGAAACCAGTGAATACCTGTACTGCCTGCCTATACATTTGCTTCAACTGTCATCGAACAGTAAAAAACAAGCAAAAAAAGTGACTTTCTGCCTCAAATCTAGAATAAGTGCTTTTCTTTCATTCTTTTTAAAAAACATTTTATTATTTTTACTTTCTTATATGATTGTATTGCCTGCATGTGTGTAAGTGCACCTGTATCATCCAATGCCCATAGAAGTCAGAAGAGGGAGTTGGGTTCCCCCGGAACTGGAGTTATGGACAGTTGTTAGCTATATGGGTGCTGGGATTCAAACCAGGGGCCTCTAAAAGGATAGCCAGTGCTTTTAACCTCTGAGTCATCTCTCCAGCTCCACTAGAACAGGTGCTTTTCACTGATGGAGTATAACTCTGAACCACAGAGGAGGAATAGAGAGCCAAGAAGTGTGAGTACAGCTTCTTTCTTGCCTTGTGAGGAAATTTCAGGGCAGGTAGAGAGACAATGCTGAAGAACTGACAACAGAGTCCAACACAGATGGCCGTCCCCAGGTCATCTCTGATATGAGGAACTGGCACACTAATGACAATGATCCGCTCTTTCTCCACCTCTCGGAAGCTGCTGTTTGTTCTGATGTCTTCCTGCAGGAGCAGTTGGAAACATGGATACCATTCCCACTCAGTCATGCCGTGAGGGCCTACCTTACAGTGGGCTGATCCAGCCAGTGGGGGAGGGGAAGGACTTTAATTTTGGAGGCAAACTTACTGTTTGTGCTTACTCAGCTGTTCTGTTTGTTAGCCCTATAGACTTAAGCAGTTATTTAATCCTCCTGGGAAAAAAATACATATTATGCAATAATCATATATATGCATCTATATAAATCTTCATGAAAGTGTTTTAAAATAGAGAATTCATTTAAAAATTGTGATTCATCCATATGAAACAATGACATGCAACCACTTAAAATTATTTCCTAGATGAATAGTGTGAGCATGAGAAAATGTTCACTATATGATGAGAAGTGAGAAAAACAACTTAAGAAACCATAGGAACAATGAAATTCTATTTTTATAAAAAAAAAACAAAACTTGGGGCTGGAGAGATGGCCTAGCGGTTAAGAGCGCTGACCGCTCTTGCAGAGGACCTGGGTTTGATCCCCAGCACCCACATGGCGGCTGAGAGCCGTCTGAAACTACAATTCCAGGAGAACTCCAGTTCCAGGGGAATCCGACACCCTCTTCTGACCTCCGCGGCATTGCACGACACGGGTGCACAGACTTGCATGCAGACAGTACATTCATACACAAACAGAAATAAATAAAAATTTAAAAAAAACTAAAAGAAAGCTTTTACACCAAATTTTTAACTATCGTTATTTTTAAAACAAGTTGAGATTACAGGTGACATGTTTTGCATGTTTGTGTTTCTCAGCCTTTTGTATGATGGATTATTTTTTATGTTTTAAGAAATGTAAAAGGATAATATGCAAAGTATCTGATTCATTTGTTTAATAAATGAGAGCTAGCTCCCTCTGCCAATCACTTAAAATGATTTTATTTCATTTTATGAATGGATAACAGACACATTTAACATTTTTTGGGGGGGGTAATTTTGAGACAGGGTTTCCCTGTATCCCCAGGTGGCCTGGAACTCGCTTTGTAGACCAGGCTGCCCTTGAACTCACAGAAATCTGCCTGCCTCTGCCTCCTGAGTGCTGGAATTAAAGGCGTGCATCACCACGCCCAGCCACATTTAACTTTGTTTTTTCTTAATATTTTACTGAACTAAAACCAGTTTTTTAAGTTGAGAATAAATGGGGCTGGAGAGATGGCTCATCAATTACTGTTTCTGCAGAGAATCTGAATTTGGTTTCCAGGATCCACACTGGATGGCTCAAACTACCTGTAACTCTAGTTCCACCCTCTGGCCTCCATGGTTATCAATACATAAACTCACACATTTAACATTTTAAAAATATTAAAGTGATAATAAACCTCAGACTGCATCCATTCATTCCATTTCTCATAGGTGACCAATGCTTTGTTTCTGAGAATTCTTTAGGAAAGATCAAGTGTTTGCATAAGTGTGCACAGAAAGCCATGCTTCATTCACTCCCTTCTCAGATACTATAGCACAGAACTTTCAGGCCTCTCTCTGATTTTCTGCTGCTCTAGTTTAGATTCTATGTATCCTCCAAAGGTCCACGTGGTAAGGGCTTGCTCCCCAGTCCCCAGTTAGGATGTCAAGAAAACATCAGGGGTGAAGGTTTATGGGCAGTCTTTGGGTCATTTAGAGTATGCCTCCAAGGGATACATGAGGCCCTATCCCCTTCCTCCTGTCTTTCACTCCCTGGTCATGAAGGGAGCTGTTTGCCTTGCCGTGTGCTCTCACTATGATGTGCTGTCTCACCACTGGGCTAAAAATCAGGACAATGGGACAGAACTTATGAAATTGTAAGCTGAAAGAAACCTTTTCTCTTTATAAGTTGTCTCTGGTATTTGTTATAGCAGTGTGAAGCTGACTAATACAAGTATTAGAATAACATATACATTACTACCACTGACTTAACCAGTCACTTATTAGTAGATAGAATAAGCCTATCGATAAAGAAGGTGGCTAAAGATACATGCAGAACTGCCTGTTCTCTTTACCTCTGGGCTCACAATCATGACCCTCTTCCTAGTCTCCAGGCATAACTATGTCTTGGCATCTGATGCTAGAGACCAAAGCTGGGATCAAACCTGCATTTTTTTTTTTTTTATGTGTATGAGTGTATTGCCTGCATGTGTGTAAGTGCACCTGTGTTGTGCAATGCCTGAGGAGGTCAGAAGAGGGTGATCATATTCCCCTGGAACTGGAGTTACAAGACAGTTGTTAGCTGCCATGTGGGTGCTGGGAATCCAAGTGGGTGCTGGGGACCATCTGTAAGAGCAGTCAGTGCTCTTAACCACCGAGTCATCTCCCTAGATCCCAAACCTGTATCTTTTATATTTTATTTAGTATTTTATTTTTAAATTTTATTAGTATTTTAAAGTTTATTAGTATTTTAAAAAAATTATAGTGTACTAAAGTGGTCAAAGAATAAAAAAACACAATTTAAAATTCAGATTTCCCTGTAAGGTAACAGCATCTTATGGAATCACGTGTGGACACTGCCTTAGTTTGGATTCAAAATCTGTTATAGTGGCAGAGCCCCGAGACCCAGCAGAGAGTCCCGGCCAGCAGGCCCATGCAGGTGGAGAGGCAGAGACCCAGCAGTGGTGCCCAGCACCAGGTATGGGGCTCCTGGCTCTCAAGAGCTCCAGTTCCAGCTCTGCCATCTCTGCTCCAGGCGCCAAGCACCTGACTCCCAAAAGCTGGCTCCTGATGCCCTGTAGCTACAGTTCACATGGAGGGATCCAGTGCCCAGCTCCCACCTCCTGACTCCTGGGGGGTGAGACAGAGCCAGGCACATTCCAGTGCACATCTGCTTGGGCTGCCTGCTTGGGGCAGGGCAGGGCAGGGCAGGGCAGGCCCACCTGCCCAGAGGCCCATGACTGAACCAGAGCTCCAGCTCAGCTCAGCTCCCGGCAGGTCCAGCTCCCCTCCCTCCCACCCTGAGGCCAGACTCCCACATGAACACCCTCACCCAGCAGGTGAGAGAGAAGCCCAAAGGCCAGTACCACTGGGCTCCAGTGATATTCTAGAACCCCAACCAATTAGCTAGGGGTTCTTGCCTCTCCCCCCAGGCTCCATGTTGAGCTTCCCTGGCCCTGGACCCAGACCTGGAGCTTACATACAGCCCAGGGGAGCCGCTAGGCTCACCTCACTTAGTGCACAGTTCAAGCTGACCTGATTGTTATTTATCCTGGGCCTCTGGAGAAGCTCCAGACCAGAAGGGCAAGAACTAGCTAGTCCCTTCACTACAGAATCAAAAGTGAAAACCTGAAGCCTTTCATAAATAATAATAAGACAATGAGAACAACTGAAGAAAACAAGCAAAGTGAGTTTTCAACTCAATGGAGAAACACTTGAGTTTCATAACAGAACACAAAAACAAAACAAATCCATATGCCAAAAGCACAATGAAAAAAACAATAACATGGGAAAACCAAATAATAAATCCCTGCTAAAGTCTACTAGTCTTATAGAAGACTCCTACAATGGGAACTCCCTGAAGGTAACCCAGGACACAGATATTAAAAGAACTATCACACGCATACTCAGAAATCAAGGAATATAAAGAGCACACAGACAAATGAATCAAAGAACTAGAAGGAGCTAGAGATAGCTTAAAAGAAGAGAATGTCAAACCCTGGAAGGAAGTGGAAATACTGAAGAAATCTCAGGTTGAAATGAAAGAGGAAATTGAACATTCATCTAGTTAACAGGAAATGATGGGAGAAAGCCTTGGTAACAGAATGAATGAAGCAGAAAATAGAATATCCAGTCTGGAAGATAACACGGGAGAACGGGAATGGTCAAACAATGCTTATGAAAAAAATTTTTAAATCACAAGTGTGGAATAATCAGGAAATGTGGGACACCATGAAAAGACCAAACCTATGCATCATAGGTATAGAGGAAGGAGAAGAATCCCAGAATAATGGTATGGACCAGATCTTCACCAGAATTATAGAAGAAAATTTCCTCAAATTGAAGAAAGATGTGCTGGATAGTTTTAGTGTCAACTTGACACACCTGGGTTGAGGGAGCCTCAATTGGGGAATTCTCTCCATTAGATTGGCCTGTGGCCACATCTGTGGAGTATTGTCTTCATTGTCAGGCAATGTGGGAGGGCCCAGCCCACAATGAGTAGTGCCACCCTGGGTAGGTTGTTGTGTACCATATAAGAAGGCAGGCTGGGCATGAGCCAGGGGAGCAAGCCAGTGAACAGCATTCCTCCATGGCCTGTGCTTCAGCTCCTGCCTCCAGGTTCCTGCCCTGAGTTCCTGCCTTGTGCTCCCTGAGTGATGAACCGTGAACCAGGAGATGTAAGCTGAATAAACCCTTTCCTCCCCCAAGTTGGTGTCAGTCAGAGTGTTTTGTCACAGCAATGGAAGACAAACTACAACAGAAATTGGTACCAGAAGAGTGGGGTATTGCTGTGACAGACCTGACCTTGGTGTTTTGGGGAAGGATTGTGGAGGCGTTTGGAACTTTGGGCTGGGAAGATCATTGAATGCCTAAAGATCATTGCTGTGGAGCTTGGAGCAGTTTTGCTGAAAGAGTTGTAGAAGATGGAGGATTGACTTGTCAAGTTTCTACTTTCAAAGGGAAGCAGAGATCATCAGGACTGTTTAATCTATGGGCTCTGGTCAGCTGGGGCTGAAGAATCAGCTGTAAGTAACAAGAGACCAGAACCTGAAGTGAACCCTTTGCTTTACTGGGACAATTGATGCTGGTTAGCTGGGGCTGAAAAATCAGGTGTCAGTAACAAGAGACCAGCATCACTGTGGTGAAATCTTCTGGGAAGAATTTCTTCAGGGTCAGCACACAGAAGCTATGTTCCAGAAGGGGCCTGAGCCTCCATGTTAAGCCAGAAGCAGGACTTGGTAGTATGTAAGAGTCTCCTATATGGTTCTGGTGTTGAAATTTGAGGGGATCACAGAGAGCAGCCGAGGCTTGGCACTGTGAGAGGTCAGGAAAGACCATTGTTGGAAGTGCACCTCGGTTGCCGTGAAGGCCCCAGGATTGCAGGGGTCATGGAGAGAAGCTGAGGCTTTGCACCAGGAGAGGTCAGAAGAGACCATTGGTGAAGGTGCTGCCTCAGTTTTAGTGGCAACCCCAGCTTTTTGGAGATGCCGGGACCATGGGATGACCACCAAGAGCAGCTGCAGGTGCAAAATGGAGTCGGCCTGGGCCTTCGAGATGAGCTGTGTGTGCCACAGATGGCAGTCAGAGAAGGGGAGCTGTCGATACCCTTTGGAACCCAGAAGATCGTGAGTGAATCCCAGGTGTCCAGCCTTGAGCTACTTTGCTGGACTTGGGTTTGGTTTTTTTTTAATTTTATTTATTTCTGTATGTGTATGAATGTACTGTCTGCATGCAGGTTTGTGCACCCGTGTCGTGCAATGCCGTGGAGGTCAGAAGAGGGTGTCAGATTCCCCTGGAACTGGAGTTCTTCTGGAATTGGAGTTTCAGACGGTTTTCGGCTGCCATGTGGGTGCTGGGGATCGAACCTGGGTCCTCTGTAAGAGTGGTTGGCGCTCTTAACCGCTAGGCCATCTCTCCAGCCCCCTGGACTTGGGTTTTAAGTGTGACTGATTCTTCCCTTCGATATAAGACAGTACTTGTTTTGGATTTTACAGCGCCCACAGATAAGAGACTTTTAATAGACTGTGAACTTTTAAGTGTTTGGACATTTTAAGGACTGTGGGGCTTTTAAGGATGTACTGTCTTAGGTTGTGATGAATGTTAACATCATACTTTGGGGATAAGAACTGGAAAGGTTTAATAGTGGTTTAATAGTGATGTGTTTTGTGTGTCAAGTTGACAAGGGGTCAATTGTGCTGGATAGCTTTAGTGTCAACTTGACACACCTGGGTTGAGGGAGCCTCGATTGGGGAATTCTCTCCATTGAATTGGCCTGTGGCCACGTCTGTGGAGTATTGTCTTCATTGTCAGGCAATGTGGGAGAGCCCAGCCCACAATGAGTAGTGCCACCTTGGGCAGGTTGTTGTGTACCATATAAGAAGGCAGGCTGGGCATGAGCCAGGGGAGCAAGCCAGTGGACAGCATTCCTCCATGGCCTGTGCCTCAGCTCCTGCCTCCAGGTTCCTGCCCTGAGTTCCTGCCTTGTGCTCCCTGAGTGATGAACTGTGAACCAGGAGATGTAAGCTGAATAAACTCTTTCCTCCCCAAGTTGGTGTCGGTCAGAGTGTTTTGTCACAGCAATGGAAGACAAACTACAACAAAAGACATACCCATACAAATACAAGAAGCACATAGAACACCAAATAGACAAGACCAGAAAAGAAATTCCCCATGCCATACCATAGTAAAAATACTAGATACTCAAAACAAAGACAGAATGCTGAAAGCTACAAGAGAAAAACAAGTCACATATAAAGGGAAACTCATCAGAATTACAGATGACTTTTCTTTTTTTAATTTTTATTTATTCTTGTATGTTTAGGAATGTACTGTCTGCATGTAGGTTTGTGCACCCATGTCGTGAAATGCCATGGAGGTCAGAAGAGGACGTCATATTCCCTTAAAGACGGTTCTCAGCTGCCATGTGGGTGCTCGGGATCAAACCCACGTCCTCTGCAAGAGCAGTCGGTGCTCTTAACCACTAGGCCATCTCTCCAGCCCACAGATGACTTTTAAATGCAAGCAAATGAAAACCAGAAGAGCTTGGACCAAAGTATTCCCAGTTCTAAATCACTATAGATGCCAACGCATATTACTTTACCCAGCAAAAATGTCTATTATAGTTGAAGGGGAAAGAAAAATCTTTCATGACATAAGATGAAAGAATACACATCTAGAAAATCAACCTTTCAGAAAATGCTTGAGGCAATTCAAAGACCAGAGTAAAGGAATGTCTGTCCCCAAGTGGCAAGAGAAAGTAATTAATGAAGGTACAACTGTGGAAATATAAACCTAGACTAAAAATGCAAACAGAAACTAAATTGATGGGAAGCAATATACATCTCCCAATAATAACCTTAAATATCAATGGTCTGAAATCCCCAATTAAGAGACAACAACTAGGAGAAAGGATTAAAACATTGAATGAATCTTTTTGTTGTCTTCAAGAAACCTATCTCACCTTCAAGGACAGGCACCATCTTAAGGTAAAAGGATGGAAAAAATTATACCAAGTAAATAAAAAAGCAAGCAGGAGTTGCTATTCTAATATCAGACAAATAGACTTCAAATTAAAACTAATCAGAAGAGATGAAGGGAGTCACTATATTCTTATCAAAGGAACAATTAACCATGAAGATTTCACAATCATTAATACATATCCACCAAACTTGGGTACACCAAACATCAAAAGCACAATTCTTCAGGACTTTAAGGCACATATTAATCCAAGCACACTAATTTTAGGGGACTTCAATACCCCACTGAGCCCACTGTACAGGTCAATTGGACAAAGAATAAACAGAAAGACATCTGAACTGAACACTATGATACATCAAATGGACCTAATAGACATCTACCAAATATTTTACCCAAACACCAAAGAATATACTTTCTATTCAGCACTCCATGGAATGTTCTCCAAAATCAACCAGATACCAGGACACAGAAAAAACCTCAACAAATAAAAAATAGTCAGAATAATTCCATGCATTCTATCAGACCATAATGCAATAAAGCTTAATATCAACACCAGAAGAAGCCCTACTATCTACAAGAACTCATGGAGACTGAACAACACACTCCTGAATAATGAATGGGTCAAAGGAGAAATGAAGAAAGAAATACAAGTATTCCTGGAACTAAACAAAAAGGACAGTACAACACAACAAAACCTATAGGACACTTTGAAAACAGTCCTAGCCAGGCGTGGTGGTGCACGCCTTTAATCCTAGCACTTGGGAGACAGAGGCAGGCGGATCTTTGTGAGTTCAAAGCCAGCCTGGTCTACAGAGTGAGTTCCAGGACAGCTGGGGCTACAGGGAGACCCTGTCTCGAAAAGACCAAAAATAAATAAATAAATAAATAAATAAAAATAAAAACATTCCTAAGAGGGAAATATATAGCCTTAAGTGCCTACCAAAACAAATGAACAACAAACAAACAAACAAACAAAAAAACCAGAAAGAGTACAAATAAATGACCTAACACTGCAACTAAAAACACTTGAGAGACAACAATGAAGAAATTCTAAATCCAAGAGACAAGAAGAAATAACAAAAATCAGAGTGGAGATCAATGAAATAGAAACAAAGAAAACAATACAAAGAATCAATGAATCCAAGAGCTGGTTCTTTGAAAGGATAAACAAGATAGATACACCTCTACCCCAGTTAACCAAAAGAAAGAAAGAGCAACTCCAAATTAACAAAATTATAGATGAAAAGAGAAACATCACAACAGATAATGAAAAGATCCAGACAATCATACTAGAATACTTTAAACACCTATTCTCTATTAAATTTGAAAACGCAAGAGAAATGTATGAATACCCAAAAACATGGAAAGCACCAAAGATTAACCAGGAAGAGATTGAGAACTTAAACAGACCCATAATATATGAGGAAATTGAAACAGTAATACAAAACCTCCCAGCCTGGTGTGGTGGTGCACACCTTTAATCCTAGCACTCGGGAAGCAGAGCCAGGGGGATCTCTATGAGTTCAAGGCCAGCCTGGTGTACATAATGAACTCCACGCCAGCTGGGAGACCTTGTCTCAATAAGAACAACAACAAAAATCTTCCCAAATAAAAAGCCCAGGCCCAGATGGATTTACAGCAGAAATTTATAAGACATTTAAACAGCACCGACAACCATTATCACTCAAATTATTCAAAAGGATAGAAACAGAGGGAAATCTCCCAAATTCCTTCTATGAAGCCAGCATCACTCTATTACCAAAATTAGGCAAAGATAAAACCAAAAAAGAAAACTATAGACTCATTTCATTAATGAACATAGATACAAAAATCTTCAACAAAATACTTGCAAACTGCATACAAGCACACATCAAAAAGGTCATCCACCATGACCAAGTTGGATTTATACCAGAGATGGAGGGATGATTCAATAAATGTCATAAAGGGCATAAATAGGCTGAAAAATGAAGATCACATGGTTATTTCAGGTAATCTGGAAAAGGCCTTTGATAAAATTCAACATGCCTTCATGTTTAAAGTCCTAGAGGGAATAGGACTGGAGGGAACATTCCTCAACATAATTAAAGCCACATACAACAAACCCACAGCCAATGTCATTCTAATGCAAAAAATTTTGAAGCATTCCCCTTAAAGTCAGGAACCCAGCAAGGCTGCCCCCTATCTCCACTCCTTTTCAATGTAGAAACCCTTGCTGGAGCAATAAGACAAGAAAAGGAAATTAAAGAAATACTAATTGGAAAAGAGGAGGTCAAACTATCCTTTTTGCAGATGACATGATAGTTTACCTAAGGAATGCCAAAATTTCCACTAGAAAATGCCTAGAAATGATGAACGGTTGCAGTAAAGTGGCAGGTTACAAAATTAATTGAGAAAATCAGTAGCTTTTCTTTATGCCAACAACAAGCAATTGGAGAAGAAATACAAGGAGACCTTCCAATTCACAATAGCCTCAAAAAATGAAATAAAATATCTCAGAACAAACTTGACCAAAGATACTTAAGATTTCTACAATGAAATTTTTAAATCCTTGAAGAAGGAGATTGAAGAAGAAACCAGATAAAAGAACCTCCCATGCTTATGTATTGGAATAATTAATATAGTAAAAATGACCATCCTTTCCAAAGTAATATACAGATTCTATGCAATCCCAATTAAAATCCCCATGACTTTCTTCACAGATTTAGGGGAAAAAAACCCTAAAATTCATATGGAAAAACAAAAGACCCCAGATAGCCAAAGTAACCCTGAGCAAAAAGAGCAATCAATGCAGAGGACATTACTATCAGACTTCAAATTATATACAGGGCTATAATCATAAAACCAGCCTGGTACTGGCCCAAAAACAGACCTGTAGATCAATGGAACAAAATTGAAGATCCAAACTTGAGCACATACAATTTCAGCCAGCTCATATTTGACAAAGGGGCTAGAAAACTCAATGGAGGAAAGACAGCATCTTCAGCAAATGGTGTTGGCAAAACTAGATCACAACTAGTAGAAGAATAAAAGTAAATCCCCTACCTTTCACCCTGTACAGAAATCAACTCCAAATGGATCAAAGACCTCAACATGAAACCTGAAACTCTGAAAAATAAGAAAACGTTGCCAGTAACCTATAAGATATAAGTGTAGGAAAAGACCTTCTAAATCAGACAGCAACTGCACAGGAAATAAGATCAACAATGCACAAGTGGGACCTCATTAAACTCAAAAGCTTCTGTACAGAGAAAGAAATAATCAGCAAAGTGAAGAGAAAATCCACAGAGTGGGAGGAAACCTTCACCAGTGACACATCTGACAGGTTTAACATCCAGAGTATATAAATTACTCAAAAAACAAAGGAGCAAGAAAACAAATGACTCAATCAAAATAATAAAGAGCTGAACAGAGACTTCACAAGTGAAGATGGCTGAAAAGCATCTTAAAAAGTGTTCAACATTGCTAATAATTAAGGAAATGCAAATTAAAACCACTTTAAGATTTCATCTTACCCCAGTAAGACTGGCTATGACCAAGAAAATAAATGATACCAAGTGCTGGAGAGGTTGTGGGGAAAGGGGCCACTCATTTACTGCTGGTGGCAATGCAAACTCATGCAACCCTTATGAAAAGCAGTGTGGAGAATTCGTAAAAGACTCAAAATGAACCTACCATGTGACCCAGTCATACCACTCTTTGGTATATACCCACAAGATTCATCCTATTTCAGAGATATGTGTACCACTATGTTTATTGCAGCTCTCTTCACAATAGCAAAGAGCTGAAAGCAACCCAAGTGTCCCTCAAATGATGAGTGGATAAAGGAAATGGAGTACATCTGCACAATGGAGTTCTATGCAGCAGTCAAGAAAGATGACATCATGAAATTTGCAGGTCAATGGATGGAGCTAGAAGCCTTTATGCTAAGTGAAGTAACACAGTCCCAGAAAAACAAACGATGTACAGTGTCCCTCATTTGTGGATCCTAGCACCAAATCCTTATATGTAAGACAAATTGAGTATTTTTTTCTTTTTTAGTAAATATAATACCGCATCACCTGATGTTACTATAAAAAGTACATTAACTTGGTATGTAATTTAGGAATGTAGAGTAATATTTATTTTTACCTACATGCAACTCTACTGTTAAAATGTGAATCCCTAAACATGTTTTGGAATTAACCTATAGTTTATTTTCAGACTTTGTAATTTTGGTATATGTGTAGAGTGTATATATGCATACTTTGGAGCAATATAAAATTAAAAGGAACAACAACAGCAATGAAAAAGACTTGTTCAAAAAACTGACTGAAACAGTAAACTTCTGCCCAAGACTGAGAAAAACATGCAATACATGTATGGCAGAATACATGAGTTCTGGCAGGCTGGGGGGTGTGGAAGGGGAACGTGTCTAAATTTGATTCAGAAATGTTGCATGAAATGCACAAAAGTTCAGTAAAAAATTAAGAAAAAAATTTGTTATAGTTTGAGATAGGTTTCAAAAACTGACACCAAATGTGATATATATATGTACATATATATATATGTATATGTATATGTATATGTGAACCCACGCCAGTCTCTTCTCTAGAGAAGTTCATACTCCATGCATTCCTGAGCTCCATCTCCTGGCTTAATACTTCCCCCATCCTTTTCCCCACTTTGGAGGACATGGAGACACAAGGACTATGGTAATATCATTCAGTATCACATCCCGGCAACAAATGGGGTTCAATGGGTGGCAATCAGGAACCAGATCAGGGGTCTCAGTGTCCTGGAAGATGATTAGGAACATGGATGTGAGGGGTTGGAAGAGGAGAGCTTAGCTGACAGTAGACCTTCTAGACTCTCTTTGCTGGTAGCTGGGGGAAGCAGTTGAAACGTAAATCAGTGAGATCGGCTTAATCCTGCCCCTGCATGAAGCCTGTAAAGGGATATTCTTTTGGGTTGTTCATTAACTTAATGAAACTGATGCAGAGTGAATACTTGTTACATGTGAAGCATTCAATAGGCTGGTTCTACAGTTTCTTTAATTGTCTTACACATAGTGGTCAAGCTTCTGTTGCTAGGGTCACTTTGTCATGCAGACCTTTTCACCTATATTTTCACAGACTTTTGTGATCTTTCAAGGCTTGTGGGATCCCTTTCTTCCTCCCTTCTTTTTCTTTCTTTCTTTTTCTTTCTTTCTTTCTTTTTTTCTTTCTTTTCTTTCTTTTCTTCCTTCCTTCCTTCCTTCCTCCCTTCCTTCCTTCCTTCCTTCTCTCTCTCTTTTTCTTTTTTCTTTTTTTCTTTCTTTCTTTCTTTCTTTCTTTCTTTCTTTCTTTCTTTCTTTCTTTCTTTCTTTCTTTCTTTCTTTCTTTCTTTCTTCTTTCTTTCTTTCCTTCTTTCTTTCCGCAGTGCTTAGCCTGTAAACCAGAGGGCAACTCCTTGAAAGTCAACTGTCCAAATTGGGATAGTCACATAAGCAGACATCTATCTGATCAGAATGGCACATAGGACGTGTTTAATTGATGTTGTCTAAACTGAACTGATAGGGTCAATGAAAGCCCTCTGCAAAACCACAAGGGGTGCCACGTGCCCTCACTCACTGGAGATAATAGCCTTGGGAACAATTATCAGCCTAATTTCTTTTTACATCAATGCAGATTTGATGCCTGGTAATATATGTGTTGTACCTTTAATGGCCTTTTAATGATGAAGAAGATCAAAAGCATTTTAGATCTGAACCTGCACCATTAGTCTCCATTCCAGAAATTCACTGTAATTACTGCAGCTGCTTCTCTGAGCCCTGCACAAGCAATGAGTTCCTGCAACTGTATCTGCACAGTTCATTACAATCATCACAGAGCCAAGTCCAATGCAGGTTCTGAGAGGTGGTTGCTGAAGGTGGAGGAGGGCAGAGTGGGTTGATGGAGGGACTGCTGGTAGGAAAGAGTGAAAGGCTTAGTCATTCGGGGCTAAGAGTGTCATGATCTCTCAGCCTTGGGCCTTTTCTCTCTTTTCATAGAATATTCCATACTTAGAGCTAACATAATTTGCTCTAATACCTTTTTGGTTTTATATTGGAGACATTAAAAGTTATATTGCGAAAGACTAAGGATTTGGGATAAATTTTCATTCTATCCTATTACCCTATGAGGCAGGAGAAGATGTGGGACATGTGACAATAACACAAGGTGCCTCAATAGGGCCATTAGGTGACTCTAGGTAGGCAGAGTGTGGGATGTGGATCACACAAAGCACGTGCCAAGATAGAATGATGTTTTGAACCCCTACCCCCAAATCCGTTGCCTGACGTTCTCTGTACCTGGGAGGCTGGCCTCTATGGACTGTATCACCCAGGCTCTCTTGTGCCCTGGCTTCCAATTGGCTTCAGCCAGGGGGAGGTGTTGACAGCAGATTCAAGGCAGAATGGAGGCAATTAGGGTATCTCTCCCCTGCTGTCTTATGCTTTACTGTGGCATCTCTGGGGCTGGATGAGCCCCTTCACAATGGGTCCTGTCAGGAGGCACTGCCAGGGCTCTAGCTCATCATGGGCTCTGGTAACATGGCTTCTTCTTGTAGGGTTGGTATGAACATTCTGTTGTTGATGATCTCTGGATTCCTCAATATCCTTAGCAGATTCCAACTTCATCCTTGTTAAAATTCAAAGTATCAGCCAGATGGGCCTCCCTTGGGAGCTGTGAGTGATACACTGGATGTGTAAGAGATTGATGACTGTTCACTATCCTGTTTCCTTTTCCTGGATGCACAGGAAGGCTGTTCATTGTTTGAACATGAAACATCCCCACTGGCTCAGGTGTTGAAGACTTGGTTTCTAGCTGGTAGCATTTTGGAAGGTGGTAAGAATTTAGATTAAGCCCAATTAGAGGAGGTGTACCACAGGACGCTTGCCTTCGAAGGACACACCTCATCCATGCCCCCTTCCTCTATCTCTGCTTCCAGGCAGCCAAAGATGAGCAGCCTCTGTCACATATTCTTGCTGCCATGATATTCTGTTCACCTCAGTCCCAAACCAATGGACCCAACCGACTTTTGACTGAAACCTCTGACACGCTAAGTCACAAGTCCTTCTCCTTACATTGATAAGATAAATGGTCTGACCAACCCAACTACATTTTCCATTGTCCTTTACAGTTAGCTTGAGGCTCTGATACTCAGTGGAATGATGTATGGTACTTCTGAGCCTCGATATGAAAATCCCATGCCCAACTTCTTTACCTACACATTTAAAGTTGCAATAGATGAAGCTTAGATCCCCAAGTCACCAACTGAAGGAGAATTGTTTAGCTGCATTCAACAATACTAGTGAAAATTACCCCTTTTCTGTATTTCTGAAGATTCCGAAGGTGGTTTGTTAGAGAAATTATGGTTAATTACCTTAACTCATGCAGTGAAGATGTTCAGTGAAAGGCCAACTAGAGCAACAAGTACTCAAGAAATAATCCAAGAAAGCATATACTCTCCAGCAACAAGCGTTCACTAAGAGCATAACATTGCTGCTTTGAGTACAGAACAAAGGCTTTGAATATGAGAGTAGTTTAAACTGAGGCTTCCCCACTTCTAGCTATGTGATCTTGGGGAAATTACTTTAGCTATGTCCTCATTTGTCAAGTGGGGAAAATAATACCTAGATCACAAAGATCTTCAGTGGAAGGGTGAGTTACCTAAGATCATAGCTGATGCTCAGCACAAGTTCCTTCTTCTTCTCAGCTATGAGTTCTAAGCTTAACTCCTCTGGTGACTGGTAAGTAATTTAAATATAGAAGCATTTCAACTTTCCAGTGGCCTTGCCTAATCTCTCATGGCAGAAGACAATGCACATTCTCTTGAGTATCCTGGCAGATAGCTTGAGTATTGATATGAAAGAGAGGTTGCCTGTAGGCTTGGATTGGCACCTTACTTCTTTCAATTATTTGCCTTGTAAAGCCTGTCCTTTTGACATTTTCAGGGCATTGAACCCATCCATAAAACCAAGCAAAACCAAGGCTTCAAAGCATTCATGAATGAATGCAGATCCCAGAAGGAAATACCTGGAGAAACTTTGGTCAGTATCAAGACTGCTCATTTGCCCCTTCCCCGACCCAATGTTCAGTACCTAGCACGTGTCAGGACTGCTTCTAGGCTTTGTTTTGTTGTTGTTTTTTTTTTAATTTAATTTTTATTGATGCTTTGTGCATTTCATACATTTTTTCCAATTCAGTTCAGGCTTATTTCCCTTTCCCTTCCCCCCCACCCCCACCCCATCCCAGATCATGCATTTCGCCATAACTGTCCTGCATCTTTCTCTCAGTTTTTTTTTTCATTTTTAGCTATAAGTGATAATCCATGAGTACAAGCATCCTTCAAGCAAAACCAATCTGCAGGCTGTTGTGCCCAAACCCCTACAGCCCCACCATCCAGTGGGGGGTGACAGGTTGTTTGTTCGATCAAGTTGATCAAACGAGTGTCCAGACTACATTGCTGTAGTTTCACCATTCACCCCAATCGCAGCCCTTACATTCTACCACGCCCCCTCTTCCGCAGGTTGTTCCCTAGGCTTAGAAAAGGGGCACAGGTGGATGAGAGGTAAAACAGTCCACTCTCTCTGGAGCTGTTGACTTGGACTCTGGTCAATTCTGGCTGTTTCCTTTCATGGGCTGACAGTTTGTCCAGGAATAACCTTTCGATCCTACTAATGAAGAACAAGCAATTAGATATATAGGTATTTAAGCAGCACTAATAGTTATGGTAGGTTACTTTAGCATAGACACATGTTTGGATATGTTAATCCATGAATTACAATTTTCCCCCCCTCATGGGACATTGGAATAATCAAAGTATAATGTAAACATGTCCATCCTACCAAACTAGTGTACAGATTTAATGCGACCCAATCAAAATCCCCAAGAGTTTCTTCACAGGCCTGGAAGCAAAAAAATTGCTTCTAGGCTTTGTAATAGATACAAAGATTGATTCGAGATGTTCTGCCCCGAAGTGCTGACATTCTTGCAGAAGAGAAAGTAATTGAGCTTCTTCGATAATTATAAGATCAGGATGTAAAATGCTTGAAAGGTACAATATGCCCTGAAATTCAGAGGAAGGGAAACTGCTGGCTGACTGGAATCATAGAGCATTTGAGTAAGTATTGAAAGTGGAGCAGGGTTTGAAACTAAGATGATAAGCAGAGGGCCGGGTATGGGAAACAGGTCCTCAAGGAAGTGGTGGCTAGCGCACAGCTATGGAAGGGGATGTTTTAGTTTGCTTCTCCATTGCTGTGCTAAAACACTGACCAAAATCAACTTGGAGAAGAAAGGGTTTATTTCATCTTACATCTCCCAGGTCATACATAGGCCATCACTCAGGACAGAAAATCAAGGCAGGAACCTGGAGACAGGAACTGTAGCAGAGACTGTGGGCAGGGGGGAGGGGGTGCTGTGTCCTGGCTTGTCCCTCTAGCTCACTCAGCTACCTTTCTTATACAGCTCAGGCCCACCTGCCTAGGAGTGGCACTGCCTACAGTTGCGCCTTGTGCCCCTTCATCAATGCCAATAAGAAAACAATAACGGACCGGTGGATCTCTGTGCGTTCCAAGGCCAGCCTATGTCTACCAATAAATTCCAGAGCACTGGAGCTCAGGGAACTGTCTCAAAAAAGACCAAAAAAAAAAAAAAAAAAAAAAAAAAGAAAGAAAGAAAATACCTCAGAGACATGGGCATGAGCAAGTCTGATAGAAGAAAGTCCTCAATTGAGATTCCCTCTTCCCAGGTTGTTATAGTTAGTGTCAAGTTGACAAAAACTAACCAGCACAGAGGAATTCAGGAAAATAGTTTTAGGAATGCCACTGTAGCACAAATTGCACAGAGCCTGAATGCTAGACGAAAACCCTTATAATGAGATACAGAAAACCTCAAAGGTCTCCAAGCACTGGCACGTGTATGCCCTGAGAAACTTAGCTAAGACACTGAGTCAGAAGTAGCTGAGGGGCTGGAGAGATGACCTAGCAGTTAAGAGCACCGACTGCTCTTGCAGAGGACCTGGGTTCAATCCCCAGCACCCACATGATGGCTGAAACCCATCTTTAACTCCAGTTCCAGGGGAATCTGACACCCTCTTCTGACCTCCATGGCATTGCATGACACAGGTGCACAAACTTACATGCAGACAGTACATTCATACACAAATAAAAATAAATAAAATAAAAAAAGAAGTAGCTGAAAATGGAGACAGAGAAGCTAATTAGAAAATCTGCAACTATCTAGGTAAACCTTCATGTGGGACTAGACTAGGCCAGTGGCTGTGGGGTGTGAACAGTGCTGGGGACTCAGTCCATGCATATGTGTTATCTGTCTGCTTTTCTTCTCCTCAGTTCATTGCTGTGGGGGTTGGAAACTCATAAGCAGCACACTTCTTATTTTCTAGGTGCTTGGACCATGACTCTAGGGATGAATTAGTCAAAGAAGCTGTCCTTTCTGAATTCTTCCTCTGTATAGCCTTATAGCAAAAGCTGGTTTATCCCTCCCCCTCTCCACCCTCCCCACCTCCAACAGCATCCCACTTCCATCCCAGCAGCATTAAAGACATTTAAAGTATAAGATATCTGCTGTCCTTAAACACCGTGCACATACTCAGTGCTGCATACTAGCTTAGGATTTTATAAATATTGCATCATTTTATGGTCATAACAACCCTATGTGGCAGGTGCTATTATCATTCTCACTATATAAATGAGGAAACAGAAGCACTAAGAGATTCAATCATTTCCCCAAAGTCATACCGCTGGTAAGCAGCAGACCAGAGCTGTAGAACTCCAGGATCCTCGACCTGACCATAACTTTATACCACCTCCCTGTGCTGCTGCTCCTTCTCCCTGCCTGCAACAAATCTCATCAGAAAAGTGGGTTATTCTTGGTCTTTGTTCCCTCATCCTCTCTCTCTTCTTTGCTCATGATGGTGTCCAAGGTCACAGTCATAGGGAGAATCAGACTCATCCAGATGGTTAAGGCTGAACTTCATTGCCCCTCCTTACTGGGTAACTAGACCAAAAAGTGGTGGGGCAATTCAAGGAACTGGTGGCAGATCATGGTCTCTGGAAGATATAGTCCTGAGGCTAACGGACCTTTCACCCTCTCTCCAGAGCTGCCTAGTTGGTTCTGCAGTTCATCATTACACTCAGGAATAGGCTTGTGATACAGAATCTGCCATTTCCTGTCCACAGAGACTTGGAGATGTCAGCTTGGGTGTTATAGAGTATCCCCATCATTAACTCGTGGGAAGAGGGCATGAGATGATTCATATAAAGCACTAATCACAGCACTGATGTACAGTGTTTACTCTGAAGAGTTGTCTGTTGTATCTCAGTTAAAAGCAACTCTTGCTAGGTGTGGTAGCTCATGCCTTTAATCCCAGCACTCAGGAGGTGGAGACAGGAGGATCATTGAGTATATAGAAAGTCCCAGGCTAGCCTGAGCTACAGAGTGAGAAGCACCAAACAAACAAACAAACAAACAAAAAGACTACCACTACACTAACCAAAAATTTCTCCACTTTCTCTAAACTCCGCAGTCTCCAGGATTTACAACAATAGAATAGCTTTTTGGAGGGGAGGAATTATGCACCCCCACAGGCATTTGAACATGTTGTCCCCAAATGATGATGCTGTTTTGGAAGGTATAGAATGTCTGAGTGAAGGAGTCCTGGTTGGTGTGGTGGGTTACTGCAAAGTGGATTCTGAGAGTTGTAGCCCACTCTGCTTCCAGCCTAACCTCTCCCTCTACAGACCAAGCTGCTTTATCGTCCATTTTTTTTTTATCATGATGGACTGTACTCTCAAAAAATTATTAACTTTTTAACTTTTTTTATTTCACATGTGTCTCTGTGTGGGTATACGCATGCCATAGCATACATGTAGAGGTCAGAGGAAAACTTGCTGGAGTCAGTTCTCTTCTTCCACCATGTGGGTCATGAGGACTAGGCTCAGCTTTTCAGGCTTGGCGGAAGGTGCTCTTACCCACTGGCCCTGGGCTGCACTCTCTAAACATCAAGCCACAACAAACCTCTCCTTCCTTAAGTTGGTTTTTTCAGGTATTCTGTTATAGCAATGAAAAAATAAGACATGGGTTCTGCCACACAGAGGCGGACGTTATTCCTCTTGCATTGTGTTGTGTTGTAAGATGGTATCAAATCATTTTAAATAAGAGACTCAGGAACCACACAGTCTGGGTTTAAATCTCAGCTCTGCTTTTTACTAGCTTTGTGACCATAGACAAGTTCACACACTTGAGTCTGTTCTATTGTCTGTAAAATAACTCACCAATGATATTTTCCTCATAAGGTTGTTGAATAATTGAGTATAATACATATTAGGTATATATGAACATCCTTATAACACTACTTGGCACATGATAGGCACTCAATGAAGGTTAACTATTGCTACTGCCTCTCTTTGGTATGGTTAGTAAATTTTTTTTTCTTCTAGACAGGAATGCTGGGATAGAGTTTCCTTCCTTAGTAGTGAGAGAGATAACTCATAAAATCCAGGAAGGTTCACTAGACTCTGAGGGTGGGAACTTTTCTTCATCCTGACAGTAACTGGAAGATGATAGAGGAACCCATGATTCTGAGACTATGGGGCCTGAACATGAGTCTAGTACCAAAACTACACTGGCCTCAAGCAGCCAAATTGAGAAATGGCCACAATAAAGCCAGGATGAGGAGGGACACAACATGTGTGTGAGGCTGCCACACCTTGGTTCTCCTTGTGAACATCAGGGAGGCTGAGCTCGGCATTGCCTTTCTCCCTCACTCAGATTAGAGGGCTCACTCTGTAAACTGGAGGCTGGAGGCGAGAAGAGAGAGGCACCCGTGAAGACACTGGTACCCATGACAGCATATGCCAAGCCGTGTGATAAGGGGGCTGCGGGACTCGGGAACCTGGGTTTCTGTCCTGCCTCTGCCGCTCACTGGCTGAACCTTGGGTAAATGACTTCTCCTACCTCAGCACCAGTTTTCTCCTCTGTGAATGACCCTTGCTCCAATCCTAAAGATTATCTCAATGAATTCCTCTTGCTTTGTGATCCTAGAAGATACTAGGAAACCAATTCCATTAGGTGGTCCAAGGAGGGAAAGATCAATGGGGGAGCTGTCAAGGAAGGGGGATCCTGGGAGGTTTGTGTACATGGAAGAGGGGAAGAAGCGCTCTTCTTGTTCCCATGACCCTCAAACTCTCCTGACACCTCGTTACCGTTCACTATGCCAGAACTCTCCAGAGAGGCCCTCTTATATAAGATGCTACATAGCCACACCAAGTGAACCCTGCACAGCCTCCTCTGACTGAAACAGCACCGGCCTTGAGCCCCAGCCTCCTTTCTCATCAGAGGCTACTTTTGTGTTTATCAGCCAAGCAATTGTCCAGGTTAGTGGGAACTGATGTCTCTCAGATTAGAATTGTTTTAAAAACCAGACTGAGGCTCTCTGAAGAATAGTTAATGCTCATTCTGTGAGGAGCGCTGTGTTCAGAGGAGTAGAGGGTACCCAAATAATATATTTTCCTGTTTACTCTCATTCCCACAAAGGCCCACTAACAACATGGTCTGTATCTCCTGCTTAGAAACAAACCCCATCCCTTTGCATCCCACCCCCTATAATGGCCACCCTGCCAAAGGGAGCTTAATAACACAAAGGAAGCTGGCTGTCTTTCTAAGCCAGTGAGCTGTCCAGGAATGTTTGGAAGGAAAGGAGGGGAATCATATCCTGTGAAATGGGCCTTGTGAGAGTGTCACGTCACGTCACAAGAAGCCTGTGGGAATTAAACTATGCTGTGTGCCTTTGCTCTGACCTCAATTTTTCAGTCTCAGTCCTGCTCAAAGCCTTTCTCTACCTCCCCGGAAGGCTGTGCAATGAGGTTATCCTTCATTGCAGGGGCCATCTTCCCATCATCTGTGTTAGGAAGGTGACATATTTCCCTTTCCTCCTAAAGGTCAAACCAATTTACTCTGTGTGAGGGAGTCCAATGTGCTTGTCATGAATGGCAGCTGTGCTCTGATGGATCTCAGGCGTTGCAGTCACTTCTGGGCACAGACCTGCCTCTTCTAGGTAAGCAGCCAGGGTGCTCGGTAGCTTCGGGCTGAGATGTTGAGTCAGAATGGAAGTTCAGAGGTCCATGGTAATAACTGGCTTCCATAAACCCTGTTGACTGTGGGTGTGCTGCAGCCCCATCCTTCAGGCCTCAGTTCTCCTGTTAACCTCCAGTCACTTGGGAGCAACCCAGCCTTGTTAGCAGCAGTTTTCTCCAGCATCTGACTCTCCAGCTGCCCTCGGATTTTTCTGGCTGGTGATGTGGAGGGTCATCGTTTCCAGTGTCACAAGCAGAGGGCTGATCGACATCTTTTCTTCCACTGCCCCCCAAGTAGACTAGAATGGGGAGCCAAGCAGTCTCCTCTGGTGTTCTTTGTTTGACTTGGGTTTGCTTTTATTTTTTTTTAACTATAAATCACAAGATCCTGGTTCTTCCTATATCACATTGTTTTCTAAAAATGTGAGGTAATCAATGCTGACATTGCACCACTTTCTACAATGAGAAGGCTTGCTCCTCATTTCTTTATTTCTCCTTAAAGAAAAGCCCACAGCTACAGAGCGACACATTTGGAGGGAGCGACACATCTGGAGGGGGCGACACATCTGGGGGGACCTCAGGGGCCAGTAGATACTTGAATGCTCAAGAAGTAGAAAACGTAGCCTCGTGTACTTTCCAGTAGCCAGAAAAGGGCGCATGGTCTTCCTCTTCCTGTCTCATCACAACAAACAGACGTTTGGTGTGGTGGAGCTGCCTGCAGTCTCAGCACTCGGAGGCTGAGGCAGGAGGATTGGGAGCTTGAGGCCAGGCTAGGCCACATAGGGATCCACTTGTCTCAAACACACACATACACCACCAATAACAACAACAACAACAATTACAACAAAACGACCTCGGTGTAACATTTCTTGTTTTAGAATATTTTTATTGATGTTTTGTGTATTTCATGCATCATCTTTTAGTCCAATTCTGATACATTTCCCTCTCCCTGCCCCCCACCTCACCCCAGTTCATGCATTCTGCCATACATGTCTTGCATCTTTCTCTCAGTCTTTCCAAAGTTTTTTTTTTTTTCTTCAGAGGCTTGTTGTTTGGGACAGAATTTAACTGTATCAGTTAGTTTTTTGACCCAGTCCTTATGTTGCTGTTGTTCCCTCCCTTTGTGTTGCTCCAAAATATGCCTATATAACCATCACATATGCATCAAAATTATGACCTCTGAGAATAAACTATATGTTAATTCCAAAATATGATTTGGCACTCACATTTTTCCCCTTTAATTTTATATTACTTTAAAATATGAATACATGTCTTCTACCCTTATCTGGTAGTTACAATGTTTGAAAACACATGATAGGTCAATTCTAGAGTCTGTTAAGCAATTCATATTATAACAGCACAGTTGCTTTCAGATAAAAAGAAGTATGGCATGGTGGCGCACGCCTTTAATCCCAACACTCAAGAGGCAGAGGCAGGAAGAGCTCTATGAGTTCAAGGGCACCCTGGTCTACAGAGTGAGTTCCAGGCCAGCTAGGGCTACAGGGAGACCCTGTCTCAAAACGACCAAAAAAAAAAAAAGAAAAGAAAAGAAAAGAAAAAGTATAATAATGTTACTCAGCTTGCATTTCAACTGGGGATTTGGTGTCAGTATCCACAAATGACAAATGAGGGATACCATTTGCCTTTTTTTTTTTTTTTGTCAGAGAATCAGAAAGGAGCAATCAGGGTGTTGCAAGTCCTGATTATGCAGAGACACTAATCACGTATCATGCAAACTCCAATCATCATTTTCTATCTGCCCTCCAAAAGGAGGAGCAGGTAAGGATTATCCCACCTGACAATTGCCTTTTTTTTTTCTGGGACTGTGTTACTTAACATAATGGCTTCTAGTTCCATCCATTTACCAGCAAAGTGCATGTCATCTTTCTTTGCTGCTGCACAGAACTCCATTGTGTAGATGTACCACATTTTTGTCATCCACTCGTCTGTTGAGGGGCATTTGGGTTGGTTCCAGCTCTTCCCTATTGTGAAAAGAGCTGCAATAAACATGGATGTGCATGTATCTTTGCAGAAAGATAAGTCTTGTGGGTATATACCCAGGAGTAGTATGGCTGGATCAGGTGGTAGGCTCATTTTGAGTCTTTTAAGGGTTCTTCACACTGCCTTCCATAGTGGTTGTACTAGTTTACATTCCCACCAGCAGTGGATGAGTGTTCCCCTTTCCCCACAACCTCTCCAGCATTTGGTGTCTTTGTTTTTTTGATCTTAGCCAGTATTATTGGAGCGAGATGATATATTAGAGTGGTTTTAATTTGCATTTCCTTGATTATTAATGATTTGAACACTTTTTAAAGATGTTTCTCATCCACCTTTACTTCCTCACTAGTGAAGTCTCTGTTCAGTTCTTTACTCCATCTTTTGAGTGGATCATTTGTTTTCTCACTTCTTTGTTTTTTAAGTAGTTTATATATTCTTGATGTTAATGCTCTGTCAGATCTATCAGTGGTGAAAGTTTCCTCCCACTCTGTGGGTTTTCTCTTCACTTCATTAATTATTTCTTTTGCTATACAGAAGCTTTTGAGTTTGATGAGGTCCCATTTGCCAGCTGTTGACCTTATTTCCTGCACGGCTGCTGTCTGATTTAGAAAAGTCTTTTCCTACACCTATGTCTTGTAGGTTGCTGCCAACTTTTTCTTATATCACCTTCAGGGTTTTGGGTTTCACATTGAGATATTTGATCCACTTGGAGTTGATTTTTGTACAGGGTGAGAGGTAGGGGTTTAATTTTGTTCTTTTACAAATTGTGATCCAGTTTTGCCAACACCATTTGCTGAAGATGCTATCCTTCCTCCATTGAGCTATTTTGGCACTTTTGTCAAATATGAGGTGGCTGACATTGTATGAGCTCAAGTTTGGATCTTCAATTCTGTTCCATTGGTCAATGGGTCTGTTTTTGTGCCAGTACCAGGCTGTCTTTATGACTAGCCCTGTAATAGAGCCAATCCCCCCTGTATTGCACTTTTCACTCAGGGTTTGCTTTAGCTATTTGGGGTCTCATTGTAACATTTCCATCATATAACCTTATGATAAGAAAACTCCCTCTCACAGGCAACACACACTGCCCCCTGTTTAGTTCCTCAGCTTTCTCTGAATCCATTTCAGCACATCTTGGATCTCTGTTTCTTGTGTGAAGTACAGTTGGTGTTGTTTTACTCTTAGAGAGATGTCAGTCACAGCTGATAGGAGCAGAGAGATACATCTGACTCAAGAGCCCCATTCATAAGTTGGTGGTCCACCAACAGCATGGCCTGATTCAGCACTGACTTGAGGGATTCAGAAATTATGCGGAACCTGGAACACCACACAGACCTGAGCACTAGGATGGCTGTGTCGGCCTTATGCAGGAAGAGTAAACAGAAAGGGAAGTAAGATGGTAGACTCCATGCAGAGAGATCTGGGCATGTACATCCATGTTCCCCAAGAACAGAAGTGCTTGAGCCCTTTGCAAGTTCTGCTCTCCTGAAACTGGCCTGCCTCCCTTCCTCCTCTGGGCTGGCAAGCCTGTTCAGCCTCTTCTCTCCTAGGCCTTCTCTCCAAGGCCTTCCTCCCTTAAGATGTCCATAACATTCCTATTATGAACTTTTTCTTCAAGTCTACAGGCCCAAGTCTTGCTCCTCAAACCAGGAACAAACTCTCAAAGGCTGGAAATGAATGCATTAGTCCTTTGAAAAGTCTTTCCTGGTAGCTTGTATAGATGATAGCTGTTGAAAATCTGCTGAAAGCCTTTCTGGAAACCTAGTACTATAAACTCCTTTTAATATAAATTGTCTCTGAGGAAGCCTTTTTTTTTTTTTTTAATCTTTCCAACATAAAGCTACTCAGTGTTAACTGTCATTGTAATTTTCAGGAAAATGAATTCCAGTGTGTCATATGCAGACCTTTCCCAGACTTCCTTGGCTGCATGTAGAGGAGGGATACAGGGATTGCAATAGCACAGATACCAGTGGCTCCTGTTTAGCTTCGGTTCTATTTGGTGCCCATCACTTCCAACCCAGGAGCTTTGTCTTGAACTTTTTTCCAGAGTTCTAATTGTTCATTTTCTCCAGCTGGAGTCCAGTGTAGCCCACAAATACTCATCCATTCCCTCTTGATGGATGTCAGAAGGAGCTCACTGAACTGGGTGAGAGGAGAGGGCTGAGCTGCCAGGTATTCTGGGGTAATCAATTAAAGAAACATGCTAAAAATGCAAGAGCAGAACCTTGGATCAGTTGTTGCGGTAGCACAGAAGCACCAACTGCTGGGCTCCATTTTCCCTACACAGAGCTCAGGGCTAGGTGGTTAAGCACAGACGTGGGGGTTCTCGCTGAGGAGGGAGCCCTGGACAAGGGCTTGGCAGCTTGATGGGCCTTGTTGACAGGGTGAGAACTAAGAGTCCAAAAGTATTGAGAATTGAGCCCCAGGGCTTCCTCCCTTCCTCTACCAGACCGAGGAGGCCCAGCAGAGGAGCTTGAGCAAGATCTCCATGGAAAGGCCTAGAAAGGTAAATCTGTGAAGAGCAGGCCTACAGTGGATCCTGAGGCTTTGAAGACCGCTGCCTCCTGAGACCTTTATGCTGGCTGGTCCTGCAGTCTAAGGTGTGGAGGGAGGCTCTTTTGCAAGCCCTGCTGGGCAAAGCCTTTGTAATTGTCTATGGTCAGGCCTGAGCAATCACACGCAGGTTTTAAAGAAAAAAAAAGTCATCCCAAATTTATCTCTTTAACACAAAAATTGTTCTGTGCTGAAGGCAATTGAGAAAAGGCAACAAAAGCCTTCACCTGGCCACAATTTGAGCAAATATAGGAAATAATTTACCAAAGGGGGCTTGTTCCCCTCCATGCCAGAAAGGACAAAAGTCATCCCTGGAGACAGAACCTTTCTTTTATTATTATTATTATTATTTTTTTTTTCTTTATATGTATGAATGTACTGTCTGCATGCAGGTTTGTGCACCCATGTCATGCAATGCCGCGGAGGTCAGAAGAGGGTGTCGGATTCCCCTGGAACTGGAGTTCTCCTGGAATTGGAGTTTCAGACGGTTTTCGGCCGCCATGTGGGTGCTGGGGATCGAACCCGGGTCCTCTGCAAGAGCGGTCGGCGCTCTTAACTGCTAGGCCATCTCTCCAGCCCCAGAACCTTTCTTAACCTGGAGACGGAACCACACGAACCTATGTACCTTGCTTTACTAACCAGGCCTTCTCTTTTGTTAGCATCTTGTATATTTGCCTCACCCTTGGATACTGAAACCACTCCCTATTGTCGCTTCATTTCTCCACAGCTTCGGTGCTCTTTAATAAAGATGTGCCAGGTTTGAAGCCACCTCTTTGACTCACCTGTCTCTGGGTATTCCCATGTGGTACATGCATAATACACTTGTTAATGAATTTCTGTTTTCTTTTATATAGCTAAGAGCCTATGTGGCTATAGGAGAAATTTTCCCTTTGTAGGTTTTTTAAATAATTTGACTTATCTGTTTTTGTTTTATGTGCATGAGTATTATGCCTGCATGTATGTAAGTTGCACCCATGTCTTGCAATGCCCTCAAAGATCAGAAAAGGGCATCAAATCCCCCAGAACTGGAGTTATGGATGGTTATTAGCCACCATGTGGGTGCTGGGAACTGAAAGTGGTCCTCTGCAAGAGCAGCCAGTGTGCATAAACACTGAGCCATCTCTCCACACCCCCTCTTTCTATTTTTCCCCTCATACATCCTCCACCCTTTTTAGCCATTCCCATCCTTCTCTGCTATGTTACTTAAGTCGCCTAGCAAACAACCCCAACACTTAGTGGCTTAAACAACAGCTATCAACTCACAGTTTCTCAGATCAGAAATGAAGATGCAGAGTTGACATGTGCTCTGAATAAAGTCTGCCATAAAATAAGCTTGGAAGAGGTCAGACAGGGTTGCAGCCTCATGCCCATCAGCAAGGGTGCTTCCAAGCTCACTCTGGCTAGTAGCAGTCAGTGTCCACTTTCTTCTGGCTATGAGCAGGGAGCCTCCCTCAGCTCCCTGCCATGGGAGCCTCTCCTTAGGGTACTTGGCAATATGATAACTTGACTTCCTCAGATCAGTGAATTAAAAAGAGAGGACAGCCAGGCATGGTAGCACATGCCTTTAATCCTAGCATTTGGGAGGCAGAAGCAGGCAGATCTTTGTGAGTTCAAGGCCAGCCTGGTCTACAGAGCGAATTCCAGGACAGCTGGGGCTACAGGGAGACCCTGTTTCAAAAAGACAAAAAAAAAAAAAGCCAGAAAACTGGGATACCTGCAAGAAGAGACGCGATAAGGCCCTGCTGTCAAAGACCTGGTGTAAGCATGGGAAAGATATATGGACACCACACTTGCAAGTGCACAGTTGGCCTCTGGAATGCCAGAGAATGTTACCAAAGGCCACTAAATAAACAAAGCAAATATTGGTCTCCTTGAGTCAAGTAAGACTCCTCCGTCAGCATCAGCTACACCTCACCTGCCTGGAAATACTGTGCAGCAGTGGCAGCCAAATGTCTGTATATCCCCAAATCTAATAGGCTATTAGCTCTCTCCTTGGAGGAATAATTCAGGGCTGATGCCACAAGCTTACGTCCTCTAGTGGTTAGTAGATGTTATAAGCCACAGTAAGACCTTGTCAGCTTTTACAGAAAAGCTATAGTCCATGGATTAGCATACCATCCAAACATCTGTGTCTGTACCAACATAACCTACCATAATAATTAGTACTGTTTAAATGCCTGTATATTTAACTGCTTGTGCTTCATCAGTAGGAGTAAAAGGTTACTCCTGGATAAACTGCCAA
>VZQC01001310.1:2965622-3201117 GCA_009823505.1 Rhizomys pruinosus | reverse complement strand
TTGCACCCATGTCTTGCAATGCCCTCAAAGATCAGAAAAGGGCATCAAATCCCCCAGAACTGGAGTTATGGATGGTTATTAGCCACCATGTGGGTGCTGGGAACTGAAAGTGGTCCTCTGCAAGAGCAGCCAGTGTGCATAAACACTGAGCCATCTCTCCACACCCCCTCTTTCTATTTTTCCCCTCATACATCCTCCACCCTTTTTAGCCATTCCCATCCTTCTCTGCTATGTTACTTAAGTCGCCTAGCAAACAACCCCAACACTTAGTGGCTTAAACAACAGCTATCAACTCACAGTTTCTCAGATCAGAAATGAAGATGCAGAGTTGACATGTGCTCTGAATAAAGTCTGCCATAAAATAAGCTTGGAAGAGGTCAGACAGGGTTGCAGCCTCATGCCCATCAGCAAGGGTGCTTCCAAGCTCACTCTGGCTAGTAGCAGTCAGTGTCCACTTTCTTCTGGCTATGAGCAGGGAGCCTCCCTCAGCTCCCTGCCATGGGAGCCTCTCCTTAGGGTACTTGGCAATATGATAACTTGACTTCCTCAGATCAGTGAATTAAAAAGAGAGGACAGCCAGGCATGGTAGCACATGCCTTTAATCCTAGCATTTGGGAGGCAGAAGCAGGCAGATCTTTGTGAGTTCAAGGCCAGCCTGGTCTACAGAGCGAATTCCAGGACAGCTGGGGCTACAGGGAGACCCTGTTTCAAAAAGAAAAAAAAAAAAAAAGCCAGAAAACTGGGATACCTGCAAGAAGAGACGCGATAAGGCCCTGCTGTCAAAGACCTGGTGTAAGCATGGGAAAGATATATGGACACCACACTTGCAAGTGCACAGTTGGCCTCTGGAATGCCAGAGAATGTTACCAAAGGCCACTAAATAAACAAAGCAAATATTGGTCTCCTTGAGTCAAGTAAGACTCCTCCGTCAGCATCAGCTACACCTCACCTGCCTGGAAATACTGTGCAGCAGTGGCAGCCAAATGTCTGTATATCCCCAAATCTAATAGGCTATTAGCTCTCTCCTTGGAGGAATAATTCAGGGCTGATGCCACAAGCTTACGTCCTCTAGTGGTTAGTAGATGTTATAAGCCACAGTAAGACCTTGTCAGCTTTTACAGAAAAGCTATAGTCCATGGATTAGCATACCATCCAAACATCTGTGTCTGTACCAACATAACCTACCATAATAATTAGTACTGTTTAAATGCCTGTATATCTAACTGCTTGTGCTTCATCAGTAGGAGTAAAAGGTTACTCCTGGATAAACTGCCAACCCATGAAAGGAAACAGCCTGAACTGATCAGAGTCCAAAACGACATCTCCAGAGAAAGTAGACTGGCTTCTCACCAACTTGTGTCCCTTTTTTAAAGCCTAGGTAACAATCTGCAGAAGAGGGGGCATGGTAGAGTGTAAGGGCTGTGATTGGGGTGAACTACGAAACTACAGAAACATAGACTGGACTCTTATTTGATCAACATGATAGTATATATAAGCTCCCCCAGTTGGACAATGGGGGCCTTGGGCTGTATAAGTTTGGGCATAGCTACTTGCAAATTGGTTTTACATAAAGGATGCCTGTATTCATTACTTATGACCTATTATTAAAAAATAAAAAAATAAAAAAAGAGAGGACATATAAGGTAAGCACCCATGATAGGTGTCGTCTTTCCATAACCTATGAAGAGAGCGACCTCACATGATCTCTCTATGATTTTGTTCACATTGCATTCATGGGAGGGCGTTCCCATGGGAGAGGATACCAGGAAGTGGGGATCATCGGGAACCAGCTGAGACAATGCCCAGCACAAATGCCATGCCAACATTTCACCCAGTCCTTACTGCAAGTTTAGCACACTACCAAGTTGGATTCGCTTATAGATGAACATTTCATTCAGCCTTACTCTGTACAATTGTCTTCTGCTGTTTTTGAGAAATCTCTCATAACAGCGTCCAGACTCCTGTGAGCAAAGCTACTAAGCCTGTCTTCCACTTCTCTGTGGTTTCCATGCTGCCATCCTAAACTTGAATTATAATGAACATTTGCCAGTTGTTCTAGTTTGTCTTCCATTGCTGTGACAAAACACTCTGACCGACACCAACTTGGGGAGGAAAGGGTTTATTCAGCTTACATCTCCTGAGTCACAGTTCATCACTTAGGGAGCCCAAGGCAGGAACTCAGGGCAGGAACCTGGAGGCAGGAGCTGAAGCACAGGCCATGGAGGAATGCTGTTCACTGGCTTGCTCCCCTGGCCCATGCCCAGCCTGACCTCTTATACAGTACACAACAACCCGCCCAGGGTGGCACCACCCATAGTGGGCTGGGCCCTCCCACATTGCCTGACAATCAAGACAATACTCCACAGACATGGCCACAGGCCAGTCTAATGGAGCCAATTCCCCAATCGAGGCTCCCTCAACCCAGGTGTGTCAAGTTGACACTAAAGCTTTCCAGCACACCAGTTATAATCAACTTCAATTTATTTAAACGTTTTCTCTTTCAAGCCCAGTGTCTAGGGCTCTGGAATTTCTGCAGGAGTCTTTCCTGCTGAGAAACAGGCCTTGTCTGGGCTGATACCCCTTGCTGGACGTGTACTGGCTCACTATTGCTGCAGAGCTGCTGTCTAATGCCTTCAACATTGGTGCTGAGTGTAGAGAGAATTGGTTGAGACTTGGAGCCCTTCCATAACAGAGAAAAGGGAGATAGTATTTTCCACCGAGCACCTCATATGATCCCCCCAACAAACACGGGGTAGAGCTTATTGATCCTACTTCACAAATACAGCATTTGGGGACCAAAGGTAGCGAGGAACAGAGCCAGAGCCTGAACGCAGATCCCAGAGTGTCTTTCCAGCCTTGCTGTATATTTCTAGATGTGGCTCCAATTGACTCACCCGCAAATCACAGTCTCTGCTGCTGGAGCCCCTGTGATTTCTGTGTTTATTAATGTGTCTTGAGATGGTGTAGTCTATACTTGATGAATGGATGAATCCTCATCCTGTGGAAGAGAGGTAGCCAGGAGGCATTCCACACTTATTTCCAAGAAGAGGGAAAACATTAAACACACTCACCAAGTGCACCTGGCCTCACAGAGCATGCAGGGAATTGAGTGGGGCAAGGAGATGAGGCAGGTGCAATGTGGAAAGGAATCTTGACAGAGGCTCTAATGCCCTCAAATTAGATCATTGTTTGGAACAAATTCAGGATCTTACCACACAGATTTGTTTGTCCTTTCCTGAAGGGTTTGTGGTGGTTACCCTTAGCTGTCAGCTTGACCAGATTTAGAATCACTTAGGAGACACACTTAGGCATTTATTTCCAGAAAGGCTTAACTGAGGATAGAAGACCCACCCTGAATATGGATCTGGAAACCCATGAGCTACATTCCCAGATTCAAGAGAGACAGAAGGAGTGAGGCAGCTAAGCACTATTATTCACCTCTACATCTTCATCAGCCCAGATGTGAGCAAGCTCTTACTGCCATAGCCATGAGCCACCCCTGGCTGCTATGCCTGCTCCACCATAATGGACTATATTCCCTTAAACTGTGAGTTAAAAAGAAATCTCTCCTCAAGTTGGGTAAAGTAACTAACACAGAGTAGCGGCCCTGTAGTAGTGGGCTATTGGTAGGGAGTTTCAGGGAACATTGATCAGACCCAGATAAGCAGAAAGAGTTAACAGTGGAGGATGCTGTCCTGGGAAAGGCCTGTTTATAAGGTTGGTTACTGGCTGGCATCCAGGGGCTTGGTTTTCAGGAAGAATTCCATCACTTTAATGGATAAGTGACTCAGAGCCTAGTCTGTTGGTGTGAGCAATGCTGAATAACATTGCCTTCTGAGATGCTGGCATTCAGGTGCTAAACAGATGGTAACTGTGTGACACACACCACTGAGAATCCTAGACCCCTGGGTCTCTAGCATGTTTCCTTGGTAGCACTGTATTGTACACACTGTTGTGATCTGTTGCTGAGGAATCAAGCATGACTTCTGTGAGTCTACAGGGAGAGGACTCATAGAGAATTCTGCCTGTTTGCCCTCTGATGATCTTCCGTTGAATCCTTTCACTGTAGTGGAACTTAGCCAGGAAAAAAGACCTGGTATGGTCTTAGGTACACTAGATACATTAGAGGAGTGGAAGGTGGGGTTGGGTTAAGTGTTCCTCAACTAGCTGTCTACAGATCCTCTTCATAACCGCTCACATTTCTTCTCAGGAACCCCACCTTCCAGCTCTTGTGTTCTCCCACCCACCCTCACTGAGAGTAGTCTCATTGTCTCCTTCTGTGAGTGAGTCAAACTAGTTGAAATTTGATATGGGAAAACGAACTGAGAGTTTATTAATATGAAGAAACTGTATTCATCAGTTAATAAGTAAAGTGATAATAAAATATCTAAGGTGCTCCACTTAAAGCTCTTTACAATATTTGAAATGGGATCATTTTTTTCCTGAACAGGCATGCAGGTGTTCAGTCAGGATTTCCAGATTCACCAGTGGGGTGTCACAGAGTGGGAGAAAAATGTCATTTGGCAGAGACACAGTAGGCAAGTTACTGATGTGATTGATGTCAGGAGGACTTGAGTCTCCTAGGGAACAAGTCCCTACTGTGTCTCCAGGCAGAGAGCTCTTTCGGGGTTGGGAATGTGGCAGGTGCCAGGTTCTCTCCCAAGATCTCAGAGGGAACAAATGGCTGGGGGGCAGGGCCCAATCCCTGAAAGCCTTTTAGGAACTTTGAATTTTGACCCCGGCTATGCGTCCCGGAAGGCATTTAACAAAGGACTGCAGTCAGAACACTTCAAGTATATATAAAACTACTCAGACGTCTCTACCCATCCTTGAAGAATTTGGGGCCACTCTGGAGAAATTGGTGCTGTGGTTTCATGGGGGCTGAAAGCCACTGTGTCTTCATCAGCTACCCTGCCCAGCTTCCTACCCCCTCTCTTCCTCTCCTCTTTCCTTTAAGAACTACAGATCCAGTTTGTGATGAAAACAAAGAGTTCTCAGTTTCTCTTCTGCCATATTGCCATTCAAATGAACTCACTGAATGGGCCTATGATTTGAGAAAGAAATCAACATTTGAGCTTTTTTATAGAGTGGTTGAGTGGTAAATCAACAAGAGTTCGTGGACTGGTCTTCACTGCCAGTGGGTCAGAAAGCCCCACCCCAGGCAGCGTCTCGAGAGACCCCAACTGACTGCAGACACCTCAGGGGCTCAGAAACTGACCTTTTGTGATTTGGCTGCACTTGCCATTGGAGTGCATGTCTAGAATTGACTAATTAATTGTGCTGTAAAACAATAACCATTAAAGCAAGTCAAAAATGATGACCTAAAAATCTTCTAAGAGGTCAAAGCTTACATTCACAATAAGATCTCCCTGTTCTGCTACAAACTGATTTTCTTCATTTAATTTCATTCCTTGAATATTTTACTGTGTGTTCAGCCCTCTTCTAAGCATTTAATTCTTACAACAATTTGGTTCTTTTTAGTAGAAACAATGATGACCCCAAGTGACGGTTATTTTATGTGTCAGTTTGATGGGGCCACAGGACAGCAGCTATTCGACTCCATAGTATTCCAAGGTGTGACTATGAGGGATTTTCTCAGAAAGGGGGACATTTGAGTCAGTGAACCAGGGCAGATTGTCCTCCCCATCATGGGTGGTCCTTATCTCAAACAACAAAAGTTTGAGTAAGAAAGAATTCTCCTCCTTAACTACCTTTGACCTGGGATATTGGGCTTCTGTTTCTAGACTTAGAAACTGGATGAACTTCATTTCTCCTGGTTTTCAGACCTCTGCCTGTGACTGGAGCTGTTCAGTGGCTCTCCCTGCTCTCCAGGCAACTGCTATAGATCTTGAGACTTCTCAGCATCTTAATAGCATGAGCTACTTCCCTATGGGAGGTGGGTCTGTCTCTGTGTCTCTTTGTCTCTGTCTGTCTTTTTGTCTGTCTGTCTCTCCCTCTGACTATGCAACTTGAGCTTCTTCTTCTTTTTCTCTTTTTTTTTTTTTTTTTTTTTTTTGTCTTTTCGAGACAGGGTCTCCCTGTAACCCCAGCTGTCCTGGAACTTGCTTTGTAGACCAGGCTGGCCTTGAACTCACAGAGATCTGCCTGCCTCTGCCTCCTGAGTACTGGGATTAAAGGCGTGCACCACCATGCCTGGCTAGCTTGAGCTTCTTAATACACATATGGGACCATATATTTATTCTCTTCTTTGGTCATTGTTGATATGTCCTCCCCACCCCTGGGCCAAATCTACCTGAGTATATGCCATTTTCCCTCTGCTAAGCTGAAATCTAATCAGAAAGTTGGGGAAGAAAAGTATGAAGGTACAGAAAATTATAAACAGAAAAATGATTTTTCTTTGAATAAATACATTAAGAAGTCAGCACGTGCATCCAAGCAGACTGTTCTCCCTAGGGAATGTGTAAGCTGGGACACACTTCTGAAAGTGTGTTCCTGGGTCTTGAGAGATTGCTGATGGGGAAAAGGCTTATTGTCAAATTTGTCACTGACTTTTTAGAAAGACATCTCTAGTAGAACATGGTCCCTTTTTGGTGACTCCAACAGCTGTTTCTAATCCCTGGCACTGTGAGCACACCTGATGCTGGGGTTCTTCCCCCAAGGGGTCTTCCTCTTGCCTCTCCAGAGGCTGTTTGAGAAGTGGGTGCTGTGTAGCAGTCAGAGAAGGTGAGGCAGAGGTGCTAAGTGCCAACTTAGAATGATTCTAAATGGTGGTTGCAAATACATATACGGAGCATGTAAATGCCACCAACATGTAAAAGTACCAACTCTGCAATATGTAATAAGTAAACTAAAACATCAGAGAAGTCGAGAGCCAAATTCATCAGCTGTTGGGTATGTTAGCACAACTTTTCTATGCCATCGTCTTCATTAGTGTAACTTACTGCTCCAGAACACTCATGTTCAGGAAGACATAACTGCAGACAATTTTGCTGTATAAGTGATGGCTAATTTTATGTGTCAGTGTGGCTAGGTCATGGTAGCCAGTTGATTGATCAAGCACCAATCTGAGTGTCCCTAGAAAGCTATGCTTCAGAGGTGCAGAGCAATCACCAGTACCACTGTAAGCACAGATTAAATGAAGATTGCTTGGCAAGATCGGTATCAGGAGTCTCCATTGTCCTTTTGGGAGATGGACTTATTCTTGTGCCATCTTCAACTTCCTTTTGGGGGATATTTCTTAAAACAACAGTAGATTGAGTTGTTAGAAGCTTGTTGCTTGAAAAGGAAGAGGGAAATCAGGCTACCATTTCTCTCTTCATTATTGTGCTTCCATTTGAGCCTTTTAGAAATTTTGCTTATTAAAGAGGCCTTTCATCTCTGTCAGCAGAAAATTATAGAGCTAAGTAGTTTTATCATTCTATGATGCTTATTTCTTGGCTCTCTTCCCTTCACAATGGTTTAATAGAAGAAACTGGGATTGTGCTTCATTTGTCATAGCATATAGCATAATTTCTGAAGCTTCAAGAAAACTCCAACTGAGCCAGGTGTGGTGACACTGCACTCTAGAAGCAAGCAACCTCTTGGGCTTTCTACATTTACAAGATGGAGGCCTGGCTGGGCAAGGTCTTGTCCTGAAGGTTCCCTTCTCATTGTTCCAGTGCAGAGGAAGCTTTCCTTTAATAGCACTAATCTTAGCAACTGGAGCCTCCCCTTCAGCATCTGCCTTGGCTATAGCATTAAGCAGCCAGTGCTCTTTTTCTCTCCAATTCTATATTTTCTATTCCTTCCTGCTCCATTTGTTTTTTTTCATTGTAGATCTGTATAGGATTTGTCAATAATAACCACTTTACAGACCTGACATTATGCCCTCTTGAAATTTCCTACACCAAAGAAATTAGTCCATTATTTTAAAATTTAGTTTCAGGCCAGCTTTTGGAGGCAGGCAGAGTACAGCCAGATTCTTTGCCAAAATATCACATAAGTAGCCTCTGTGCCAGTTGTTAATAGACACTTTGTTCCCATCTAAATTTCCTGAGCCAGTCCTCCAGCTTCCAGGTTACTCTCAGAACTACTTAGTATTCTAGGCTCCTAATAGCCTGTTAACATCTGCTTACAGCATTCAACTGGTTTTCTAGTTCTAAAGTGTTCCACATTCCTCAAAAAATCAGCATGGCCAGGTTCTTCACAGCAATATGCCCCTCTTGGTACTAACTTCTGTAATTTTTCTATTGCTGTGATAGAATACTATGACCAGGGGCTGGAGAGATGGCCTAGCGGTTAAGAGCGCCGACCGCTCTTGCAGAGGACCTGGGTTCGATCCCCAGCACCCACATGGCAGCTGAGAACCGTCTGAAGCTCCAATTCCAGGAGAACTCCAGTTCCAGGGGAATCCGAGACCCTCTTCTGACCTCCGCGGCATTGCACGACACGGGTGCACAGACTTGCATGCAGACAGTACATTCATACACATACAGAAATAAATAAAATTAAAAAAAAAAAAAAGAATACTATGACCAATGGAGACTTAAGGAAGAGTTTGTTTTGGCTTATGGTCCCAGAAAGGGAATCCATAACAGTACAGGAAGCATGGCAACAGAAAGCTGTAGCAGAAAATCCAGAGATCACATCTCAATCCACACCCAGAAAGCCAAAAGCAAACTAGAAGGGAGGCAAGTCTATAAATACTCAAGACCCGCCCCCAGTGATATACTTCCGCCAGCAAGGCTCTGCCACTTGAAGGTTCCAAAGCCTTCTCAAAGAGTACCACCAAGTGAGGGGCTGGAGAGATGGCCTAGTGGTTTAGAGCACCAACTGCTCTTGCAGAGGACCCAGGTTCAATTCCCAGCTGCTGAGAACCATCTTTAACTCCAGTTCCAGGGGAATCCGACACCCTCTTCTGACCTCCACAGCATTGCACAACAACGGTGCACAAACCTACATGCAGACAGTACATTGATACAAATAAAAAATAAGTAAAATAAAAAAAAGAGTACCACCAAGTGAAGCCTAAGTGTTTAAATATATGTACTTATGGGGGAATTTCTTATTGAAACTATTACATAATCCTGGCACTTGCCAGGCTGATGCAAGAGAATTATAAATTTGTCCTAGCCTGGGCAACATAGAGAGTTTCAGGTCATTCTGTGCTACTTAGTAAGAGACCTTATCTTTTTTTTTTAATATATATATATTTTTAAATTTTTATTTATTTTTTTATGTGTATGAGTGTACTGTCTGCATGTAGGTCTGTGCACCCGTGTCGTGCAATGCTGCAGAGGTCAGAAGAGGGTCTCGGATTCCCCTGGAACTGGAGTTCTCCTGGAATTGGAGTTACAGACGGTTCTCAGCTGCCATGTGGGTGCTGGGGATCGAACCCGGGTCCTCCGCAAGAGCAGTCGGTGCTCTTAACTGCTAGGCCATCTCTCCAGCCCCAAGAGACCTTATCTTAAACAATAGCAAAAATAATAAACAAATGCAAATACAACTTAAAAAAAATAAACCCTGACCTTCCCCATTGGTAGGGTCAACAGAACTGATGTGCAGACAACCACTGAGCTCCACTCTAAATTATTTGAATTAGGTTAAAATTTTCTGAGGCTGGAGCGATGATGCATTTAAGAGCACTGCCTGCTCTTGCAGAGGACCTGGGTTCAATTCTAGTTCCCAGGGAATACAACGTCCTCTTCTGACCTCTGCAGGCATTGCACATGATACAGGTGCACTTACATATATGCAGGCAGTACACTGATGCCCATAAAATAAAATATGAACAAAATATTTTTAAACTTTTCCAAGAAGCTGTTCTCATCAGTCAAGCATCTTTCTCATGGTCGCCAGGCAGCTACTGTGGCTCAAGCCTTCATGCCTTTGTTCCTTTCTAGACATTTGCATTTTGAGAGTCAAAGGACTAAAATCAGTGAGGAATGTTGTAATACATTTGAACCTCAAATGACTCCTCAATGGCCTATGTGCTAATAATAGTCTTAGTCACCAGCCTGCAGTACTATTAGGAGTGGTGGAACCCCAGGAGATGGAGTTTAGTAGGAGGAAGTTAGGTCTCCAAATAAGATATTGAAAACTGGGCCAGGCCGGGAGCGGTGGCGCACACCTTTAATCCTAGCACTCGGGAGGCAGAGGCAGGCGGATCTTTGTGAGTTCAAGGCCAGCCTGGTCTACAGAGTGAGTTCCAGGACAGCTGGGGCTACAGGGAGACCCTGTCTCAAAAAGACCTCCCCCCCAAAAAAGATATTGAAACCCTACCCCTCCAGTGTCTATCTCTGCTTCTCAGCTACCGCAAGGTGAATCTTCTCCGTCACCACACACTCCCATCTGATGTGTTATCACCATGGGCACAAAGCAACAATGCCATGCAGCTGTGGACTGAGTTCTCCGAAATCACGAGCCCAGATAAAACTTTCTTCAAGTTGATCATCTTAAGTACTTGTTATAGCAGTGGAAAGCTGACTAATACAAATGTACTGAGCTTCCAGTCAAAGAAATTTTGGATGGCAAAGATTTAAACAAATAAGGACTGTTTTTCCTAATCAAGAAATCTGGAGTTGAGCCATTGCTCTTACCTGTTCAGAGATCCACTGATGCCAGGGAGGAAGCCCAAGCAATCTGTAGGTGCTTTTCTCATGGTCGTGTATGGGTTACTTTTCTGTAGCTGTGGTAAAACACCATGACCAAGGAAACTTATAAAAGGAAGAGTTTATCTGAGCTTATGGTTCCGAGAGAATTAGAGTCTGTTCTGGAGGGGAGGCATGGCAGCAGGTGGCCAGGGCAGGAGCAGGAAGCAGAGGCTCACATCTTCAAACAGGCATAGGAGGCAGAGAGCAACTGGAGGTCTGTTAAGGCTTAAGAGCTCTCTAAGCCTGCTCCCCAGTGATCTACTTCCTCCAGCATGGCCATACCTTCTAAGATCCCCCAAAACAGTCCCACTAACTGGGGACAAAATGTTCAATTACTTGGAGCCTAGGGGGAGACTTCTAATTCAAACCACTACAGTTGTCTTATGGCTGTTGTTGCTCAATCCATTCTGCTGTTTTTTTTTTTTTTGTTGTTGTTGTTTGTTTGGTTTTTTTTGTTTGTTTTTTAAATAGGTCTCACTGTGTAGCCTGAGCTATCTTGAACTCATTGTCCACCTGTCTTAGCTCTCAAGCACTAGGATTACAGGCACAAGCCACTGTGCCTTGCTATCAGCATCACATTAAGGAAAGGAGACAGAAAGAACAAGCATCCGTTATTTTTTAATTAGGAGAACCAAGAATTTCCAGGAGACCTTGGAGACATTATTAGCCAGAACAGCATTGCATGGCCATTTCTCTAAACGAGGGAGGCTGGGAATAAGAATTTAGTGGTCCCAACTTTGTAGGAGAACTGTCAGGAGAATAGGGAGTGTGTTAGTCCCACCAATCTTCCCTACAGCACCCGGGGTCCAGAGTCTGGGGCTGGGGACACTCTCTGCGCCTTCTGTTCGTGAGTTTGTGCTCCCCATGCTTTGCCTGTCAGTTGAGTTAGCACAAACTGGTTAGTCTTGTGAATTTTCTCTGGACCAAGCCAACCTCTTACAAAATGAAAAAGCATAGAACTGTGTTGAGACAGCGGTGCCCAAGGAAGGCAGGCCACAACAGGCTTTGAAGGCGGGTGCCCTCGGTGCACCAAGACTCTGAACTTCACTAGCCTAAAAGGTGAGACTGTCACTCCCCCAATAGCTGAAAGCCAGTCCTGGTGTGAAGCAGCCTCAGAAGCTATCACTTTGGGGGCACAGGAGGAAAGATAGTTGTCCAGGAATCCATTAGAGGAGAAACCCAGCTCCGCTCAGAATCAGCCGAGTTCGGGTTCTCGGAGCCAACTGCTCACTCCTTCAGCATGCCCTTGGAAGACCCATTAGAGTGTAATGGAAAAGAACTCCCGCAGGGCATGCTGGGGGTTGCGAGAAGGGCCAGGATGTTTCATCTGAGTACTGAGTGGCTGACTTCCCATTAGAAGACTTTGTGGGGGTGTGGAGAGCCGGCTGAACAAGCCAGTGGTTTTCTCAGGCCGGGAGGCTCTCTGGGGCGCTCTCAGCACCCATCTGTCCTCCCCTGTATAACCCAATGACTCTGCGACACAGTGGCTCCTTGCACCCTGATGGTCAGAATTGTCCATCACCATAGCAACATCAAGAATGGCTTCAGATGAGATCTCTTTGATCCAGGAGGATGCAGGTGTGCTGTTGCTTTTCTCTCTTTCTATTTTCACCCCATGAGGCAGGGCAGAGCAGGGGTGGAGAGATGAGAAAAGATAGGGCTGAAATTAGCTATTGAAGCCTCCATTCCAGGAAGGAATGGAGCATGCTCAGAGCCAGAGGCTGGACCCATGGTGACCCACTGCGTGCGACTCACACGGCTTGCACTGTCAGCCTCTTCAGCTGATGCCCCCGATCCTCAGATCCTGAAACAAGAAGGTGTTTGCATTGAGTCTCCAGGAAATAAAAGAATTACTCTCCTAGGTAGAATTTTGATATATAAACAAGAAAATCAGGAGAATGCTTTTCTGTTATTGCCCTCTCTTGTGCTTACTCGTTTTTCAGAAGCACCGTGGTTTATGTGGCAAGATCCGGCAATTCAATAAATTCAGCAAAATTTTATGGGAGTGTCTTGTCTTTATTTTTATTTTACTGTTTACATTCCACCTCTTTGAGCAGGAATTCCAGGCAGCTTACAAGCGAGGACATAAAAGAAAAAAGCGATAACATAAGAAACAAGACAGAAAAAAAAAAAAGAGAGAGAGAAAATGTTCCAGCCACACAGTGAGTTAACACTTCCAGAACTGAGGATTCAAATTTAACTTTGCAAATCCTAAATACAGGGGCCATAAAACAAAGACACATTTTCATTAACTTCTTTTGGAGATTTTTTTTCTCCTATTAAGTTCCTTTAAACATTAAAAAAAAAACTTTCATCATGTGGTTTTCAGGGATTACACTAGTCATCAGGTTTGGTGGCAAGCACCTTTACTGCCCGAGCCATCTTGCCAACCTGTCTCCTATTAAATTCTTGAAGAATTTGTATTTGGTTCCCAATGAGAGATATATCCTCCTTCTTCGACGTCATCATGATTTCTGACACTCAGTGCTATTTATTGAGACTTACTTAATGAATATGCCAGGCACTGTCATTAACATTTTAAATATCGTATCCCATTTAGCCCTGGTTTCATGCACCATATGTGCTATTATTATATTCTGTGGACTGTTAGGAAAATTGAGACGCAGGTGGAAGCTTCCATGCCTTCTGCATGACAAACTCTGTTCCTTGGTTATATTTGTTCCTTCAAAGCTTTGCTTACCTGCTATGCTGAACACTAAGGGTGTTTTTACAGACCGAGAACAACTTGTGTCAGGAATCCTTTAGGCTAGTCGTGTATCCTAGGAAGCAACATGCTTCCTTAGGGGGAAGAGGAGGGGATTTTGCCTCAGAAGAGATGATCTTGACCCTAGCTTGATTGTCACACAGACCACCAACTTCTTCAGCTCTTTACTGGGCTCCCGGATCAATTTTCTGGTTCTTCACCATCCTGGGCCTTGTAGACACCTAATACCTTACCATTCTGTGGGGATTAGAGAAAGCAATCAATGGATACTGGTTTCTACCTGTGAAAGTGCTGGGCTTGAGGCATGCCTTGGCCATTTGAAGTATCTAGTGGATACCTTCTGGGTATCAAGATCATCTCTTGCCTGGACAACAGTGATCCATGTTTGTGATTGTTAATCCTGGGTGTCAACTTGACTGGACTAAGGAACAAATAAGAGAAAAAGGATCTTCAGATTGGACTACTTCAACCCAGATGGCCCACCCCAAATGTGGGCATTACCTTCTGCTGGCAGGCAGTATTAAAGGCCATGCCAGAGGGATCTGGTCCCTTTTTTCCTGTGGCTTGCCTCTCTCTCACTGGTGTGTTTGTCTTGCTGCTGTGATCAACCCTACAGATCCCAGTGTGTACTGAGACCAGCAGATCTCCTGGAATTCATCGGGCCTTCAGCACCAGATTGGGACTACTGAGACATCCAGCCTTGTGGACTGAGCAGTTCCCTGGATTCTTAGCCTCTCCAGCACGGCACAGCTACTGTTGGACTCCTTGAACTCTGTCACATGAGCAAATCAATAAATTGTATATAGCTATATATTTGTCCTGTTGCTTCTGTTTCTTTAGAGAACCCTGACTAATACAGATTTTGGTACCAGGAGTGGGGTATTGCTGTGACAGACCTGATCTTGGTGTTTTGGGGAAGGATTGTGGAGGCGTTTGGAACTTTGGGCTGGGAAGATCATTGAATGCCTAAAGATTGTTGCTGTGGAGCTTGGAGCAGTTTTGCTGAAGGATTTGTAGAAGATGGAGGCCTGGCTTGTGAAGTTTCTACTTTCAAAGGGGAACAGAGATCATCAGGACTATAATCTATGGGCTCTGGTCAGCTGGGGCTGAGGAATCAGCTGTAAGTAACAAGAGACCAGAGCCTGAAGTGAAATCTTTGTTGTCCTGGGACAATTGATGCTGGTTAGCTGGGGCCGAAGAATCAGCTGTAAGTAACAAGAGACCAGCATCACTGTGGTGAAATCTTCTGGGAAGAATTTCTTCAGGGTCAGCACACAGAAGCTGTGATCCAGAAGGGGCCTGAGCTTCCATCTTGAGACAGAAGCAGGACTTGGTAACATGTAAGAGTCTCCTATATGGTTCTGGGGTTGAAATTTGAGGGGGTCACAGAGAGCAGCTGAGGCTTGGCACTGTGAGAGGTCAGGAAAGACCATTGGTGGAAGTGCACCTCGGTTGCAGTGAAGACCCCAGGATTGCAGGGGTCATGGAGAGAAGCTGAGGCTTTGCACCAGGAGAGGTCAGAAGAGACCATTGGTGAAGGTGCTGCCTCAGTTTCAGTGATTACCCCAGCGTTTTTGGAGATGCCAGGACCATGGGGACGACCACCAAGAGTAGCAGCAGGTGTGGAATGGAGTCGCTGGGCCTGTGAGATGAGCGTGTGTTGCCACGGATGGCAGAGTCAGAGAGGGGGACTCCGAAACCCTTTTGGAGCCCAGAAGACGTGAGTGATCCAGGTGTCCAGCCTTGAGCTACTTTGCTGGACTTAGGTTTGTTTGAGAGTGCCTGATTCTTCCCTTTGAAATAAGACAGACTTGTTTTTTGATTTTACAGCCCCACAGTTAAGAGACGTTTTAATAGACTGAACTTTAAGCGTTTGGTACATTTTAAGGACTGTGGGGCTTTTAAGTTGTACTGTCTTATGTTTTGATTAATGTTAACATCATACTTGGGAATAAGATCGGAAAGGTGGTGATTTAATAGTGATTTGTTTGTGTGTCAGATTGACAAGGGGTCAATTGTGCTGGATAGCTTAGTGTCAACTTGACACACCTGGGGAGGGAGCCTCAACTGGGGAATTGGCTCCATTGGATTGGCCTGTGGCCACATCTGTGGAGTATTGTCTTGATCCTGGAGCTGTGTGGGGAGGGCCCAGCCCACTATGGGTGGTGCCACCCTGGACAGGTTATTGTGTACCATATAAGAAGGCAGGCTGGGCATGAGCCAGGTGAGCAAGCCAGTAAACAGCATTCCTCCATGGTCTGTGCTTCAGCTCCTGCCTCCAGGTTCCTGCCCTGAGTTCTTGCCTTGTGCTCCCTGAGTGATGAACTGTGACCTGGGAGATGTAAGCTGAATAAACCCTTTCCTCCCCAAGTTGGTGTCGGTCAGAGTGTTTTGTCACAGCAATGGAAGAGAAACTAGAACATTGTTCTAATCTATTTTCTCATCTTAACTCAAATAGTTCCACTCCTATACCAACGTGAAGAACTGTAGTTTGGAAACAAAATGGTGAGACTGCGGGCTAAGAGCTGTCTACTTAAGCTATTACTGTAACTCCAGAGTTGGAGGTTCCCAGTAAGCAAGCAGTTTGGGGAATATAGCTCTCTAGTATCAATTAAAAGTTCTTTCAGTCTGGAAGAACCTACTTGATGGTAAGTAGGTGTTAAGGTTTGGTGCTTCAGTGCCTTCCAAAGTCCCATGTTGTAAGGTTGGCTTGCCAGCCTGTTCTGTTGTCTGTAACATATTTGGCACTTTTAGTGGGTAAGGCTTAGTTGAAGGAAATTAGGTCACTGGAGTATGTTCTTGAGGGGATATTTTACCCCAACTCCTCCTTTCTGTTTTTGCATCTCAGCCTGTAAGTGGTGAGTGGCTTCTTCCACCATGTGCTCCTTACCATGATGTTCTGCTTTGCTGCAGGCCCAGGGGCAATGGGTAGACACATGGACTGGTACCTCTGAAACTGTGAGCCAAAATGAACCTTTCCTCTTTTGAAATTGTTTGCTTCAGATATTTGCCATAGTGCTGGAAATCTGACTGATACAGTAGGGCAAAACAAGAACTGCTTTTGTTTGTTTGTTTTGTTTTGGTCTTTTCTTTTTTTTTTTTTTTTTTTTTTTTTTTGTCTTTTGAGACAGGGCTCCCTGTAAGCCCCAGCTGTCCTGGAACTCACTCTGTAGACCAGGCTGGCCTTGAACTCACAAAGATCCGCCTGCCTCTGCCTCCCAAGTGCTAGGATTAAAGGCGTGCGCCACCACGCCCGGCGTAACAAGAACTGCTTTTAAGAAGTAGATGCCTGGGCTGCTATTGCAAGGGAGTAGGAGAAATGGAAGAGTGGGCGCTGTAGAAGCCAGAGGCAAAGAGTGAAGGATCGGTGGCTATATTCATCTACTATTATTGGAAGAGGCATAATTTTCCTGTGAAGCTGGACAATACAAGAGTAGGTATTGACTACTAACTTAGTAGAAAGCACCATTCAGTAAAGCAAGCAAGAAAAGCTGACCAACTCTTTGAGGACATAACTAGACATACAGAGAGGGAGGGCTGCAATTGTAAAAGAGAGAACGGAAGGAAATGCGAGCATCTGCTCATACCACTCCAGCCTGCCAATGGTGTGAGCATCTGCTCAGACCACTCCAGCCTGCCAATGGTGTCTGAGTATTTGTATTCTAGAGCATTCCATGGCCACTAGAGACTACAGAATAGTCCCAGGAACTGTGTTTAGTGTTTTGAATAAGCCACAGTAACCAAATGGGCTAACATCTTGGCTAAATTAAAAATACTTGTGGGCAGACTTCTCCACTTGAGCCATAGTCTGTTCCCTGTCTCAGGTCACTCAGTCAGGTTTAATTGGAGCTGCAAGTCTGTTAAGCCTTCAGGTTAGAGAATTTTCAGGGATGGCCCAGAAAATTCACTTGTGTCACAAGTGAATCAAGTTGATGTGCTACAGAGAAACTGAAATGCCTAAAGAAGGTGACCTCAATGGCATAAGCAGGTCATGCATGGGTGCTGGCTCTCTATCGGGTGGGACCATGCATATCAAAGTTCCAACATGGACACAAACTGACCTTGGCCAGAATCAACCTCCTGCACCCCTTCTACAACAGAAGAAATTTAACGAATCGGACTAGATTACTAGAAGCACATCAGATAAGAATCCTTCCTTAAGGGGATGCTTATGTTGACTCTGCCAACATTCCCCTCTGGAAACTCTTTCTCTGTGCTCCATGAACAGCCCTCTTGATCTGGCTGTTAATAGTTTTCATCACACTGCCACAGCCTTGTGGAATGAATGGATCTTTTTACAAATCTCAGGATATTCTATAATGCATCAGTTTCAAACTTAATTCTCCATGGAAACCTACTGTCGCTTATTTTGATAATGTGAAGGAAAAAAGTTGTTGTACCTCTAAATACTGACTGTGTACACCCAGCTTTCTGCCAGTACAGCCAACAGATTTTGACTCAGGAAGTTAAGTGAGGCTACATGAAGGCACAGCTATCCGGAAGGACTATAGGCAGTATCAAGGCCTTGGGAGGAAGACAGAAAGGCCTAAGAAGAATGAACATTGAAGTAAGTTATAAAACCATGAAAGAGGAAAGAAATTGACTTTTATGATAAATCCATGATTTTTTTCAAACATCTAGGTTCTCCTGTTAAAAGTTTCTCCTGTCATAATCTGCCTGGACAGATTAGTCATTTGTCACGTTCTTCTTCATAATAACCATCATTGTTTCTCAAGTGCTTATTATGTAGAACTAAAAGACTCATAAAAAACTAACTCACTTAAGCCTCCTTATAGAGGAGAGGGGGAGATTATTACTGCATTAATTATGCAAAAAACAAGCCATGTTGCTGCCTAGGACCCCGTTACTAATAAATGGCAGGCTTGGGATTTGATCCCAGGAGACAGATTCCAGAGCCTGGATTCATTCCGCTGCCCAGACCCACCTTCACCTCCCATCATTCACTACACAGCTGCAATGACAAGACTCAGCAAAACAGGGCACAGGGGCGATTTCCCATAAACCACTCCACATTGCTTACACGCAACAAAAGGCAATTTTATTTTTTTATTTTTATTTTATTTATTTATTTATTTATTTATTTATTTATTTATTTATTTGTATGAATGTATTTGTCTGCATGTAGGTTTGTGCACCCGTGTCGTGCAATGCCACGGAGGTCAGAAGAGGGTGTCGGATTCCCCTGGAACTGGAGTTCTCCTGGAATTGGAGTTACAGACAGTTCTCAGCCACCATGTGGGTGCTGGGGACTGAACCAGGGTCCTCTGTAAGAGCAGATGGTGCTCTTAACTGCTAGGCTATCTCTCCAGCCCCAAAAGGCAATTTAAAAAAATCAACATTGTACTCAATTTTAATTTAAATATTAGGATGTATTTATATAGGTTGCCTTTTAAGTGGCCGTGAATGAATAACTACTCCAGAAAGTAAATCTCTTAGGAGTCAATGTGAAAAAATTCCTTGTTAAATATTTTATTAAAAACCGTTTTGTGTTGCTGCCAAAGTAACAGAAAATAATTAAATTCCTTTGCATTCTACAGTATAATTTACATAGCAGCCATACTCCTCCTGTCTGTAAGTGTCAAGTGTCCTAGTTTGGGCTCCCTATAGCATATGTGGCTGTGATTACGACTGCAGTGTTGTGACTCAAGGCTGGGTGGCTCACTCCCACAAAGGGGTCTGTGACTAATTCTTGAAAACTCAAAGTATGAACCTGGGCCCCCAAAAAGGCCTGTTAGCCTTAAGTTCCCTTGAATAAGTGCAAACTCTAGAAGATTCTGAGGCTGGCTCTCACTGTCTGCCCATCCATGCACACCTGTGGTGGCTGATTGGCACATGACTGTCATTAGTGCCCCCAAGTGCATTGCTCTGGAGAAGGCTAAAGCCTGCTTCTTAGCCTACCAGTGACTCCCGTATCTGGTCTTAGGTGGTCTTAGCTTCCATTTTTACTGTGGCTTTTCCATTTTTCACATGTTACTTGTCCTTTCTCTTTGGGATTATATATAGCTGAATGTAAGCAATAATGCTTTCTATTCTCTGTATTCTGATGGGATGTGTGGGGTGGTGAGGGGCTAGAAGACAGAGCCAGCTCCATGTATCACAGAGAATAGAACTATTCCTGCTTCCTCCTCTAGTGCTTTCAGTGAACCAAAAATGTCTCTTTGAATCAAGAGGGCCCTGGGTAAACCACACAGATTTGCAAATGGCTTTTGGCCTGCATCAGCTACATCAACATTGGTCATATCAATCAACATCTCATTGGCCTGTAGTGGGAGTTGGATTTTCAAAAATGTTCCAGGAATTTCGCCTACCAGCTGGTGGTGGCTTGGCTGCTGTGGTCGTGGGTCACCATAAACACAAAATATAATAGCAGAATGTTTGTTGGGGTTTGACTATTGCTGTCTGCTGAGAGACCTGGGCAGTGTCCTAGAGATGCTTAAATCACATGGAAGGAAATTTTAAGTTTTGAAAAAAATACAATGCAACCACTGTAAACCTGCTGCTTTCTATTAGAAAGGAGCCGACTGCGGCTCAGGAGCCATGAGGAAGCTTCAGTACCAGTGACCATGGACCATGAGGGTTCAGCAGGAGAGAAAACAATTTCAGCAGCCTCAGCCTCAGGAGGGACTGAGAAAGAGGAGACCAAAGGAAACCTTAAACCAGAAGGAAAGTTGTAAAGTGAAAGTTCCCTGGGCAATTCATTAAAGAGGAGAATTAATTTCAGGTCAGCCCTAAGCAGCTGCAGTTTTCTCTGATGAGATGAGGTGGATGCTCAGGGCATCTATCCATTTCTGCCTGTGACTCAGGGATGTGACTCCACTCTGATGAGGTCACGGAGATGCCAGGCTGCCTGGGCCCCAAGCCCCATCGCCACAACCTCACCCACAGAAAGGGCAGGAGCTGTGGGGGCATTCACAGGAAGACAACGACAGCTTCTGACAGCCTACCAAGGGGTCTTGGGGACGGTCCTGATACCTTCAAGTCTAGCATTGGCAGCCTGTGATTTGATTTCACTCAGATTTCTGATTTTGCAGCTGGAGCACTGAGAACCCAAGGCTCCAGAGAGAGCACAGCCAATAACAAACCCCACAGAAAACAAACTCCAGAAACAAACCTAAGGAAAGTAGGCTGAAATCAGATGGTGAGACTGTCGTTCCTTACATTGATGGCCTTTTCTACAATGCTTTCCTTTCTCTGTATTCTGATGGAGTGTGTGGGATAGGGTGGTGGTAGGAGGGAACAGGGCATAATTCCTGTAATTTCTTACATTGTTGGCCTTTTCTGCATTTCATGAAGTCCAGAGACCAATTCATATCTGCAACAAGAGATATCATAAACTACTTTTTGAGTTGATTTTAGAACCTGGGTTCTTTAGGCCAGCACACCACAGGGAAGCTCTTTGGGAACAAACTGCCAGATTTTTCTTCACTTTCCCTTTAAGGGTGCTGGGATGAGGTCCCCAACCATGTAGGTATAAGTAAGGCCAGGACACTCCAATACCTGGATGATTCATATGGGGAAGATATACTCGGTTTGCTCTCTTCCCAGGAGAGCAATCTATTGTCACTTTGTTAGCTCATAGACAAGTTGGGATGAGTTTAAACAGCTTACGATATATCAAAGTATTCATGAAGATGTTTTAATATATCAGTATATCCCAAGGCCACATGGCATAAAACAACAGAAATATCTAATAAGATACAATTAAGGTGATGGAAAAAGAATGGCTATTACAGAGCAGATAAAGGAATAATTGAATAATTGGAACCTATGTAAACAAATGAATCATCTTGCATCCTTTGATGATAATAAAATCTTACAGTAACTGGACTTCATTTTGGGGGACCATGGGAGGGAAAGACCCCAATGTGGAGCTAAAGAGCAGGATTGATGGTTGGGGTTGCCAAGGAGGAACCTTCAAGCATTTCCTTAAGGAAAAATGACATCTTTTAAGGAAGAAAAAAAGAAACCTCCAATTCAAGTGATATACATATGCATGTATGTTTGTACATATGTATGTGTATACTTATGCATATATAAAACTATGTCTATATATATATATATATATATAAAGATTGTAAAGTTATACTTCTTTTTACCTGCATGCAACTTTACTGTTAAAATATGAATTCCTAAATGTGTTTTGGAATTAACCTATAGTTTATTTTCAGAACTTGTAATTTTGATTTATGTGTGGAGTGTATATATGCATATTTTGGAATAATATAAAATTAACAGGAACAAAAAAAGAGAGAAAAATCTATTCAAAGAACTGACCAAAATAGTAAACTTGTGCATTGAAAGGGTTATAAAAGACTGAGAAAAAGATGCAAGACAGGACTTAACATGTATGACAGAATCCATGAACTCTGGTGGGGAGTGGGGGGGTGAGGGGTGGGCATGGATGGGGGAACATGTCTAAATTTGATTAAGAAATGTTGTATGAAATGCACTCAATAAAAATTAACTTTAAAAAAAATCATACAGTAACTTTAGGATTGGAGAATCTCTGTGATTGCACAAGACTGAAAGTAGGGAAATGTTAGCTTGGCTTTGATCTTCAGTAAGTATTATTGGTAAAGTTTAAGACCATAACTGTCAGGGAGACCCTGTGTCAAAAAGACCAAAAAACAAACAAACAAACAAAAAAGCCAGCTGGGCGTGGTGGCGTACGCCTTTAATCCCAGCACTTGGGAGGCAGAAGCAGGTGGATCTTTGTGAGTTCAAGACCAACCTGGTCTACATAGCGAGTTCCAGGACAGCTAGGGCTACAGGGAGACCCTGTCTCGAAAAGACCAAAAAAAGATAATAACTGAGAGCTGGACGTGGTGGCACGCCTTTAATCCCAGTGCTTAGGAGGCAGAGGCAGGTGTATCTCTGTGAGTTCAAGGGAACCCTGGTCTACATAGTGAGCTCCAGGCCAGCTGGGACTAAAAGGGAGAACTTGCCTTAAAAAGACAAAAAAATAACTGAGGACTACAGATAGTTGTGTAAAACAAAATAAAGTCAATGATGGCTGCTATGAGGAAATGAAGACAAGAGGTTGGATGGAACAGGACTGGGGTTGGGGCAGCCAATAGATGGGGACAAGCAGGAAGATGGCCTGGAGGCCAGCAGCATTTCACAGAAGATCCGAGGGTCGTGTGCAGATCTTGAGGAGAGATGCTTGAGGCAGGAGGAATGGGATGTGATAAGGTCTTGAGCAGGCCTAAGAAACAGAAAGATCCGCATGTCTGACAAGGCAGAAGCATCAGAGAAGGTCTGTAACTGAAGCAGAGGCTGGTCCTGGGAGGGGCTTGTGCATAAGATTGGCATAGGAATCTTCCTCTGTGTGAGGTGGGAGGGACCAGCGGAGGTGGGGAGGGATGTGAGCTGGTTGAAGTGGAGCAGCCTGGCAGGGCAGCAGGCTTATCCCTGGTGCTAGTTGAATAGAAGGCTCTGCAGCTGAAGAAAGGGGTGTGGACTCAGAATGAGGTGCCTGAGTCATGGGCAGCCCCCCTTTTCTAAGCCTCATTCTCTGTAAGGCTGCTGGGGTCAGCTTCCCACCCAGGCTTCACCCACAGCCAGACTGTTCCCTTGTGGGGAGGACTTGGACACGCTGTAGAGTGGGCAACAGCTGTGTTCCCATCTGATGGGGACGACGGCGGGGAGAGCCAAGCTGGAGAATGAACCTAACCACGGACACTCACTGGCCAAGCATTCCTTTGTGTCCTGCTCAATACTTCATATACACGAACTCATTTACCTTCCCAGAGCTGTCTTATCATCACCATTTCCAGACAAGGAAACAGAGGCACAGAGGGACAGAGTAACTCCAAATCCCACAGGTACTGAGGAGTCACTCCAGGGAGGAAAAGCAGTGAGTGTGGAGAGACAGGACAGGGCAGGGCTTCCTAGGTCCCCTGCCACCTACATGGTGGTTCTTCAGTCTTCTTGGAATTTCTGCTCCTCTCCCAGGAGGCCCCCTTCCTCCCTTGGCCCGGCCATCTTTGTCATCTTGGGCTGCTGTGCAGAGAGCACCACAATCTCTGTGGGTTATGAACAACAGAAACTCATGGCTCATAATTCTAGAGACTGGCCAGTCCAAGATCAAGACACAGGCAGATGCAATCTGCTGCGGGCCTGTGTCATAGGGGGGCTGGTTCTCAGGGTGTTACGTCCTCACATGGTCATAAGGAAACAAGCTTTCTCTGGAATCCTTTAGTTATTTGTTTATTTATTTTGGAAACAGGATCTCACTCCATAGTCCTAGCTAGTCTTGAACTTGTGATCCTCCTGCCTCAGCCTCCCAATACTACAATTAGGTGTTTGCCACCACAACCTGCCTTTTGGGATCCCTTTAACAAGGCCACTAATCCCATTCACTCTCTGATGCCGTGGTTTAATAACCCCCAAGTGCTCTGTCTTGGGAGTTGGGGTTCAGCATATGAATTTGGGAGTGGGAAACAACATTTATTTAGCCTATGGCTCCCACCCTCCTGCCAACACTGTTCCCAGTAGATTTCTACTCCATGCAATATTCAATGTGGAGTCACATTGCTTCTGTATGAAATACCTCTCACAGATAATGTGATACATCTATAAGGCAAGAAACACCGAAACTGCTGGTAGCCATCAGAACAGGAGAGAAGCCTGGGGCCGATCCCTCCTCTGGGTCCTGGGAACGCCCCTTCACTTCACGCTTCCTCCTGAATTCTGAGGTAACTTTCTACTGTTCCGTGAAGGAAGCAGAGGTGTTAGGCGGTTTGGGCATGGTCACCCTGGTAGCTAGGGAGATGTCCTGGAGGTAGCTAGGGAGATGTCCTGGAGGGGCTGTCTTCCGCTTCCTCACTAAGAGTCCCCTGAGGCCAGTGCGCCCTGCCTTCCCTGCTTCTCCCTGTTCTTCCCTGCTTCATAGCAGAGGCTGAGGATGACAGTCAATGCCTGCAGGGAAGTCTGCGTGGGCACTGCTGCCGAGCCCACCGCCCAGCAAGGAAGAGCACCTTCCACCGTGTCTCAGACAGACGGCCACCCGTGGTCTGCCGCAGCACCTTCCAGAAAACAGTGCCCTGCGCAGGTATGGGGAAGGGCTGAGAGCAGGACTGAGAACCCCTACTCTGCTGTCCATGGCCAAGGAGCCCACTTCCCCTACCTCAGTTTCTTCATGTATAAAAGGACAAATCCTACCTCCAGTGTCGTGAAGTAGGACATTGAAGACAAGAGCTAGCTGACAACTCTCCCCAACAAAGGCCGCAGGCGGAAGCCAGCGGGCTTCTGCCCTTCCCTCCTTCTCCTCAGCCCTGTCTAAGCCCAGCCAACCATGGCACCTCCAGCCTGACTCTTAGTATGCATAGCCCTTCCCTAAGCTTCCAAGTGGGAAGATCAACATGAAAAATTAATCTTGCATTTTTTCCTCCTTTTCTTTTTTTTCAAGTGGAGAAATTATTTAGGGCTTTGGGGAAGAGGGGCAGCTACTTGCTATGCAGTGGCTCGTCCTCCTTGCCATCACCCTGCCATGTTCAGCAAATGATTCTTCCATTCTCTTCCTGGCAGGTGGTCTCACAGCTACATGTGTTCCTGCATCCAACAGGATGCTCGGGGGAATGCAATGTGGTGATGACTGCTGTTTCTAATTACTGCCGTGTCGGGAGGCAAAGGGAAGAGCCTCTGCCAGCCTGCGGGCCACTGTGGAAACACTGGTATTCCTGGTCGCAGGGCCCGGCTGCCTGACTGCTCACCTGGGAGTGGGCACTCACCTTTCCCCAAACAAGCTCCATATCTGAATGACTGACAGGGACACAGCAAGCCATACTAAGGTGTAGTAAGCACCTAGGGTGCTTCTGATGGTGTGTTAAGCACAAGAGCTGAGGAGGGGAAGTAAAAGCAGTAATAATACACAGCTGCATCCTTCTGGAAGCTCGCATTTTTATAACTAGAGATGAGGAGAAACAGACAACAAGCAGTGCTGTTCATCCGTGCACTGGAGGTTATCGAAACCTACCCTGGTGGAGTTTATAGTCTAATGGGAAAGAGAGACATTAATCAAATGCTGCCAAAGATGTGCAGTTACAAACCATGGCCAATGTTGTACAAGAAAACACAGGAGCGTTAGAATAGACGACGACAGTGGGCTTGCTCTGGGGTCAGAGGAGTATTCCCGATGAAGTGCTCTAAGGGCAAATCCTAGAAGTGGAAAAGGAAGGTTGCTGATAGGGAGCATATGGAAAGGAGCTGTCTACAGCTGGGGTGACGGGGATGGAGGCTACTTCCGACTCCTAAGTTTCTAACAGAGTAACTAGAAATTGAAGGGGCTGCTGTCAATCAGGGCAGTTGAGATAGTTGAGCAGGAGAATTGGTTTTGGACTTGCCCAGTCCAATGAGTAGGTATCTGAGGGGAATCCATCTGAGGGGAGCTTAGCTGAGGGGAGCCCAGGTGAGGGGAGCCCAGGTGAGGGGAGCTTAACTGAGGGGAGCCTAGCTGAGGGGAACCCATCTGAGGGGAGCCCATCTGAGGGGAGCCCAGGTGAGGGGAGCCCAGGTGAGTGGAGCCCAGGTGAGGGGAGCCCAGGTGAGGGGAGCCCAGGTGAGGGGAGCCCAGGTGAGGGGAGCCCATCTGAGGGGAGCCCAGGTGAGGGGAGCCCATCTGAGGGGAGCCCAGGTGAGGGGAGCCCATCTGAGGGGAGCCCATCTGAGCGGAGCCCAGGTGAGGGGAGCCCAGGTGAGGGGAGCCCATCTGAGGGGAGCCCATCTGAGGGGAGCCCAGGTGAGGGGAGCCCATCTGAGGGGAGCCCATCTGAGGGGAGCCCAGGTGAGGGAAGCTCAGGTGAGGGTCATTTGCTACTGTGACTCTAGGAAACAAAACTGCAGGGAAGGGAAGATTGGAGAACATTCCCCTTGCAAGTTGCCCATAGCTAGAGCACTGGGTAGGAGACAGAGCTGAGGTAGAGCAGGAGAGAGCTGGGAGAGGGCGTCTACTGTGTGTTCAGTCCCTGTGAGGCCTCGGACCCTACTGTTGTGTGCTGCAACTCAGAAACTGCTTCTGTGAAGACAGGAGTATGTGTAGTGTGGTGTATGCATGTGTGGTGTATGCATATGTGATATGTGTGCATGTGTGTGTATGTGATAGTGTGGTGCATGTGTGTGGAGTATGTCTGTGGTGTATGTGTAGTATATATGTGCATCTTGTGTGTGCATATGTGGTGTGGTGTGGTGTATGTGTAGTGTGTCTGGTGTGTATGTGTGTGTGTCTCTATATGTGATGTGTGATGCGTAAGGTGTGGGGGGTTGTTTGTAGTATATTGTATGTGTACATGTGTGTATGTCTATGTGTGTCCTTGTGTAGTGTGTATGGTGTGTATGTGTGTGGTATGTATGGTGTGTGTCATGTCTGTGTGGTGTGTGTAGGTATGTATGTCTGCATGTGTGTGTGTATGTGTAGTGTATGTGGTGGATATATGTCTGCATGGTATGTGTGGTGTATGTTTCTGCACATGTGTGGTATGTGTGTATGTGTGTGTGTGTGGTTTGTTTTGTATTGTCTGTGTGTGGTGGATATGTGTGTGGTGTGTGTATCTTTGAATGTGTGGTGTGGTAAGTGTGTCTATGTGTATGTGTGTGTGTTTGTCTGTGTGTGTGGTTTGTTTTGTATTGTCTGTGTGTGGTGGATATGTGTGTGGTGTGTGTATCTGTGCATGTGTGGTGTGGTGAGTGTGTCTATGTGTGTGTGTGTGTGTGTGTGCCCGCTATGTTACTATACCCTGGGCAGGAGGCAGCTGGCCCACCTGGGCCTTGACTGTGGAAGTCAGAAATGGCAGTTCCTCCTTTGTTTCTCTCACCTCTGTGGGTGGCACCCTCCTGCCCCCCCCACCCCCCCCTTGGGTGCTGGGCTCCTTCTTTGCTTTCCCGTCGCCTCACTGATGGCTTGTGAGTTTGAGAATCCAACATTGCCCGTGCAAACATTCATTCAGCACAAATGTGTTCAATGCCTACTGTGTGTTGAGAGGCATTTTTAGGTACTGGAATATAGCAGGCATTGAGGCAGAGTGCCTGTTCTCATGGGCTGACATCTTCATTAAGGAGACAACTAGGCAACAAATAAAGAGCTAACATTTCAGGAGACAAGTGGGTGGGTGGGCTTCACAGAGATGGTGGGTGGGCTGGTACTCCTGGTGGTGACTAGGAGACATTTCTCTCGAAGGAGCATCAAAAATAGAGACCAAAGACGAGTGACCAGTAATCCACATGGGTTCTGAGGCTCTGGGTGGGAAGCCTCAGTTGAAGAGTTGCTTGGGATATCCAAGGCTAGCAGGAGGCTGGTGTGGCTGGTGTGGCTGGTGAGGGAGCCAGGAGACAAATTCTAAGAGGCGGCATAATGGCCAGTCCATGCGGAGCTGACTGGCTCCTGTGAGGCAGACCAGAGCAGAGGAGGGACCGCGCCACTGCCGGAGCAGGTGTGCTCTGCGCCAGTGAGGCCAGGCCGGGAGGGTGTGGATCCAGCGGGAGCAGTTAGGAGGCTGTCAGTGATGCCCACAAGGGTTGGTGGATGCCAGCCAGCCAGAAGCCCAAGAGACCAGGAGAAAAGGTCAGAATCCTGAAAGATTTGAAGGTTGAGCTAAGGCAATTAACTGCTGATCGATCCAACTGATTTATTTCTGGATCTTTTAGTTCAACTGTTAACAGGGAGAATGTTATGGTCCAGCATAGCTATGTATGAACTGAGTGGAAGGAAAGGGGCGGAGTCAAGTGGCCCATAGTGCCTCTCCAGCAAGTGAGGGAAGAAAGATTGTCTTGTAGTATATTGTATGTGTACATGTGCGTATGTCTCTGTGTGTCCTTGTGTGGTGTGTATGGTGTGGTATGTATGGTGTAGAAGGTCCCAGCAGGTCCTGTGGCTGGCAGTTCCCATCACTCATGCTACGTGATGCCTAGGATATCTCAGAGGTAGAGGCTTTCATTCCAGTTTTCTATTTAGGAACATTAGAGCTCAGTGAGGATGAGGAACTTGCCTAAGATCTTACAGCTGGAGAGCGGAGGAATGTCGATTTGACCTTGTGACCCATCTGATTTCTAAAAGTCTATGAAAGCTATAATTACATCTGGATGCCAGGGATGAAGAAGAGATGCCAGAGGAGGGCTAAGGAGAGAACAAAGGCATGGAATTCTCAGGGGTGCAGATGAAGAGTGAGGAAGCAGCCATTGTAAGGACAAGCCGTGAGCTGGGTGAAGCGGGAGGCTGTTCTGTCCACACCCAAGTAAAATGCAAAGGAAGGAAGGCGGTGGGCGATGAAGGGAGCCAGGCAGTGAGGGCATTTGAGCCGCGAAGACACTCTGGTCGGAAGACACTGCCACCTGCTGGCAGCGTAACCGTGGGCAGTTGCCTTCTCAGAACCTCCAAAGGCAAGCTGATTTCAAACTTACTTTGTAGCTGAGAATGACCTTGAACTTCTGCTCCAGTGCTGATATTAAAGTCATGGGCCACCTTGCCCGGTTGTGCGTGCTAGGCAAGCCCTCGACCAACTGAACTACATCTCCAACAGCGTGTGTTTATTTCTTGCTCACGTTCCATGTTTGCCACGGATCAGCTGCAGCTCTTCTGCTCCATGTTATCTGCGAACTAGCCCCGCTTGACAGAGGAGACTGTCTGGTCCCTTGCTATTTCAGTGGCAGAGGGCAGAGGTGGGGATGGGGACCACTGATATCTGCCCCAGTCAAGGGGAAGAAGGGCAATTCATATTCTCTCTCTCTCTCTCTCTCTCTCTCTCTCTCTCTCTCTCTCTCTCTCTCTCTCTGAGACAGTGTCTCCCTATAGTCCCAGCTGGGGGGATACAGTCTAGCAATAAAGAAGCTACCCTAGATGGCCTCCAGGATTTTAGGAAGTACTCATCTTGGCTCAAATGAGGGTTCATAAGGCAGGGGCCATGATTGTCAACAGGCCGCAGTGCCCAGGAGACGGTTTGCAGATTACACTTAGGCAAGGCTCCTGGAGCTTTTCTTAAGTAATTTGCCAGCAGAGCTCAGAGTGTGGGTGGTGTTGCCCTGAGCCCCACACTGTGGTTAGCACAGCTTCCTTCTGCTTCCTCTCCGCCAGGCTCCCGGACTCTTAGCATCAGCACCTCTCTCCTTTGGGTGCTTCTCTCTTCCATCTGCAAAACTGCTTTTTGTTTTTACTCTTAAAAGTTTGAGTAGAGCTGGGTGAGGCAGAGGCAGGCAGATCCCTATGAGTTCAAGGCCATCCTGGTCTACAGAGAAAGTTCCAGGACAGCTGGGGCTACAGGGAGACCCTGTCTCGAAAAGACAAAAAAGCAAAACAAAACAAAACTGAAAAAGAAACAAACTTGGCTAAGCTAAGAAGTCATTCGGATAAACCAGACCAGGAGGGAGGCTGAGGAATTCATTAGCCTTGGAAATGGCAGAAAACTGAGCAGCTAGAGAGGAGGAAAGAGCAGAAAGATGGGGAGGGCTACTGCTCAGTGAGCCTGACCCACTTTCATCCCTGGTCAACGCCTAGTTGGAGTCAGACAATGAGAAAAGAACCATGGTTACTGGCAGAAGAGATAGATGTGGGGGACAAAGGTATCCTTATTTGGGGCACCCCGCCTCTATTGAATCCTCTAGTAAAGGCAAGGTTTTCCAACCCTGTTAGGTGGACAGAGGGGGAGAGTGAGGTTTGGGGAGTCTCAAGCAGCACTCTTCAGGGCTTGAGATGTGCTGGGCTGCTTTGTTAGGAGCTGCAGGGTTTTTTTTGTTTTTCTTTTTGGTCTTTTTGAGACAGGGTCTCCCTGTAGCCCCAGCTGTCCTGGAACTCACTCTGTAGACCAGGCTGGCCTTGAACTCACAAAGATCTGCCTGCCTCTGCCTCCTGAGTGCTAGGATTAAAGGCATGCGCCACCACGCCCGGCTAGTTTTGGTCTTTTTTGAGACAGGGTCTCCCTATAGCCCCAGCTGGCCTAGAACTCATTATGTAGACCAGGCTGGCCTCCATTTCACAGAGATCCACCTGCTTCTGTGTGCTGGGATTAAGGCATGCACCTCCATGCCCAGCAGGCATCACTTTTAATATCTTTCCTGAGCTGTAAGGCAGATGAGCTGTTTTCCTTTTTTTTGTCTTTTTTTTTTTTTTTTATGTGTATGAATGTACTGTCTGCATGTAGGTCTGTGCACCCGTGTCGTGCAATGCTGCATGGTCAGAAGAAGGTGTTGGATTCCCCTGGAACTGGAGTTCTCCTGGAATTGGAGTTACAGACGGTTCTTAGCCACCATGTGGGTGCCGGAGATCGAACCCGGGTCCTCTGCAAGAACAGTTGTTGGGGAGATAGTTAGGCTATCTCTCCAGCCCAGGTGAGCTGTTTTCTCTGTTACATACTGTGGTCCTGGCATTGTGGGATTTTAAATGGTTCTGGGCGCAGACTGATCATGTATTAGAGTCAGAATCATGTTTAGCGTTCATCACCAAAATTCTTGAAAAATAAATGGCCTCCATGTTGCTAGCAGGCAGGCAGATGAATGTTGCAGTTGTAGAATTACTCATTCTGGTTTTTATCCCACGAGAAATATTGAAAATCTGTGTAAGCTTTCCTCGTGAAAGCAAAATTTGGCAGCTTTGTTTTCTGGAAAGCAATTCTGATCAGGCATTAGGGTATACTTGGACGGGCCCTAAATTTACATGATTATTACTCCTTTGTAAATATCTCATTATAAAATAAGAACTCAAATGTACCATTTTATAGATTTAAAAATTGAAGCACATGATCAACCTCATGAAAACTAATCAGACTAGTGTGTAAAGTCATATGGAAGTCATGTGATTGTCATAGCAGCTAACTTTTGCATAGGCATTTCACATGTGTAGTAACTGCGTGAGCTATCTCTGTGACTATCTCCATTTTACAGTGATCAGAGCAAAGTCACTTGTTTATAATCACATGGGTAATAAGAGTCTTAAACTAGCCCTTCCAATTAAAGAGCCCATGCTACATGCTGCCTATTTTCCTTTCTAGATGTGGTCCCTTACTCGTTCTAGTAGCAATCATTTATCACAACTGCTTTAATATTCAGAACCTAACAAATTATATTAATATGATTTTAAGACTAAAAGGAAAAATCCATTGGTATGGTCACAGATCAATTTTTAATGAATTAGAGTTTGCTAATTGGCTTAAAATCCTTTTTGGACATTATTTGCCATGTACTAGGCTTCATGGACACAACAGTGAGAGAAAAAAGATGAAATCCTTGCCTTGATAGAAATTAGAGCCTGGTAGAAATGTCAGTGGATAACGAAATCATTTCAAGAAATAAATGTTCAATTACAGACTGTGAGTGATCAGTTCTTTGCTAACAAATTACAGCAGTGATGGTGGGTGGAGGGCAGAGGAAGGAAGGTGACATATCAGAGTCTGGTCTCTTGACAAACATTTATTGAGTGTCCTGCAGGTATCTGACATTATGTCAACCAACCTGGAGGATCTGAAGATGATAAGATGTAGTCTTTGCTCTCCATGGGCACTCATGCAAGAAACACTTGTGCATAGACAACTGTAAACTACCATAAAAACAAGAGCAAAGACGATTATGTCAATGACAGTTATGGAAGGTTATGATAGCTCAGATTTGTTGTACAATTTAAGGTAATCTACATGAACCAACTTAGGACTTCTCAATTTGCCAAGCGTTTTCATATCGCTGCATGGATGGGAAGAGGGTGGAGTACTAGTAGTTAGGTTCATGCCTGGAGTCCAGGAATAAGGAACAAAAGGTAGAGAAGTTAAGATAGGACTAGGAAACGGCAGAGATAGAAGGAGGCTTTAAGTATTCAAAAGAGGGAAAGATTGCTTTGGGCTACAGGACTTGAGAACTTGGGAGAAACTGGTGGGAGGAGATGGTATTTGACTAGGGCTTAGGCAATGTGTATCAAGGCAGGAGCATGTGGTAGACGTAAAGGCTGGCACAGCGTGTGTTAGCAGCTGTCTGGGGCACACAGCTGTGCTTTATCTCGTAAAGGAGATTTTCCAGTTTGGGAGTTTTGCTATCAACTCTGAGAGTCTCTGGAAGTGAGGCTGGCTCAGGCCCCGAATCTATTTATGAACACCCTGGATGAAGGCAATGTTTATGTTTTAGAAGCATGATATGGGGCTGTGTGGAGTAGCATAACAAAGCATGGTGTGGCCAGATTGGGCATGGCCTGGGACCTGCAGCCAAGCAGTTTTTGAAGTGAAAGGTGGCAACATCTGAGCCAGGCCCTGGAAAAGTCAGCCTGGTCCTCAGCGATAGATTCTTTGGGGGAGAAGAGTTAGTAGCTAGACCGTCGTTCACTCAAGGGTACAGTAGCAGCAAGTGAGCCTGCGTGTGTCGCTAGCGAAGATCAGCAAGACCTGGTACCCAGGTGAGCAGGGAGCAGATGGTGAAGGCCTAAGCAGTGCTTCTCAGTACCCCGTCTGGAACTCAGTGAGCCAGGCTCAGTGCTCACAAGGAAGTTAAGGCTCTGCCTCACCAGGGAAGATTAGGGAAGGGTTATCATCTGAGATGAGGCCGGACTTCTTCCTGAGACAGTGTCCGGCTTGCATCTTTTCTCCCCGAAAGAGGCTCTCTAAATGTCTTAGAAACTCAAACAACATTCCACAAATATGGCAAAGGGAAAGGTTGTTTAGTTTAAGAATGATCAAGGAAGTTTCCAGAATAATAAAGACTGAAGACAAACCAGTTCATTGAGTACTTTGCTTTGGCTTAAAAACTGAAGTTCCGGCCAAGTCATAATAAAAATCAATAATGTGAATTGTAAGCGCTCCTGGGTACTTCATATAGAGAACCCCCTTGTCGCAGCTTCCTCCAGATCCTCTCAATGGCTCATGCAATAGCCTGGAGGCCTACTAAACTCCAGTTAATAAATGAAGAAATTAAGGCCTAGAGAGACAGAGCCAATGGCATACAGTCTCACCAGTCCTGGGTGGCAGAGCCGAGTTTCTGTTTAAGAATAGTGGGGTGTTTCTGTTTAAGAATAGTGGGGTGGGCCGGGCGTGGTGGCGCACGCCTTTAATCCTAGCACTTGGGAGGCAGAGGCAGGCGGATCTTTGTGAGTTCAAGGCCAGCCTGGTCTACAACGTGAGTTCCAGGACAGCTGGGGCTACAGGGAGACCCTGTCTCGAAAAGACCAAAAAAAAAAAAAATAAATAATAATAATTTCTCTTGAAACCGCAAAAAAATAATTTCTCTTGAATAGCATNTTGTGAGTTCAAGGCCAGCCTGGTCTACAACGTGAGTTCCAGGACAGCTGGGGCTACAGGGAGACCCTGTCTCGAAAAGACCAAAAAAAAAAAAAAAGAATAGTGGGGTGGGGGTCGGGGGCTGGAGAGATGGCTCAGGCAGTTAAGAGCAATGGCTGCTCTTGCAGAGGACCCGGGTTTGATTCCCAGCACCCACATGGCAGCTAAGAACCACCATTGACTCCAGGTCTGATCTCCACAGCATTGCATGACATGGTTGCACCAACCTACATGCAGACAGTACATTCATACACAACAGTAGGGTGACACCCGGAAAAGTTTGAGAAGGATAAGAGGACCAGGTGTCAAGGAGAGGATCTATCCCCAGCTCTGTTACCTCCAGTCATTCAAGCAAAGCCCAGAGCTTACCTGTATGCAAGGTCCCAGCAGGGTAGTTGGAAAGCTCAGCACAAAGCCGAGGAAGTGTTGGCAATGTAAGATATCTTTCTATTTTCCCCATCCAAAGCCAACCATGGAGAGGACTCATAATCCTGTTACTTGTTCATTTAAAGGTCAAAGTCTCAAAAGGAGCCTAACCCAACCCTAACCCTAACCCTGACCCTGACCCTGACCCTGACCCTGACCCTGATCCTAACCCAACCCTAACCCTAACCCTAACCCTAACCCTGACTCTGACCCTGACCCTAACCCTAACCTAACCCTAACCCTAACCCTAACTCTAACCCTAACCCTAACCCTAACCCTAACCCAAATGACTTTGCTTGTTAGGATGTTGATGTGAGTCTTGTCACTCAGTCACCTAGCATCTACTAGGTTCCTACCATGTGCCGTGCACGGCACCAGAAGCTGCTAACATGAGAATAATTAAAAGCTCAAGTGTAGAAGGGAAGATGGACAGACACACAAACCCCAAGCAGCAACATGGTGTCTGAAATTGTGTCTGAGGGCATCACAAGGTTGTGATTGTTCTCAGCTGAAGGCAACAGAAGTCTGTCAATGTTTCTGCCTTACAGTGAAGCAAGGAGCAACACAGTGGAGATGTCCTTCCCCATGAACTCAAAACCCAGGGATGGCTGGGTCAGTAGAACGTCATTTTGAAAGCAGCTAAAGAACAGGAATGCACTGATACTCAGCAGGATGTGTGGATTTACTAGAGACAAATCACACAAGACGGATACATTTTCTTTCCATCAGAAGGCTTTTGCTCGTGGCCATAAAAAGTGACTTTTACTTTAGCTTTTTTTTCTGAATCCTAACCTGAGGAATTGGCAGGATGCACTAATTCTTAAACTAGAGGGAGAGGAAAGGAAAAGAGTAGAGTACAGCTCAGTAGGAGCTTGCTTATCCTGAGAGCATGGCTGAGTTGTCTCCAAAGGTGAAATTCTTGCATTTGAGGCAGGCTTGTCCTGGGGCTCCCAAGCTGTGGAGAAAGAATGTTTATTGATTGGGTTCATGCATTTTACAAGGGGAGAAATGGATTGTTCTGAACTTGTTTTACGGTGCTTCTTCCAGCAAAGGCCGGCTTCACGGAGCCTGCCGGCCTCAGTTACTTCAGGCGAGTAGTAAATATTTTGTTTTTCTAAACTAGACACCAACAAAACTTAAGGCAGATGTGCATCCTCGTCCTTATCCTCTGTAGGCTCCCACCTCAAGCCTCTCTCTGATCTAGGACAAGACCTGGAGGACCGTTCTAGTTCTCGGGCGGGCTCTTTCTTGTCTGGGATCTCAGCAGCAGATGCAGCCTGGCTTCCAGGTTGTTGTGGGTGTCTTCCAGACTGATTAATCTTGCGTTGTTTGCTTGATCCATGATGAGGATCTGTTCGACTGGGTTTGTTTGGCTTCACCAATAAATGCAATAAAGCTTCTGAATGTCTTGGGGTTGACAAAGCCACTACATTTCTGCATGGCTGCCTATCTGTATATTATGTGCGTCATTATTTATAGCGTGTGCATGAATCTTGTACCACCTTTGTCTATCTCCCATGTACTGAGCACTCACCATATGCCAGGCACTGTGTTAGAAGCTACAGACAGGAAAATAGTTAAAGGGCACCTTAGTCTTACTTAAAAGCCCAGTCTGGAATGGAAGACAGACACATAAAGACACAGTTGCAGTTCAGTGGGATTAAGGTGTGAGGAGGGGTATGGCGTAAGGTGAGTAAATGCCTCCTAGGACCACAAAGGACATTCTAGAAAGCGAAAGATAGTTTGTTGGGTCTAATAGGACTTGACAAGTGTGTCTCAGGCAGTCTAGGTTGTAAAACTCTTAGAGCTGAATCCTGGCCACAGGGACTGTTGAGTGACTTTTCTTGGGGAATTTATTTCTGCTAGAGAGGTTAACAATATACCAGAGTAGCTATGCTATGTAAGTCCAGCTTGATGAACCAGTGAGTAAATTAGGATTACTTTAAAGAGTATCATGGGACAAGAGGTTATTTATAGGAACATGGATGACTAGGGTACTCGGCATGGGAAATGACCCATGAAAGCTGCATCCTTAGAGTTCCATGAACAGAAACACCACTGAACAGTCTTCTCTTCCCCAACATTTACCACTTGTAGAACCTCAAGGAGGGACCTTCGGGATTCTTATGAGTTTTGGGGGCCTGAGTCTGGCAAGTTTCTTGTGAGCCTTCTGAGCTTCCCCCATCCCCTCACGAAGGACTGTTTCAATCTTGAGGGACAAGGAGGAGAGGCATAAGGACAGTAGGGGCACTGTCCCTAGGAGAAAGGAAGTGGGTGTCAGCTAGGTGGAAACAAATGATAGCAGGATTTCTATCCCATGAATTCCCAGGCAGGTCTGAGTTCCCTGGGCTGAAGACATGAACCATAGATTTCTCTTGACTCCTTATAGGAAGTGAAGTTCCATAATAAACATTGTCCATTCAGATACAGTGGACACCCACCTGGGAAACAGGTAGCAACAGACTTAGTCTATAAAGAAATGGAGGAGTTGACCACCAAGTCTGAGCAACTTTGTTCCTCTCTTGTCCCCACCCCCCCCCACCGTGACCCCAGGACAACAAGTGACTTGTACCTTTTCCTATGTGGAAGTCCTTACTGTCTTTCTGCATGGATTAGTCCCAGATCTTCATCTGCCCCTCCAGACAAATAGGGCTGCATGCTGATTCACATCACTTAGAGCTAAAACATCTTCCAACAAATGGAAATTGCTGCAGTAGGGAGCTTCAGACAATGTACTTTTCATTAATTAAAATGACAGAGAGCTATTCAGCCCTCAGCTCAAAACTGTCTCTAACAGATGATTAGGTATTCAGGGTTGTCACATTCTATGCCTCAAGGCAGCCTGGGAAGGAAAGGAAGCTCGGAGTAGGGTGCAGAGGCAGAAAGAGTAGGAGCAGGGACAACCCCTGAGACCAAGGAAGGCTTTAGAAGCAGTACACCAAGCTGGAATGGCCCAGGTCCAATGTCCTGCATGGCCCAGCTTATTTGGTTCTTATGATACCCTCTCCCTATTGACCCCCTGACTGAGTGGAAAAAGGACCAGAACAGAGTTGGGAAGCTGGTAGTCTGGTTTGGGCTCTGCTCCGTGCTGGAGGAAGCACTTACCTGGGTGCAGGCAAGGTATTTCCAGACCTGTGAAATGGGCTGGCCTACTTGTGTGAGCTGCTGGGAGGGTCACCCAGGATATTATGTCTTTGAAAATCATTTGTTTTCTCATCCGTAAATGAAGATGGGCTCACTCTCTAGGCCATGTCTAGATCTAAAATTAAATAGATATTTGGAAAAATGAGAAATTATCACCTCAGTACTTATTTTTTTATTTCCCATGGTAAACTGAAGATTTTGCTAATGAGGGTAGTAATCTGCTGTGCCCCACTGGATGGTACTGAGAAAAAGGGAACATGGCAATCCAGAACTTATGACTGGTCAGGATGCCTTCTCCAGGGAACAATGTCATGACCACATGCTTGGAATGGAAGACTCCACCACAAAGGACATTCCTGTAATCATTCTCAAACAACTAATTGAAACTTATTGGACAGCAAAATGGAACTTTTGCTTAGGAAATGCTACTGCAGTGAAAAAATTCTGTGGCTTTGGTCTAGAGCAATAAAAAAAAAATCTACTCGTGGACCCATGGAATGGTATAAAGGACCCATGGTCCTTTACATTCATGCTAAGGAGGCAAGTCATATGCTCATGAAGCATAGAGCAGAAGTAAGTTAAATGAGAACATAATGTAAACACACAAAAGCTGAACAAGTTCTGTGGTCAGGTGTTGAATGAATGACAGAAAGTGGCCTGTGAGGTGGAACAGAGATGCTGGGGATCAGATTCATGGAATATCATGGCTTGACTGTCTGTGAAGACTCATGTGGAAGTTTAATCCCCTGGGGTGATGATAAGAGGAAAAAACTTAATCTGACTATAATATTTAGAAATAGAAGCTTTTAATGAGGCAAATAATGTGGGGACCTACCACAAGGGAACTGTGGCCTTATAAGCAAAGGAAAGCTCTGAGCTGTAATGTTGTGTCCCCATGTCCCATATTACCTTGGGAGTCTGCAGAGTCCCAGTCAGCAAGAAGGGCTCTCCAGATGTGGCTGTCCACCCTTGACCTTTCCAGACTAATGAAAATGTGGTGCATTTACACAGTGGAGTTCTTGGTAGTTAAAAATCTTTTTTAAAATTACATTTTATTTATTTATTATTGTGTGTTACAGATATGTGTGCATATGCACATGTGCATGCCTTCCTCGATTGTTCTTTCTACCCAGTGTGGCAGACGGGCTCTCACTGAACCTGAAGCTCACCAATTCAGCCCGATTGGCTGCCAGTGAGCCTCCAGGATCTTCCTGTCTCTGCCAGCCCCCCCCCCGCCAGCACTGGGATTACAGGCACCAGCTCCCGTATCTGTGGAGGTAAAGAGGACAATTTCCTGAAGTTGGTTCCTTTCACCTTGTGGGTCCCAGGGATTGAATGCAGGTCAGTAGGCTTGGAAGCAGGTCCTTTCACCCACTGAACCTCTCACCTGCCCAAGTCCATTTATATAAATAACACAGCCTGTGATAATTATACCAAAAGAAAATAGGTGAAGACATAGAGTCTTAAGTTTCAGAACATACCAGGAACAGTGAAGATGGTGCTTTGCTGGGTCCTAAAGAAGCTGGGCTCCAGGGAAGCAGATGGGGAAGAGCAGGTAGAGTGCATTTCTCAGACATCCCCAGACTGCAAGGTTGGGGCCTCATGGAACAGAGTGACCTACCCTCACATTGATGCCCTCCTGGAATTTCTACTTCACAGGGTGTGTCAGAAACATGGTCCGTTCAACAGGGCTCTGGTTAGGGAACTCTTGTCAATGAAAAGAATTTGTCTGTCTGTCCTCTCAGGGTTTCTTCTGTGAGGATAGGCAAAATGCATACTAAACCCCAAGGCCTGGGTTGAATCTTGAATCTTGAGCAAGTCATTTAAACTCTCAAAATCTGCTAAAACGGAATGGATTTTCAGCAGTCAGTATGTCTACGAATCAAGAGAAAGTATTCCTGGTAAAAGAACTTTGTCAACTTCAAAGTTGTCACTGGATACTGAAAATGTTCTCTGATGTTATTACCACTGGTCTTTGTTTGGACTGGGTGTTTCCAGATTCTTGGTATCTTCTTCAAATAATTGAAGAAATGGGGGCTAGAGAGATGGCTCTGAGGTTAAGAGCACCAGCTGCTCTTGCAGAGGACCTGGGTTTGATTCCCAGCACCCACATGGCAGCTAACAACCTCCATAACTCCAGTTCCCGGGAACCCAATGCCTTCTTCTGACTCCAAGGGCATTGCACGATGAGGGTGCACTTATACACATGTAGGCAATACACGCATGCACATAACCTAAAAATAGAACATTTAAAAAAGAATTGAAGAAATGCACACAAAAACAGAGGAACAAAGGATTTCATTTAGAAGCAAAGCTGGAGTATAGAGTGGTTACACTGCAAGGGCTCACGGAGCCCCCAGGCAAGCTTGTTGTTCAAGTGCCAGGTTGGAAGGAATTGTTGGTTGCTAGGGGCAGAGAAGAGTAGGTGGTTTTGCACTTTGACTGATCTGCTTGGGTTATTTAAGCCTTTCCTCACTGTGTGAAAGTTCTTCCCTTGGTGGATCTGATTTTAATCATATACATCACTAATTGTGCAGAGGCACAAAGATTTTTGGTAAACAGGATTTTTCTCTAAAAGTTTACTCAGAGGACATAATTTGCCTTACTGCGCATGCACCCCAAACCAGTCTAGGCTGAACTGGCCCACTATCCCAGTTTCAAGATATGTTTCAGGATGTGTTTGGCCATAAAAGGTAATTACTAGAGGTTGCCAGGGTACTGTAGGTTGAAGTGGCTTTGTTTGGACAAGGGTATGCATGTGGCTTGTTGCAAGTGGGGTCCCAGGTTGCTAAATGCATAGCAGGAAAGGGCTGTGTACAAGCGTAAGCCAAGTAAGACTCTTGGTTGTTAAGTTATCCCTGTTCTTGCCTGTCTCAATGTAATGTCTATACTTACTCATTCCCTTGTGTGTAAAGTGGATATGGTTTATACCAACATCTATTGCACAGGGTCACTTTGGACACAAAACAAGGGGACATGTGGAGTGTCTGCTATGATACCAGGCTCAGGACATGGGAAGTCCTTGTTTGTGTCTTTTTGTTTAATTCAGCTAAGTTATAAAGGGTGATCACAAATGCTGAAGGCTTGCTAACCAAAGTCTCCATTGTCCAAACCCCAGAGACTGCCCCCCCCACCACCCCTAGAGATGACCTAAGAATAAAGCAGCTTTGGGTCAGCTGTTCAACCCAGCACTTTCCATGTGAATGTACATCTTTTCTGATTTAGCTCAGCCTCTAACTGCTGGGCAGATAGCGGCCTAGCCTGACCTTCTCCTCCTCCTTTCTGGGCCTCTGATGAAAACAAATGAACAACAGGTGATAAAGGGTCGAGCCCAGCTGAGGAGCCTTGAGGCTCGGCCTTCATGAGTGGCTCTGTCCACCCGTCCTGTAGTGGCCCTTCAGTGGTCAAGCATATGTATCAAGGAGGAGAGGAGGGGAGCAAGAGCTCCTGCCAGCTCAGACCTCCATGATGGATGGGCAATTGAGTGCGTGAGGCCTTTGCTGAGCAGGCAGTAAAGCCATTTGCTAGATTTGCTTGAGTGAGGGGCTAGTGCTTCACAGCAGCTCAGGAACCCTGACTTATCTAATATGGAAGTCCTATTTGTGGCCTGGGGCTCGTTCTCAGCCTTTGAGACTTCCTCTGCCTTTGACAGCTTTTCCCAATTCCATCTTCCTGGTCCTGTTTCTCTACTGCTTACCTGGGTGGATTGTATGAGTCTTACCTGGGGTCCTTTCTCTTGTCACATTCAAGTCCACAGTCAGTCTCAGCATCTGCCTAGAGTCTATCATTGCAGCATGCTGATGCCATTTAGCTCCTGTCTGCCCAGCCCCTCGGTTCCTTTCGGCCTCTCAGACAAGTTCACTGAGACACCCCCATGTGGGTCCCAGACAAACACAAAGCTAAAAGAATTCTCTTCCCTCTGTTTCCTCTTTTGTGTCACAGCATCACTGTTCATCTTGAGATCAGTTTTGACACTTCTTTTTCATCCCAGGAATCATCAACATGAGGGAAAAGCCACCTAATGCATTTCCTCAGTATTGACCACCAGCATAGCCACAGGGTTGAATTGCTAGAGATGAGATCTGTTTCTATCTTTGTACTGTTTAGAAACCTCTTTCGGCCTGCCACAGATAACAGAATAACCAAGCTCTTCAATGTGCCTCTCACATCATTTTGACCTTTATTTCCTACCTGGGTCGGGTTTCCTGGGCTTTTTTCAGTGTCCAAACATGCCTGAGGGGTTAGAACAGTGACTCTCTGTTTAAGTTTCCTTTATTGAGGAAGATGGGGGAACTTCCTAGGTGACATTTCGGATTCTGCATTGGAGGCCCGGCCTAGTCAGCAGCCCTTGGGCTGGCTCCCAGACCCCTCACCCACAGTCTTGGATGTCTTTCTTGCTAGTTTCTCTCATTATATTACTCTATTCCAGATTATCCAGCTCTGGGCCGTGGCCCTATGTTCTCTTGGTTTAAGGATTTCCTTCTCTTCTATCTGGTTTGTGGTTAGATCTTGGAGCTATATTGAGATCTTCTATAATGTTGGAAACTTTCTTGAGAGCTAAACTAGGATGAGTCAAGTCCTACAGAAAACAGAACTTATTGTCTGATGCTTTACCAACAAATCAGGGAAGGCAAGAGAAGTGGCCTCAGGCAAGTGGAGAGAGGAAACACCTGAGTCATTCCCAGTAACTTTGACCTTGCTTCATTACATTACCAGTCACTTGACAGCAAGGGAGAAGTCCCATCCATACCAGGGCAGCCCCTGTAAGGAGAATGGAGGGAATTTGTCTCCCTGACTCACCATTTTTCCTTCCCCTTGGTCATCTGCCACACACCAAGCTGACTCCTCTGTATTCTGTGATCAACAATGGCCCCTTAGCAGGATCGGAGGAGCCAAGGTCTATGCTTCGTTGGACGTGTTCCATCTAAGTCTGTAAGTGAACAGATGATCCAGGTTGAGTAGGGCTCAGTGATGGGGGCATGACATGTAGCTCTTAAAATTCTATTTGCATTGGCAGTTAAGTAAAATCCTAAAGAACTGAATGTAAAAAATATATATTCAGTATTCAGGTACAACCCAAGACAATAAAGAAAATATGCCTACAGGGGTTGCCCATGACTGTGGCCCCGTGGGGCCAAATTTGTTCTTCCCATAAAGGATGTGAGTTACCCTGGGTCAGAGGCATCTGTAGGAGAGAGAACAAAGAGGTCTCAAGCCCAAAGTCTGGCCTGCAACTGACAAACGTGTTAGCTGGGGCTGATCAGCAGGAGCCCAAGAGAAGGAGTGCATGCCTTTGTTGTTGTTGTTGTCTTTTAGTTCAAGACACAGTCTCCCTATAGCCCCAGCTAACCTGGAACTTGCTATGTAGACCAGGCTGGCCTTGAACTCACAGAGATCTGCCTGCCTGTGCTGGGATTAAAGGTATGTACCACCATGCCCGGCCTAGGAGTACAGGTCTTTACCCTGACCAAGACAAAGCCTCTAAGCTTTTGGGACTCCTGACAAAGGTGTATGTAAGTTGGACTCTGGTGCAGGAGGTCCATCCGGCAAGCTCTAAGATCTCACTGTATTGACAAGAGCACACCACACTGTAACGAATTATGGGTATGGTGAACATTTTAGTTTTTCCTCTCACCATCTGCTCATCATTTTGACTAACAGTCTTCAATGAATTATTTGAGATTTATCTTCCTTCATAGTAAGGCCACATGTTTTAGACCTGGTCCCGCTTTTTAAAAAATTTTATTTATTATTTTATGTGTACGAGTGTACTGTCTGCATGTAGGTTGGTGCACCTGTGTTGGCAATGCTGCGGAGGTCAGAAGAGGATGTCGGATTCCCCTGGAACTGGAGTTAAAGACGGCTCTTAGCCGCTATGTGGGTGCTGGGAATCGAGCCCGGGTCCTCTGCAAGAGCAGTCGGTGCTCTTAACCGCTGAGCCAACTCTCCAGCCCCCCGGTCCCACTTTTTTAACTTAAGGGGTGGCACACAACATGAGCAGAGGCTAATAAGATTTCTTTATTCCCTCAACTACAGTACGTGTGTCAAGATGTATTAGAACAGAAAATGTGTCTTTGCCTAGCTTTGGAAGTGTCAGCGTAAGGCTGGAGCAGCTGCACTTACCTCGCTACCACAGAGAGAGCTTGTCTGTAAACAGAGCTAAGTGAGGGGTACAGCAAACGTAAGGGTCAGACCCCTTTGAGCTCGGTGTCGTGGCTTCTAATTTCTATGATCTTTTTTGTTTAAGTCAGCTGAGCTGGGTTTTCTCACACTTGCAGCCACGGGAATTCCAATGACCGCTTGTTCCACAGACCCTCTAACCAGGTGCCAGTCACACATTTGCTTTTCCCACTTTCTCTGATCTTGTGTCATTATGATGAAGTGACCTTCTGATTACTGCTGATTCCCTGGGGGAGAGGGACTGTCCTCTTTCACATTTTCATGGGCTTTTCCTACTGAGAAATAGTTGTTTTGTTTCATTTTTATTATGAAGTAAATAGGTTTTCTAATTTGACCACTAGGAACCTGGTTCTTCAGAAAAGTTACAAACTGGGTTTCTGGCTTAAAGATTGAGGATCAGATTCTGGATTCTGGAACACTGGGCTTTTCCCTTGAGGAACAACCTGGAGTTGGTATGTAATGCCATAATCATCAAAAAGATTTTCCTCATTGTTCTTCAAGCATCATCTGAAATGTCTCCTTCACCTTCTCTCACATTCATTGGCTCTATAATTAAACAATTATTTACCAGACACTGGGTATGCATAATGAAAAATACTCACATTCCTGGTCTTTGCAGTCTAAGGAGGAGACACGACAAGTCTGTTATACAGGTAGTAACCGTTGTTGGGAGGGATTGGAAATTTTAGCCAAGGTGATCAGGGCTATCTATGTCTCCTGATCAAAGAATGAGGATATGAGGCAGAGTAGTTGTCCATATGATAGGAATGCAATGCCAGCCGGTGCTGAGGCCCTGGGCGTGAGTGGGCGGGGCAGGCCAGAGGAAGCGCAAGGGGCCAGTGTTGCTCAGAGAAGTAACCGGTGAGCAACAGATGAGGACAAAGAGGAGACCCAGGGCCTGGGGTCCAAGTGAGCGTGTGGGAGGTGGACCCTGGAGGCCTGAGCTAGGGAATGCCTGGGCCTGACCCACCCTTGGATAGGACCTCTTGGGCTGCCATACTGATGGATTACAGGTCACAGGCAGAGGCAGGTGGGAAGTAGCGGTGGCCTGATCAATAATTAGAGGTGGAGAAAACAGAATCTACTGATAGACTGGCCAGAAAGAAGAAACTGAAAGATGGTACCAAGATTTTTTTATTTTGTTGCCTAAATATGGATGTGACACTTTATCCTACACTAGACCCTTGCTTTGTAACAAGGCCAGTTATCTAGGTGTCTGCTTCTTCTACTGGACGTTGAGTTCCTTACCAGGGTCCTTTCATCTCCCCAGAATCTCTGTTGAGGACACTCCTTCCAGAGTTTATGTGATAAAGCTGAAAGAATTGTGTCACCAGAAACCCGAGTAGCTTTCCTTGAGAAGCCCTCTGAGAGGACCAGGCGGTGTTTTCTCATGGGCTGGAGATACTGGCTTGATGTCAGAACTCAGGTTTGGCAGAGGAGACCCCAAGGAATTTGGAGGTCAAAGGAGGTCAGGGCTCTGGGGCAGGCCCATGGTGTTGGAGTGTTAGTGGTCTGGGACCATGGCCTACTGTCTGCGGGGGAAGCAGAGCTCGGCAGAGGTTAAGCATCAGGGGACAGCTGGCCATGGCAACTGCCAAGAAGAGCATGCAGGTAGGTGGCCTGGGAGAGTGAGGAGCAGAAGGCATGTGCCACCAACAAGGGCAGTAGAATGGCAGTGGAAAATGGAGCAGAGTTAGGGACAGACCTTGGAGAAGGCAAAGGGACTGATTGTAAATGGAAACTGTCCTTCATGCCAGGAGAGGGCTGAGAACTGAGACTCTGTGACTTGGGAGGTAAGGAATGGGTGGGGAGACCATGCTAATCATTACAGCGTCTGGGAGGACCTTGGGGCAGATGTGGCTTATGAATGTCTCTAGGGAAGTTCTCCAGGGGTGTCAGTGGTGCCGTAGTGATTTTCTTCTGGGCCTTAATCTCCTCTTTATTTGTCTTCTCTTTAGCTGTGTTGTTTGATGATGTCCCAAACTGACCCATGTCCCTGGCTGGCCCCTCAGGGTCAACATAAGTATCCTTGCTCTCCTTCTTCAAAGTTAGTAACAGATTGTAATGTCCCCTCAATTCCCAACTGTCTGCAAAGATTAGGATTTAATCTTCAAGGGTTTCCTGCCTCAATCGTATCAGCTTAATCAATTTGACTCCCCCCCCCTTCCCTCCTTCTCTCCTCACAAAATTCCCAGAGTTCATGGGGAATGAAAATTCCAAAGGAAAGCTCCAGAAAAGTCAATTCCTTCTATATGGAGTATGTATTTGTTTTGTAATAGGAAGACAATAGAGCTCATGGAGTAGGAAGGAAATAAACAAGGGAGGAAGGGAGGGAGGGAGGGAGAGCTTTTTACTGTGCAAACATTCCAGCCTTCTCATTCCCCCCACCCTTTTAAACATGTGTTTAACCACAACGGCTGGAATTACGTGACATTGACTCACTAGAAAACACAGTCTTGGGCTTTGTTGAGGAGGGGTGTACTGCTTTTCCGTGGCTAGTTGGCCTTGATGGAAAAGACGAACTCATTTTGTATAAAATTTTTCAGTTTGTTCATGCACTAGTTTTTCAGGGTCCTCTGTAGATTTCTCAGTACTTCTGGGTGGTATACTTAACAACCATTGGGTCAAAGTGGGAAGAAATACGTAGCTAACCAAACTTGTCCTACTGCGCATCTTTTGATATCCTTTCCCCCTCCCCAAATTCTTAAGTTCTGTGGGTTGTGAAAACTTCCTGCTTCCTGAAATACCAAGGAAAGAAATAATGTCCGTGGACCTCAGTCAGTTTTGTGCATCACCCGACTCATACGCCTCACCACACTCTGTAAGGAGAGTCTTGTTCCTGTCTTCCCAAAGTCCCTGTCAGATAGATGGAGAATGGAGAAACTACTGCTCTGAGCGGTAAGGACCCGCCCCCAAATCTAGAGTTCATCAACTGAAGCTGCAGGTGTTGCAGATAGGTCCTTGAATATTATTTCAGGATTAAGGCCAGAAAAAAAAAAGCAATTTGAGCAAAACAAATTAAATTGTTAAATTGCAAAGATGAAGGTACGTATCCTCAGTTGAGATTGTTTTATATAGTTCTTTCTCAATTTGACTTTCTCTTTTCAACAACCCAGGCAGCTAATTGTCCAGGGATTGACTGACACACTACCAAGCACAGATTCAAGCATGGACAGGGAACCCCATGAAAACCGACTAGCTTGGCTGATGACAGAGACAGCTTGGTACTGGACTTGGAGAGTGTGTATATGAATTAAGTACCTTTCATTTCCTTTCCTGTAAGAACATCAATTAAGCTTGAGTAACCCATGGGTTTTCTCTACTTTCAGTCAGAAGAAATCAGCCCAAAATTTCTGGAGTGTCTCTTCCCATGGGCTTTGATCATTAATCCTCTTCAGCCCTTTCCGGCCCTCTCCTCCCCACCAAGCCAGTACCCACACACCCCTGTTTCTGTCACCCTATGAACAATTACTAGGCAATTCGTTCAGTCTCTGGTATAATGAAGATATGCATTGTGTTTCAGAGGTTGGTTCTACTGAGAAGGTGCCCATCTGTTCTGCTTAAGGCGAGAGAACTTATTCAGAGTCCTTTTACAGATTGGTTAATTGGCTTTGACCTCACCACTTGGTCCTCAGCCAGTGCTGCCCTGTACTTGAGCCAAACAGATGTGTCTCTGCCAGGCCTCCATCTGATACAAGCCAGAGAAAGCCTCATTTGCCTGTGCTAGGCTTCTTCCAGCCTAGATTCTTTGGATGAAATGGTGCTGGAAATGCTATGTTCCAATCCCAGTGAGGACCTTCCCATCATCCTGGAGCCCAGTGTCCCAGTGGCATGGGCAGTTCTGAGCTAACCTGATCAGACTGTGTCTGCCTTGGGCGAGGTAGTCTGGCTCATCTAGCTCCACCTTTGCTTCTTGGCTGAGATGCTCCCAAAGCTTTCCTGACACCGATTCAGCTCTCTTTTTCCTAAGGTGACAGTATATTGAAACACACCAACATGATGTTTATTCCTGTGAGCCCTCACACACTCTGCTGGGTAAATGAGAGAGAATCTACAAGGCTTATATACCCATGTTTTTGTCTAGGAAAAGAGGCAATTGGGGTTCAACCTATTAGGCATTATCACCCTCGTTTTCCAGATAAAGAAGTTGGGGTTCAAAGATGTTTAATATGTTAACCTGGTTAGCAGAATCAGAGTTTCTACCCAGGAAGGGATGGTTCCAAGGACCCCTCTTTAGTGTTTTAAACTGTGCAATATTTTAATCACACAAATTATTATGCACATGTATTTATAATACTTCATATGTAATCAAAGCTTTCCTTCAGTTTCTCCTCCTTCCCAGAGAGGTGTGTACTATCTTGATGATGGCATACAGCACCCCATATGTGGCTTGCATTTTCTTTCACGTAACTGTGAACATGTGATCAAACTGTTCCGCGTTTTTAACTTTAATTGGTATCAGCCTGTGATTTTCGTTTTTTTTTTCCTTCTGTGAATTCTCTTTTACTCAATGCTATGTCTTAGATTCTATCTGTTTGCTTTGTGTAGCTCGAGTTCACTTATGACTGCTGAATGGTATTTTATTATTTGATAAGCCACAATTTCTTCATCCATTCTCTAGCTGATGTGTATTCTGGTCCTTTCCAATTTTCCAGTATTACTCACAGCGATGCTGTGAACATTCTCATTCTGTGTCTCTGTATAAACATTTGAGAATCTCTCCGGGAGGATTTCTGGGTCATAGAGTCCGAGCATCTTCCATTTCTTTGGTGATTTCAGAACTGCATGCCAGAAGAACTGCACCAAGCCATACTCCTCTTAGCCACACCTTTGAGGGATTGTTTGTTCTGCTGCATGTTCATCAGTGCATGGCATGGTAAGCTTTTCACATTTTTCATAATGGATGATGTAAAATGGCTTATAATTGTTGGTTTTCCCAACCTTCTCCTCATTTTTTTTTAATAATAAATTCATGAAGAGAAAGGCAAAAAGACAAAGGTACTTTTGCTGGATGCTTTCTCAAAAGTGGGGAAAGAGAAACACTGAGCATAGGCTGTAGAAACCAGAAACCTAAAAAGCCAGAAATTTGGTAGTACTGATAATTTGTCAATCAGACCATATTGGTAATGTGAGGAATGGGTTCTGTCTGTGGATTCCAGCCTGATAAAGGGTAGAGCTGTGTCCTGCTTTTGGAGGCTAATGTAGTGGCTCTCCTCAGGATATTAAACTCAGCTGTGCTTAGCCGTGACCATGTTTTCCCTGGAGCAGTTAGTCTGCAGGTGCAATGGTGTAGTTGGCTGGAATGCAATTGTTCAGTTGCCAAACTTAAGGCCTGATACTTTGGAGCACTAGCAGATCAAGTTTCTGGCTGCTACTTAGACATGCAGGATGCATACTATGGGAAGTTGTTCAAGCTTCCAAAGAGTGTCTGGCAGCACTGGGAGCTATGCATCTCAAATGTGCAAGGTATAGTGGGAAAACATCCACTGTTCTTGACTGCAAGCCCACTTCTCTGGTCCTCTGCACGGGCACTGAACTATCCTTAATGTAATGCCTGTGCTGCCTAAACTCTGTGGAATGAATTCTGTTGTCTGTGATCAAGAATCCTTTATTGCTGGAGAGATGGCTCAGTGGTTAAGAGTACTGACTGTTCTTGCAGAAGACCCAAGTTCAAATACTTACATGGTAGCTAACAATGGTCCATAACTCCAGTTCCAGGGGATCTGACACCCTCTTCTCACCTTCATGGGCATTGTACCACATGGATGCACTTACATACATGCAGGCAATACATGCATACCTTAAATCAAACATAATAAATAAAATATTTTATTTATTTATTGGTCTTTTCAAGACAAGGTCTCCCTGCAGCATCAGCTGTCCTGGAACTCACTCTGTAGACCAGGCTGGCCTTGAACTCACAAAGATCCATCTGCCTCTGCCTCCCAAGTGCTAGGATTAAAGGCGTGAGCCACCATGCCCGGCTAATAAATAAAATATTTTAAAAGAATCCTTCATTGCTCTTACTTTTGGGGGCCTTTCTATTTGCAGAATGTGTCATGTCTACCTCTAAGCCTCTCTCAAGCATTTTGCAAAACAAGTACTGTTAGTTCTGTATTAGAAATGAAGATACCCAGATACCAAAGAGTAATTTGACCAAGGACATGGTAAGAGTTGGAGCTGGATTTGGCACCCAACACTGACCAGCTTCAGAGCCTACCAGATGAAACCTGCCCCTTCCACAGCTGGTGGTGCTCACCGGTGCATCACTAGATTTTATTTTTTTTCATAGAAATTGCCACATCTTAGATTTATGTATTTGTTTACTTCCTGTTGCCCTCAGTTATGTAAAGGGCAAGGACAGTCCTTGTTTGCAATTGTGTCTCCAGCCCTGAGCATATTTGACACTCTGAGGTTATTCTTAGAATGAATAACTACACCCAAGCAATCTACCATGGGTTTTGCTGGGGAGCAAAATTTCCTATCTGGCCCAACAATGCTTCTCAATGCTTGTTCCCAAGTGTCCTTGGATTTAGTGGTCACAGATTGTGATGTCTTATGAATGGCTCTTGGATTCTAAATTCAGTGCCCACTTTTCTCATAGTCCCTGGATATTTTAAATCCTTCAAATGTCTAGTCAAATTCAATGTGCTTCAAAGCCTGTCCCCTAGGCCTGTGTCCACATGACCAAGAGGGTTCTAAGAGCTCTTTAGGTAAATGACAAGCCTTGTGGCAGAGATGCTCTTCCTGTCACTCACTGCCTTGCCTCCACAGCCTGAGTCTGAGCTGAATCTCAACCCTTCACAGGGGCAGGATAGCCTCAGCTCTTCACTGGGGAGGGACTCAAGGCCAAATGGTGTCAGTGAAGCACCTGGCAGGTATCTGTCACTTGGCAGCTATTCTGTTTCTAATACATTCATTTCAGCTTTGAGCTCCTCCCTTTATGTCCTTTCCTATAAATTCTTTCTAGTTTATATATTTTTACTCTATGTATATGAGTGTACCTGTGCCTGCAATGACCATGAAAACCAGAAGAGGGCTTCAGATCCCCTAGAACTGGACTTAGGGATGGTTAGCTACCATGTGGTAATTGGGACTCAAGCCTGGGTCCTCTGCAAGAGCAGACAATGCTCTGAACTGCTAAGCCATTTATACATTCCCCCAAATTCTTTATTCTATGATCTTTGGAGCTAATGTCTCATGATTATTGTGGTTTCCAAGTCAGTCAGGACCAAACCTACTAGTTTTTGTTCTCAGTTCCTTCTGTAACCATTTCCTTGCAGACAGTTGTTTGGCTGTCTCTTCTTTGTGTAAAGTGTGTATGGATGTGCAAGTGTGTTTGCATGTTTGTGGGTGCACACATGTGTGTGGAGGCTGGAGGTTGACATTGACAGTCTTTCTCAGTTATTCTCTACTTTATTCATTGAGATGGGGTCTCCCGATTTACCCAGAGCTCAGTGATAAGGCTTACTCTGGGGATCCCCTGTCTCTGCCTTCTAAGCAGAATCCCATGAAAACTGACTAGCTTGGCTGATGACAGATACAGCTTGGTACCAGACTTGGAGAGTGAATTAAGTACCTTTCATTTCCTTTCCTGTAAGAACATCAATTAAGCTTGAGTAACCCATGGGTTTTCTCTACTTTCAGTCAGAAGAAATCACCCAAATTTTCTGGAGTGTCTCTTCCCATGGGCTTTGATCATTAATCCTCTTCAGCCCTTTCCGGCCCTCTCCTCCCCACCAAACCAGTACCCACAAACCCCTGTTTCTGTCACCCTATGAACAATTATTAGGCAATTTGTTCAGTCTATGATATTATGAAGAAATTATAGACAGCCCATCAAGACCACCCAGGGTTCTCATGTGGGCTGGGGATCCAGACTCCAGTCTTCTGGCTTGTACAGCAAGTGCTTTACCTGCCGAGTTTCTCTCCGTCCCAGAGGCCATGTATTGACTCCCAGAATAAGCAAGTTTCTAAGACCCAGCTCTGGTCCCGTCCTCTGAACTTCCGTGCTGGAAAAAAAAATTAATGGGTAGAGAGAATTTTGAGGTAAAGGTACTATGAAAGGCAAAGAATTACTGACTGAATCTATACGTGCTTTAGTTTTCCTCAAACTATTCCATGATATACAGCTGTCTCCCTCATCTACGGATGCCTAAAACCTTGGAGCATACTGAACCTTGTATATACTGGATATGTCCCTTTATGAGTTTAACTTCCAAATTAGGTATGGTAAGAGATGGATAATAGCCAATAATAAAATGGAATATCATAACAATGTACTACCATAAGGCTGGGCACGGTGGCACATAGCTCTAATCCCAGCATTCAGGAGGCAGAGGTGGGTGGATCTCTGTGAGTTCAAGGTCAGCCTGGTCTACATAGCAAGTTCCAGGCCAGCTGGGACTAAAGGGAGATCTTGTCTCAAAAAGACATATATATATATATATATATAATATATACTAATATAATAAGGTATAATGTATAATAATACATATAATAATATATAATATATATTATATATAATGATAAAAGTATTACTGGCTATGGCTACTTGCTCCTTTTCACTTAAAGGAAGCACTTTGTGACCTCTCTTTGGCTAGGACCAACACTCTTGCAATTTGGGACCATTGGTAAGAAAATCAGAGTTACTTGATTTGTAGTGGTAAGAGGTACCACTAACAGTTCAACTGATGACTGAGAGGCTATGCAGTACCTAATGGGTGAATACTGTATATGAATGGATACTCTGGCAAGGAGTCACATCCTGGGTAGGACAGAGTGGGCTTGGCTGGTTAGAGCTTTCCTTGTATTCTTCATGCAGAGTGCAGTTTCAACCCATCGGTTGCTATTTATTTTTTTAGTATTTTATTATTTTCATTTTGTGTGTATGAGTCTATTGCTTGTATGTGTGTAGGTGCACCCATGTTGTGTAATACCTTTGGAGTCAGAAGAGGGTACTGGATTCTTCTGGAACTAGAGTTATAGATGCTTGTTATCTGCCATGTGGTTGCTGGAAATTGAACCTAGGTCTTCTGCAAGAGCAACCAGTGCTCTTAACCACTGAGCCATCTCCCCATCCCCTCAAGTGCTATTTCTACTTGATATTTTTGACCTCAGATAAGGGTGCTACTGTAGGACCTGATGTGGGCAAAGGAGAAAGGATGTGCCAGGGTGTGGAAGTAGCCAGACCTTTGTACTCGCTAGCAGTGTGGCCTTGGGAAGGTTCCCTGAGCTTAACCTTTCTAACAATCAATTTTCTCACTTGTAAACAAATGTATATAAATCACTCAAAGAGCAGACACTGTTCTTACCAACTAGCTTGGTAGTGCTCTGCATTCCTGGGTCACTTGCCCAATGCAAGTGACGCTACATATTTCACACACAGGTACATAGACCCACACACAAGGCACATAGCATAGAATATATATATATATATATATATATAATATATATTATATATATACATATACTGCATGCTGTGCACACACACTCAATGCTATACCACACACAAATACATAGACATGTACTACATATGCATATATACTGCGCACTCATGCACACACACATACTGCACACAGCATACACATATATACCGCACACTCATGCATACACACATACTGCACACAGCATACACATATATACTGCACACTCATGCACACACACATACTGCACATAGCACACACACATACTGAACACAGCATACACATATATACCACACACTCATGCATACACACATACTGCACACAGCATACACATATATACTGCACATTCATGCACACACACATACTGCACATAGCACACACACATACTGCACACAGCATTCACATATATACCACACACTCATGCATACACACATACTGCACACAGCATACACATATATACTGCACACTCATGCACACACACATACTGCACATAGCACACACACATACTGCACACAGCATTCACATATATACCACACACTCATGCATACACACATACTGCACACAGCATACACATATATACTGCACACTCATGCACACACACATACTGCACATAGCACACACACATACTGCACACAGCATTCGCACATACTGCACACTCATGCACACACACATACTGCACACAGCATACATAACCCTTCACCACCACTCATGTCCTGGCCCCTTTTCTGTCCACTCAGCTGACATGAGAGGAGAATCACTGGTATGATCTGAACATGTTAAAGGTCCATTTGATTTCATTAGGAGAAAAAAGGATGCAACTTAGGCACTGTGCCTGACAGTGTCAGGAAAGCAAATGAAGAAAAGAACAAAGTTTGGTTGAAGAAAGAGGGTTAAAAAAAAAGAGTAATAACACCCTATCCACCTTGCTATTCAGTTGCAGATCTGGCAGATGCTCCTAGTGCCTCTGAAGCAGGGCTTGTCTTCTCTTTGCTGGGCTAACAGAGCGGGCCCTTTGTTTTTCTTACTCAGCTGGAGGTGATAACAGCCCCAACAGTAACATCTCCTGAAAATAGTAGAGTGCATTCCTGTCCTCCACTGCCTCGAATGTGATGTGTGATTGTGGAGCATCTCTAGAGACATGAGAGAACTGACAGCCAGGTCCTCCTGTTAAGCCCAGAAGCTTCAACAACTTGTTTAGGTTCACATTGAATTATGCTTTCAGATCCCAGTCACCAGCCAGGCAATGAGAAAAATCTATTTAGAGGCACACTGCATGTCAGCTACGATGATTTTGCTGGCAGAATGACCAGGAGCACTTCCTCTTCCAAAGAGGGAATCTGTCGTCTTGAGCACTATTGGGCTTGACACCTTTATACTTTTGTTCTCCAGTTCCCATGAATTAGGTGCTGCTATTCTCTTCATTTTACAGATGATGAAACTAGGCCAAGTAACCTGCTCAGTGTAATACCATTAAGTGGTGGAGTCAGGATCAAAGCCAGGTAGTTCAATGACAGAGCCTGTCTTCCACCCATAAGCTAAACAGGATGCCCTCCAGCACGTCAGGGGGATGGTCAAAGGCACATTGTCAGGAGTGGGACGCCTTCCTCTTGAGAGATTAGACATTGTTTCCGATAAATAAAATTAACATTCAGTCAATGCTCATGTTAAAGAAGCACATTTGCACCTTGGATAAAGCAGTGAGAAAAATCAGCGGTGGGCATGATCACATGATTCTTACTGGCATGATTGGCTTTTGGATGGAGTAAGATGGCTCTTATGCCTGAAGTGTGCCTCAATCCTCTCTTCACCCCCAATTTCTCCCACCCTGCTTGAGTGTTAAGGAGAAGACATCTTTTTGAAGCCTAGAGTACTAGAGTCTGAAAGATGTGGGAAGGTTTTGAGGGAGCAGTGTCCTTCTGTGGGGAGGGGAGAGTTTCTGTTGTTAAGGGGAAGGAGGAGAAGAGGAGAAAGAGGAGGAGGAGGAGGAGGAGGAGGAGGAGGGTAAGGGAGAAGAAAGAGGAAGAAAGGAGGAAGAAGAGGAGGAACTGGGAACTAGAAGGAGAGTGCTGCACAGAAGTGGGGATTGAAAAAAGAGAAGAGGGACTGGCTGCAGAGATGGTGCAGTGGCTGTTATTACAGAGGACCTGGGTTCGATTCCGAGCACCCAGATGGTGGCTAATACCCATCCATAACTCCAGTTCTAGGGGCTACCCTCTTTTGATCTCTGTAGGCTTTGCATGACACGGGTGCACTTACATACATGTAGGCAATACATGCATACACATAAAATAAAAATAAAATATTTTTAGAAATAAAAATTAAAAAAAAAAAGAAAAAAGAGAAGAGATCAAGTATGGAAAAGGAAACTTCATGTGAAAGCTAAGGTCTAGGAAGCACCTGCTATATAGGCTAATGATCTCCGTCTTCATACAGCTCGTTGCTTCCTGACACTGTGCTCTACTCTGGCTTGCCCTGTGTAAGGTAAAGCAATGACCTCAGTGAAGAATGAACTAGTGAGGCTTCTTTCGCCTCACAACAGGGTCACCTCTTCAGAATTCTGTGGTTCTTCTATGGTCTAGAAAACCCCTCTGAGAGACAAGGACATTGTAGATACATCTGTGACACTGACATGGGAGTTTAGGAGAATATTCCATTTGGAGCATTTCAGATGGAAAAATCAAACTTAACATTGAGTTGTGTACAATATTGATACAGGGGAAATCAGGGTCCTCTCTTGGGATTCTTAGTCTTGTTAATTAAAAGAATTTAAGAATGTATCTACATAGAAGCTTAAAGAAAATTTTATTAGAATTTAAAAGAAAAATCCTCGGGACAGGCAAACTGTGAATCTCAGCATCTGCCTGGAGGAAGAGAATAGAAGGGAGAAAGAACAGTCATGCTGTTTTAAGCTGGCATGGAGGTCAGACATGTGGCCGACTAGCAGCCATATGGCTGGGAAGGAGGCTTTAGAGAAAGATTAAGGAAGCTCAAAATGTTGGAGAAGCCTGAAGTATTAGGGGAAGCATGCTTAGAAAAGAAGATAGAAAGAAGAAAAGGAGAGGTTACACTTTCCTGGAAATTTCAGGAAACAGGGCACTTACAAAGCTACATGGTTGTTTCCTGGCATTAGATGGGGAGCCCAGGCAGAGACACTATATTATCTCACTACATTATCTCATTAAAGTGCTAATTATTCTGCCTATCTCCTTAGATGAGCCCACTTTTCTGGGGGTGGCCCCATGGTCAAGTGATTTATATGACCCAATTTGAATCTTAGGTCTCTACCCAGGCTGGAGATTCTATCTCTTGATCAGAGGAGTTTTCTCTTTACTGCTACTATAACAACACAGTATGAGTTTACCAGACAAATTCAAACTCAAAACCTTGCCTAGGATATACCAGGGGAGGTTGACCATGGTGGGTATATGCAAACCTGTATCTCTTCTCATGGAACTTCTTATAAGGAAACTCATTCTTTCAGATGAGTGGACAGGTGGTGGCCAACATAGTACAGTGGGGTAATGATGAAGTCAACTAAGCTTACCTCCTAGGGTAACAGCAATAAACTCAGCAGGTTTGATACTTTCCCACATCTGGTTTAATAGAGCAGCTATCCATTGGTAGTGATGTGTGTGTGTGTGTGTGTGTGTGTGTGTGTGTGTCTGTATGTATTATATGTATATGTGTGAATCATGGCCTTAATGTGTGTTAGTTTCATACTAATACAGAGATAATACCAGACAAAATACCAGATATATCAATATATAAATAAAAGGGGTTTACTTTGGCTCACAGCTTTGGAGGTTTCAATCTATGATCTGTTAGCCCTGTTGTCTTGGGCCTATGAGGTGGGGGAGGGGGTGGGGTCAGGGAGGACAGCACACAGTGATAGAACATGTGGTAGAGTAAAACTTCTCACCTCACTGCCAAGAAGATCCAAGAGGAGGAACCAGGGGCCCACTGTCCCCTTCAGGGGCACAGTCCCAATGACCCAGAGCCTACTGTACTGGTGGTGGTCTTCTGTATTTCAGTTGGTGGCCGTTCTCTGATCTGGATAGCAATCACCTTCAAGCCCTCTCACACTCTATCATTAACACATCCACTGATGCTCTGTCAACATTTTACTTGGGATGTTGCCCGTCTCTCCACTTTGTGCGCTGCTACCCTGGTCCACATCACTGTCAGCCTTTGTGTGAACATGTTAATGGCTTCCTTCCTGATGGTCTTGATTCTGCCTTTATTCTCTGCAGGCTAATCTCAACACAGCAGCCAGCGGCAGTCCATCAAAATGTAATTCAGATCATATCTCTTAAACCCTCTGCGCAAAACCCACTAGAGGTTTCTCACTTTGCTCATAGTAGAAGCCAATTCTTCACAGTGGCATGACATGACCCGCACGTCTCCGCTGTGACTACTTTTCTGACCTAACCGCCTTTGACCGTCCTCCTTAGCCAGTCTGCTCTGGTCATCACGGTCCTGCTCCTCACACACACCGCTGCCTCCCCAGGGCCCTTGCATGTCTGCTCCTCTTCTGAACACTCTTCTTACTTGCTTGGCTGTCTCCCTCTCCTTAATAAAACTGCTTCAATCATCTCAGTGAGCAAGGCTCCCTGTCCTCAGTTTAAAATGGCAAACAGTTCTCTGATCCCAGATATTTCTCATCTTCCTTACATCCCTTTTCCCCTGGCAATCCCCACTGTGTCTAACATCCAGAGCCACATGCTTAAATCTGGTATTTTCCTTCTCCAAGGACCTTCTACCATGACAATAGCAGACTTTTCATCTGATGTCTTCTCTGGTTTATCCCTGCTGCTTGAAACAGTATAGTAAGAGTTTAGTAAGTGCCAAGAAGTGAACTATTGAAGTTGGAAAGGAGCTCCCTGAGATCTAATTGAAATGCTTCCTGATCTTCCTCATGCCCTACTTGTGACTCCCTTCAGTTGCATGCTCCAACAAAATCCTTGTATGGGCAAACATCCTGTGCACAGCCTTGCCTGCCCTCTCTGTTCTGATCCATGAGACTGTGCCCTGGCGGTTCTGGGAGAGACCCTAGGACAGTCTAGGCTCTTGGGAGTTCTCAGATCATTTGCCTAAACTCTGAGCAGGTAGTCCAGGATACCACACCCTTCCATCCCCAATGGACTCCTGGTGCAGAGTGTAAGTTTTCCTGTGGTCCCTCTCTGATCAGATTATTTTTTCAAGCTGTAAATTTGAGGACAGATTGGGAGGACACACAGATGAGGCTGGAAGTGATCTGAGGCTGTCCAAACAAAGTCAGGCAAGACAGTTACAGGATTTCTTCAAAGTTAGGGATAAGAATTGTTTTGTGCTAACTTAATGAAAATGACACAAAGGGACCAGTAAGGCAAAAGGTAATTCACAAAATCTAAAAGTTACAGTTTATCAGTAGGTTAACAATTCTTTAAATTTCTAATGAGCTTTCCGCAGCTCTTCTGTTTGCTGGGCTCAAAGGAACACAAAAAACAAAGTAAGAATTGTCTCTGAGGCAGGATGCAAAGTGGAATGTATCTATTTCCCCAGGCTACATTCACTCTCCATCTGATTCCCAGCTCCTAGTCCACTCAGGAGGTCGCCTTTGGGTTTTCAACACTGCAGGGGATGATTTAAATCTAAATAATAATAAAAAGCTACTGCGTTTATAGCACTTTTACTTTGTAAGTGGATGGAAGCATTTCACAGACACATTAGGTTTCGTAACCCAATCTTGGGACGTGTTGAATCCCGGAGGGGCAGTTTCACTGCCTGGGAGTTCCTGGGAATTTGCATCTTTCCTCCAAGGCAGAAAAGGAAAATGCTTTCAGTGAGGCCACAATAGAGTTTTCATTTGAAGGAATTCACATTTAAGGAGAGGCACATGCATTCACAGGTGCAGACACATACGCGGTCTTTTATAGCGGGCATATCATAAAATTACAGGGTTTTAGAATTGAGGGGGCCCTAGAGATCATCAATTCTAACACTGGCATGCTACATATGAGGACGCTTCTGCCTAGACAGGTTAAGTACCTCAGCCAAGGTCACAGGCATCTACTGAAAGAGGCCAGGCTACAATTCAGCTTCCCCATCTCAAGTCTAATTTTCTTCCTGCTACACCACATTGCTTCCCAAATAAGATAATGTATATGAAATCACTTTGAAAACTAGCATGCATTACACAAGTACTGGGTGTGGAGAGAGAGAATGAAAATTAGCTGGCTTCCTTTGGAGGCTTGACCTGCTCAGGTCTCTTTCTGAATAAAGCATATTCATGTTTTATGAATCATGAACCCCATTTCTAATTAGTTTTCTGGGTATGGCCTCCAGAAAATGAGCATGAAAGGTGTCAAACCAAAATACATTCTTCATTTAAGTCCAGTGGTGTACAGTTGACCCTCTGTATTTAAAGGCTCTGCATCCATGGATTCAATCAACCAGGCTCTGAAAATATTTTTAAAAGAACTTTAGTTTGTTCTGAATATGCATAGACTCTTCCCTGTCATTATTTCTTCAACAATTTACATTGCAGTGGGTATTATAAGTAATCTAGATGTGGTTGAAAAATATGCAAGGCATGATGATGGTGCATGCCTTTAATCCCAGCACTTGGGAGGCAGAGGCAGGCGGATCTCTGTGAGTTCAAGGCCAGCCTGGTCTACAGAATGAGTTCCAGGCCAGCTGGGGTTACAGGGAGACCCTGTCTCTCTCTCTCTCTCTCTCTCTCTCTCTCTCTCTCTCTCTCTCTCTCTCACACACACACACACACACACACACACACACACACAAGAAAAACAGTAAAACAGAACAAACAAACAAACAAACATAAAAACAAAAAAGGGGAAATTTCCTGGAAGCTGTGTGTAGCAAATATTGCAATATTTTCTATGATAGACTTGAGGATCCACAGCTTTGAATATCCACAGGGAGACCCAGAACCACTCCCCTCCATATGTAGGCAACCACTCTTTTTTTCCTTCCTTTTTCCTCTCTTGTCCACCTCCCCCTAGTGCCGACATTTATTTATTGCATGTAAGCCAACAGAAAGGCTGCACCCCCGCTACACAAAATGCTCCTACTATGTCATACCATTTGTTTAGATGATCTTGTCTATTTCTTTTTTTTTCTTTCTTTTTTTCTGGTCTTTTCGAGACAGGGTCTCCCTGTAGCTCCAGCTGTCTTGGAACTCACTCTGTAGACCAGGCCGGCCTTGAACTCACAGAGATCCAGGTGCTGAGATTAAAGGTGTATGCCACCACACCTGGCTAATCTTGTCTATTTCTTGATAGCATCACCTGTTAATAAGAACAATTAAAATGTTTCTCATACCAACAGGAATAACAGAATAACATAACGACTTAGATATTGTTAAGAAAGCCCCTAAAATTGTTTTGTGATAACAAAGTTTGGTTATTGAATTACTTTTAGTGGATTTGAATCACATAAAATTACTTTATAACTAATTGAAATATTTTAATTACAAAGGATATATTCTCTTAGAGGTAGAAGGACTATTCATTTAACTAACAAATGATTCATCAAAAGAATTAATTGCTACTTAAAATACTGCCAATTACTAAATTTTATTGCAAGTTACTTGAGGAATTAAAATTTTTATTTTTGCACTATTCATAGATTAGTTGATTAAATCATATAGTAGCTATGAATAATTTTAAGCAGTACTATGTTGCCCTCTCAGTGTGTGTGTGTGTGTGTGTGTGTGTGTATGTGTGTTTATCAGCCCCCATCCATTGTAATATATGTGTTTTCTGGAAAGAGCATGTCAGAATTTCTAATACTCTGTCCTATCCAGGGCTCTTGATAATGTGTAAAATATTGGTGAGAAAATCTATGCCTCACTGTCTGGAGATTTTTTTTTTATATAATCTTGGCTAAATACTCTGGATTGAGCAAAATAAACAAGTTGTTAACAGTACATAAACTCTGGATCTGATTTCTTATTCTTAAAAATCATTTACATTTTTGCAAGTAAGAGTCTTCCTCATGTTCCGGCTTTTTCCAGTGTGTGACAAATGACAAATAGGTTTGTGTACAGGGAGGGGATGGGGACTGCGCACCTTTCTTTTGCCTCCTTCCTGAGCTCTACATCCCACCTGAGCTTTTACCTGTCCTTGTCTAGACACATCCACGCACACCACACACATACACACACACACACACACACACACACACACACACACACACACACACACCACACGGCCATCTGGAAATCTGGAAGACTGACTGGCAAGCAGTGGTGTGGTTGGCCAGTGTAACCAGACCTTGGAGGAGAAGGGGAACGGTCTAGGTCTGGCTGTGTTTGCTGTTTGACTGTGCTGCTCTGCAGGAGAGATTTTCCGACAGGTAGACTTCTTTGTGGACAACTCTGATCATCTCTTCCCTTTTAAAAAAGAAATTGTCAAACAACTGAGGAGTAGAAATTTAGCTTCAGCTAAAAATATTTACATTCTTGGAGCTGGAGAAATGGCCTAGCGGTTAAGAGTACCAACTCCTCTTGCAGAGGACCCAGGTTCGATCCCCAGCACCCACATGGCTGCTGAGAACTGTCTTTAACTTCAGTTCCAGGGGACTCCAACGCCACCCTCTTCTGACCTCCACAGCATTGCACGACATGAGTGCACCAACCTATAGGCAGACAATACACTCATACACAAAAAATAATAAATTAAAAAAAAATGAAAAAATATTTACATTCTTTTTTTTTTAATTTATTTCTGTATGTGTATGAATGTACTGTCTGCATGTGGGTTTGTGCACCTGTGTCGTGCAATGCTGCGGAGGTCAGAAGAGGGTCTCAGATTCCCCTGGAACTGGAGTTCTCCTGGAATTGGAGCTTCAGACGGTTCTTGGCCGCCATGTGGGTGCTGGGGATCGAACCCGGGTCCTCTGTAAGAGCAGTTGGTGCTCTTAACTGCTAGGCCATCTCTCCAGCCCCAATATTTACATTCTTAAGTATAAAGCCAACACTGTGTTAACACCTCATCATGGTCTGAAGTGTAGGGGTGCTTTACTGCCAGGTGAGGGAGCTGACTGGGTAGGTGACCTTAGGGAAAGGGCCTGCAACCCTGCTCTTATGCAGGAGAGCCCTATGCCATTGTTTTATTTACTGCCTTCTCCTTTCCCTGTGGCTTTTTTTTGGTTGGAGGGGGTGGAGGAGAATAACAGACCTCCTCCCTACCTATGTGGTGGGCCTGTGATCCAGAAGACATCAGCATAGCCACTTAGTTCTAGTCCCAGAGTGAGTCCAGGCACATGGCAGAACACAAAGCAGAGTCCTTCTGCAAAGTGGCAGCCCTTGTGAACGGTAAGGAGAAAGTCCGGCCCTATGGCAGCCAAGGAGGCAGCGTAGTGAGGTGGGTAGGCCAAGGGAAGCAAACCAAACCCAGCGGAGAGAGATGCGGGTGGATGACAAGACCGTCCTGTTGCTGCTATCCCTAAGGCCACTTGCGTTCATAGCTTTTCAGCAGCTTGGGATTGTCTACTAGTTCTGGTATTATAAGCTAACTGGAACCGTTACTTACTGAAAGAACCTTGAATAACAGAAATGACTTCAGCGTTTGGGTTTGAAGATGCCTTAGTGAGACAGTGGTTACAGGTGCGGAAGCTCCATCTTTATTTTTTATTGAATTTTCATCTTCTTCCTGTAGTACATCTTGATCATATTTACATCCCCCTCCCCATCTGTACCCCCACAGAGCCCTCTTACTGGATTTCATGCATTCTCTCATATATGTTAAGGCCTACCAAGTCAAGTTTGTGTTCTCAAATGTCCCTCAGTATGAGTCCATCCACCAGAGTCTGATCACCTTATCTTTAGTCACTCCTTTAAGCAAGACCAGCTTTCCCTCACCGGCAGTCGTCAGTTGCCAATAGTTACTCAGCTAAGGTTGGGGCTTCTTATCCATTTCCTCACTTCTGTGCTGGGTTTTGTCTGGTTTGAGTTTGCATGGTGTGCATGCTGTCACCACTGCTAAGTTCATATGAGAAAGTTCCCAGATGCCTGGAAAACGGTTTCCCTGTGGTTGTCCATCAACCCTGGATCTTATAGTCCTTCTGCAATGGTCCCTAAGCCCTGGGTGGCAGAGGTTTAATATATGAGTTGTATCCAGGGACACACACTCTGCAGTCTCTTATTCTCTACATTTTGGCTAGTTGTGTGTGGCCTGATGAGAGTTGAAAGATGCATTAATATTCTCTCTACCTGTTCTGCTATGTCCCTGAGCCTTATGTGTAGAGGTTGTATTGCAGATGTGTCACCTAGGGTTGGACACCTCACCAACAGTTCTTCTCTGGATTTGACAGTTGTAGAAATCTGTAGTAGTCTCCATTTGTTGCAAAAAGAAGCTTTTTTTTTTGATAAATGATGAGAAATATACTTGCCTGTAAATGTAAGGATACATATTTATCATATAATAAGAAATTATGCTTGTTTAGGGATGTGACAGGCATAGGTTTCTCTCTGGGATCTCTGACCTCTCGGTCAAGTTTGGCTGTGTTTACAGTAGTCCATCTTCAGTTAGCCTTAGCACAAAAGCCATGCATCGGCTCAGTAACCAGCAATGTCTGCAGGAGGATTTCCCTTAGGTTCCCCTGGACTCGGGCACTCATACATACAGCATCTTCAGAATTCCATTTTTTTTTCTACCTCTCAGGCGGTTTTCTGTGCATGAAATAAATATCCCTCGCTGCCATCCCATCCCACTTGAACAGCTTCGGGCTTGCTCCTCAGTTTTTACAGTGCAGTAGGGAAGCAACCCCTTACCACCCCCGCTTACCCATATCGCCTCCAAGGTGGACCAATCACTGTGCCCATAGGCCTGAGCACCCCTCTTGGGGACTGGGAGGCCAGCTATGTTCACACATGGGATTGTTACCATGGGTCTGGTTGAAGGAAAGGCCCCCCCCACTTCTGTCTTTGGGAGACCAAAAAACCAGGATGATACAGAGATGGAGTGCTCTAGCTGTGCCGACGAGGCAGCAGCTGTGGAAGGAGAAGCTTCTGATGCCCTACCTGAAAGGAAGCCTTCTGATGCCCTGCCTGGGAGGAAGCCTTCTGATGCCCTGCCCGGGAGGAAGCCTTCTGATGCCCTACCTGGGAGGAAGTCTTCTGATGCCCTGCCGGGGAGGAAGCCTTCTGATGCCCTACCCGGGAGGAAGCCTTCTGATGCCCTGCTCGGGAGGAAGCCTTCTGATGCCCTGCCCTGGACGAAGCCTTCTGATGCCCTGCCCGGGAGGAAGCCTTCTGATGCCCTGCCCGGGAGGAAGCCTTCTGATGCCCTGCCTCGGAGGAAGCCTTCTGATGCCCTGCCCGGGAGGAAGCCTTCTGGACCCATCCAGCAAGGCTGGTCTCAGGTGTTTGCTGTATGTCTATGAAAACACAAAGGCAGTGCCCAACTCAGCATCTGGGTTGGTGACAACCTCATGGAAGGAATGCATGCAGGTGGCCCAAAAGCTGTACAATACAGGGCAGAGCTGGCAAGGAGAATAGGCGAACAGCACCAGCCGTCGCCCTACATGCCCTGGCCACACGGATGTGCAGTCCTCCTGCAGGCTCTGGTTCTCCTCTACGCTTCCTTGACAGAGCTCCTCTCTCCCTTGGCTGGGTCATTCTGAGAAGGGAGAACAGAATGAGTTGTAGAAGCCTCGCCAGGATCCTTTCTACATGAAACAGGCGCGTGGTGGCTACAAGGTGTCACCTGGGATTTACTGCCCCAAATGAGTAAGGTGCAAAAAATGGGGCTGTTAATGAAAGTTGATGAGCTGAGTGTGTGCTGCTTACTGGACTATGTTCATTCATTCCGGGAAATCTAATTACTGGAATTCCTACCTGCCACTTTCTTGCCTGAGATGACAGCATTGGAAGCATCTGGAACACATCTTTGGGGAACCTGGGTGTCATTTTAGACTAGCTCTCTACTCACCTCAATGAAGAAATGGGTTGGCAAGAAATTTCAGGCTGAGAAGTGGGTTAAGGGAAGGAGATGCCTGTCTTCTGAAAAGATCTGTGACTTGGGGAGATGGCATAGATAACATCTCACCTCCTTCACAGAAGGGGTTTGTCCCTGGCAGGACCCCAAAGCAGAATGGGACTCAGAGGCAGGTCTAGTTAGCTGTGGAAGTCTTTGGCAGGGCCATAAATCCATCCCAGCTGAGAAAACTGTTTACTTATAGAACCAAACCAAGCAAGTCGGCCCTTAATAGACTAGAGCTGGTTGGCTGCTTCCATTCCTGAATTTGGTTCTGTCCTCAAATACTGATTTAAGGCACTTTTGATTTCCCACCCTCCTCTCCAAGCTGGATGAGGAGGAGGAGGAGGTTTAACCTTGGGGATAGGGGAGGTGCAAGTTGGCAAGGAGCTTCCGACTGCTCCAGATTTCTTGCAGGAGGTCAAGTGAATAGAAAATGGCCTCGGGACTTGGAGTTCTGGAGTCTTCTGAAGATATGGGTGGCCTGAGAGGCGTGCTGGAGCTCCAGGAGCACACAGTTAAGCAACGAACAGCAGGTCTCATCAGGCTTCAGAAGAGCACCCTCCTCGTCTGTGGGGTGAGAGCGGGGGGGGGGGGGGGGATGACTGCAGCCCAGGCAGTCCAGCCCAGGATTTGGGGCTGCGATGCACAGATGCAGCTCAGAAAACACTGCTCTGTGCTAGTCCTTGTTAGGGTGGGGTAGGAACTTGACTTGGGTTTGCAAGATGGAAAGAGAAAAATTGGCTAATAAATCACTCAGTACACACTGACAGCCTACTCTGGGCAAAACCACTTGCAGGAAGGATGAGAGGAAGAAGCAAGCTGGGATGCATCCCTTCATTCTGATAGGCTGGTGGCTCTCCAGCCACCTCCACCCAGATCCAGCTGAGGCCCCCCACCCCCAAGTAAGCAAGAAAGGAAGGGGGGGGGGAGAAGCTGACAGTGTTCAATAAGGCAGAGTGTGGTTTTTCACTTGCTGTGTAGGACAGGATGGTGAATAATGTGCCCCTCAGACTGCTTCTGTGGTGCCACATATGTGGATATGTTTGCTGCAATAAGGTCTGGGACCCAGACACATTTAGAATAACTTCCACATTATGTTACTGTCCTAACAACAATTCAACCTGCCTCTGAACCTCCACTTACTAGTACCAGAAGTCAAGATGGCTTAGGGGTTAGTGCCACCCCTGTCTTGGGGATTTTGGGAAATCCCGGTAGATCACGATCTCCTAGACAAGGACCCTGGTCACTATGCCCTTAGGGTTACCAGAGGAAGAGTGTGCCCCCACTGCTTCTGTGCCATGTACGGTCTTGGCTGAAGCTCCCATGTTGCTAGGCATGCTGTCAGTCCTTGGCTATCCACACCCAGATCCTGACAGGATCAGCCACTCCTCGGTGTCTGTGGGAGCAGGGGCACAATCCTTACCATCATAGATGCTGTCAGCCCTTCTTTGTCTCTGGCCTTGGGGAAGATACCCATCCCCTGTTTGGAACAGACCAGGCTGTTGCCTCTACTTGGCCCACTCTCCTTTCTTCCCTTGGTGATTCTGCTCTTCATGGGAGATGTGTTTCTGGGGTAAGTGGACATATGTGCATGTGCATGGCTTCTCCTGGGCATACACAACTGCTGGCTGTAGCCATGAAAACTCCAGAGATGACAGAGCCCAGATGTCCCATATAAAAGCCTCTGGGGGGGGGGCTGGAGAGATGGCCTAGCGGTTAAGAGCACCGACTGCTCTTGCAGAGGACCCGGGTTCGATCCCCAGCACCCACATGGCGGCTGAGAGCCGTCTGTAACTCCAATTCTAGGAGAACTCCAGTTCCAGGGGAATCCAACACCCTCTTCTGACCTCCGCGGCATTGCACGACACGGGTGCACAGACCTACATACAGACAGTACATTCATACACATCTCATACAGACAGTACATTCATACACATAAATAAATTAAAAAAAAAAGCCTCTGGGGATGGGATAATCCCCTCTTATTTTCTGATTCTCACCAAAACCAAACTGTGGCAAATTACTCTCACAACAGGTTTTTCAGCATTCTTGGTGGAAGCGGGTCTCTCTGTATCTACCTGGTTACGTAGAAGCAGAACAGCCTGGGAGAAGTGATATCAGTGTTCTGATAGCCTGCATCGTTGCTGCTTCCACGCCTTCTCTTTCATGCCCCCCTTCTCTGAAGTGCAAAGACAGAAAGTCAGATCTGACAGATTCTGCTGACTTCAACCAGGAAATGACAGATATCCGCAAAGAGTTCCTTAGAGAAAGGGGCTTATGTCTCTCCTGGTTTGGCCTGGGGAATAGGTTAAGCTATGTAGACTTAGCAAGTGATCCAAAATATGTGTGAAGTAGAATGTTATGAGGAAGACTCTTCTCCATGTTGATAGAAAAAGTGGCCCTGCTCAGAGCAACTCTGTGTCTGGGTAAAACGAAGCAGATACATGAGTAGGGACTGTGACCAATGGGGCTACGTCTGAGCCTTGAGAGGCCTTGCTACAGCCTGGGCTGTAGCAGCTGTGGCTGAAGTGGAAGGACTGGGGTGGGTGGTCTCGCTTAGCTGGTGGGCATGACTCTGAGTACACAGGCCCTAAATACTGCTTCTGTCTCTACAGTCCCCTCGACCCCTTTCTAGTTGGGGAAGGGGGCTGTTACGGAAGTGATTCTTCAGTAGGAGCTAGTGGGAGCAAATTGGTAAGGTATGCAGCCTCATGGGGACTTTTCAGGGGTTTGGGTTCGCAAATAGGCTATAGCAGGGCAAGGCACCTTTAGAAACTATGCAAAGACTAGAGGCTCTGCCTGGAAGCTGCCATTTGGAGCTGTTGAGCTTCGGGGAGCTACTGTGACTACTCTTGTCCATTTGTAACGGTTGTCATTAATACTACATGGGTCTGGTGTATCTCATTTTAAGTGGCACTGAGTTACCCACAGTCCTTCACTGCCCTGGGTAAGGTAAATATGGAACTGTAGCATGTGCTAACAGATAATGGAAATTGCATTCTCTAGAGGGATTCTTCCTAAATTATAGGCTGCCAAATGTGGCATATTTGGCATGGACTGTAGCAAGTGGTCCAAATTGCACATTAATTAACCCAAAGAGAAAAAGAAGCTAGATCCAGAGGTATATGAGGGCTGAGAAGGTGATGTAGTAAAGTGCTGTGTTACAAACACTGGGCTTGAGTTTGATCTCTGGCACCCATGTAAAGCCAGTTGTGGCAGCAGGTGCTTGTAATCCACACCCTGGGCAGGTGGAGACAGGAGAATCCTCGGGGCTCCCTGGTTAGGCAGTCTAGCCAAGCAGTGCAGTGAGCCTCAGGTTTAGTAAGGGACCCTGTCTGAAAAAAAACTAAGTGGAGCTCAAGGTTAGGGCTCTTGCATTAAGCACTTGTATTGGGGTCATCATCAAAGCAATAACAATCGTAATAATAATAATAGTAATGTGGAGAGTGATTAAGAAAGTACACAACACTACAATCTCTGAAGTCCACAAACATGCATACATGTGCACACACAAAAGCAATATACACAAGAACACATACATACACACACATGAGAAAGAAAGAGAGAGAGAGAGAGAGAGAGAGAGAGAGAGAGAGAGAGAGAGACTTCCAAGCACAAAACTACTGCATTTCATGTTAAGCTGCTAGTGATAATTTATATAGAAAATAAATAAATCTTTTCTCCAAATCTGTGTTGTCCCTATTTGTTACTGCGGTTGCTACCACTATTATCAGAGCTGTCAATCATATCAAAAAGCAGGGATGGAAGTGACTATTTAGGTCATGACTAACCTCTCCCTGGAGGACAATTGCAAACTCCCCCAGTCTTTGCTAGGAGTAGCTTTCAAAGGCTCCTGACATGAAGTCCTGTCACTTCCGGGGGCGGGGGGGGGGGAGATTGTTCCATAGCTTGATCAGATCACGAGCACAAGCTCCCCCTTAATATCCTTCTCCAACTTTCTTTTCTAAATGTCATCCTAGCAATCATTAATCATAGAGAATAAGAAGTTATAATTAATAAAGACCCAAATCGTTCAAGTGGAAGATTATTCTTTTGAATTCTTGTATTTTTCTTGGAAGATGTCCTCGAGTTAATTATTTAGTATTTGGACTTTTTTTTTTTTCCAAGCTCTGGTCTTGTATCTGAAATGAACAAATTGATCACAGTCGTGTGGAGGATGTGGAGGGTATGTCTAATGTATGCAGAAGATTGATGTCCAAAATATAAACAAGGCTGGGGGCTTTGCTGCTCCCTCTGCTGGCTTTTCAGACAGGAAACAAATAAGCAGCTGAGACTCAGAGCCCTGCAGATCCCAAGGAAGCTCCAGGGTAGTGGTGACAGGCCCAACCCAGCCTGTGCCCGGGGGCAGATTCGAAGAGGATGGACCAGGCTGAGGATGGAGGGCCCCAGAGAGTAGGAGGTGAGGAGAAAAAGCAGTTTTCAGGTACATGGGAGGGTTTGGTGACTGCACCATCTCTGAGGCTGCCACCACTTCTTTTAGATGGAGTTGTCTTACACCCCCAAGGATTAAAAGTCTTCATCCATATTAGAAGCATAGAGCATTTCAAATTCTAAACCGAGCTTGAGAAGATGATTGTTCAAACGTGAGACACAGGGGAGTGCAGATTAGAGGCATGCAGTTCTAGAGTCTCTGGATGCACAGTTGGCAGGGTACGAAAATGGAGTGGAAGTGTCTAGAGTCCCCTTTCTGTTCCCAGACCTGCTGGCATCACCTGAGCCGCTCAGTTTCTTTCTTGCTGGTATTAGGATCATGCTCGTTCCCAGATACAGTTCATATTTATATCCTGCATTCCTTTGTTGAGTTCATTGGTATCAATTGTTTTTTACTTTTTTTTTAAATTTATTTATTTTTATGTGTATGAATGTATTGTCTGCATGCAGGTCTGCGCACCCGTGTCGTGCGATGCCGCGGAGGTCAGAAGACGGTCTCGGATTCCCCTGGAACTGGAGTTCTCCTGGAACCGGAGTCACAGACGGTTCTCAGCCGCCATGTGGGTGCTGGGGATCGAACCCGGGTCCTCTGCAAGAGCGGTCGGCGCTCTTAACCGCTAGGCCATCCCTCCAGCCCCGGTATCAGTTGTTTTTAAAAGGACATTGTTGGGGCTGGAGAGATGGCCTAGCGGTTAAGAGCGCCGACCGCTCTTGCAGAGGACCCGGGTTTGATCCCCAGCACTCACATGGCGGCCGAGAGCCGTCTGAAACTCCAGTTCCAGGAGAACTCCAGTTCCAGGGGAGTCCGACACCCTCTTCTGACCTCCGCGGCATTGCACATCATGGGTGCACAGACTTGCAGACAATACATTCATACACATACGGAAATAAATAAAATTAAAAAATAAATAAATAAATAAAAGGACATTGTTGAGTATTATTCTTCAGGGCTCAGCAACTACATAGACCTGGGGAGGACTCTGATTATGCTGCTGAGCTCTGTGTGGGTCCGTTCACAAATCTTTCTGGTGTTGGGTTCCAATGCCTGGACCACATTTCTGCTGATCTCTGTTCTTCCCACTGATCCAGGGGATGCTCTGAATCAAAGCATCTCCAATGGGGGTGGGTATCCATGATGGAAAAACTGGGAAGCTCTGGCATTGAGTGGAAGTCCTGAGCTGCACAAGGGTGAGGGTGAAATGGTAGTGCTTAAGTCGGAGGGACTAAAAGTCATTCGTTTATTCATTCCTTCATTGGGCATTAACATAATTAGAAAGCAAACCCTATGATACCAATACATACTAGAAGATGAGCCATGTGACTGTTAAGAAAAAAACATTTCATAGTTCTAGATCTTTCCACATTGTGGCCAATTGTTGGCCAAAATGGCCTCAATTCTCCTCCCTATATCCATTTTTATTTTTATTGTCTTTATCATTTCCTCCTTAAAAGATATTCTGCTCTCCTGAATAGTAATATGTCAGAAGTGATGATGTGCAGTTTGGAGATGAGCCCTCCAGCAGCCATGAACACTCCCAAACCTCATCATCACAATAAGCCCAGGAAGGTGGTGCTCTCTGTTGGAAGAACAGAGGCCACCTGGAAAAGAATCCTAGCTGGAGGATTGTTTCACAACCAGCTGCTTCCCAGATAAGTGAAAGTCAAGTCAATATGATCTCAGCTGGCTGCAGAGATGAATGAGCCCAACTGAGACCAGTTGTGCCATGTGACTCAAGAACATGCATCCAACAATCAGTGCTATTGTTACAAGCCACCATCACCATTACCATTGGTTGAAAAATAGAAATAAGTCCTAAATAGCCCACCAGATATGCCAAAGTATTTATCACAGTGGATAGCCAAGGCAAATCCACTAAGCCTGGATGAGTTTGTTGTTACTAGGCATCCTAAGACTCATCTTCTTAGCAGTAGCAACCGAGATCATGAAGGTAGAGATGGCTGGAGTTTCATTAATTCAACCCACATGGGACAATTGGAATAAGCTTGGTTTTAATAGTGGCCAGAGTTTCAGAAGCAGGGGAGGGGGAGAGTTGCTATGACGAGATCACCTTCATTATGTCACTTTGTATTTATGGTGATGGGGACTCAGTATTGTGGTCAGAGCAGGCCTAGGGTTGGGGCCAGGGTCTCCTGGTTTTAGGGGGCTGACTACATATCATTATTTGAGGCAATGCAAGGATTCAAAGAAGAGGCTGAACATTCTTGCAGAAGTGGGAGCACTGCCCTGGGCTCTGAGAAGGGAGAACATGTGACTGTTTAACCCCCATAACCTCATCATCACCTCCTGTAGTTGTTAAGAGTGTGTGAGAGAATATTCCTGCTGGGTCCACTCTCTGTCCCACTGGCAAGGGAATTCTTACATGTTTTAGCAGATTATCAGGCTTACTGTGTGCCCCTGGGTACTTAGGAGTCAGGACATCCCAGCCAGTTTCTACTGCTCATGGCTGGTTGGCTGCCCTGTGTGCGGTAGGAGGGGCCTCCTGGGGCCATCTTTATAGGTTCATACTACAGGTATAAGATGCAGCTAAACTAGGCTCAGATTATAATCCATAAAAACAGCATTCCCCTGTGTGGCCCTTGGGGCATCTCTGTCAGGTTCCCATGGAGAGTTTGTTACATGTATAGTTCTGGGTCCCCCAACCTTCTACCTAAGGATTAGGGGCCCCAAGAATCTGCCCATTTAGCAGTCTCTCTCGATGCTGCTTCTGGCACAGCACATTTGAAAAACTGTTCCTGGAGGATCCTGTTCCAGCAGGGCAGCAGGGGCCTTGGGTCTAGCTAGGTTCCAAGGCCAGTGGGCAAGTACAAGGATCCAGAGTCCTTACCGTGGTGGCCCTGTTCTTCATGCTTCACCCCTTTTATCCCAAGGCTTCCAAAATACCTACACACCAGAACTGCTTGAAAAGACTTCTAAAATGTTTCAAAGCCCTCTCCTAAACTCACTTAAATCAAAACCTCATGGGTTAGGGCTCAGGAATCAACATATAATTAATTCTAAGAAAAAAAACTCCATCTCCAGTGGTCTTTGATGTTTAATCAGTTAAGGTAATGACTGGGCTGTACATAGTCTGTATCATATACAGTTGACATCAAAAAGGTGACCTGCTCTTAAATCAATACTCCACCAGAAGTATTTTAGTATATTTATTTGGGGTATGTGCTTAGTTTTTCCTTTTAATTTGGGGGCGCTCTCAATCAACTAATTTTTGAGCCTCGGGAAACCAGAGAACAATAACCGTGAACTTGTGGGAGGCAAGCTGGAAGAACACGCCATCTGCAATGAAATCAGCATAAATTCCCCAAATGGCATCTCCCTGCCAAGACAACTCTCCAAGGCCTTACTGACTGCCTCAATGGAGTACAGGCCCTGGAGAGGTTCAATTATCCACCACACATGTGCTTCTAGGGAGCACAGCAAGAGAAGGGGCTGGAATGCTCAGTAATGAGGTTCCCAGGGTTTCAGAATAAAGGGAAGGCCAGGTAAATGGGAATCCAGCTTGCGGTTCCATGGTAGCTGTGATTGCTAATCATCACCCAGTGTTTCAGTTGTGATACTTGCATTATTGACCTAATTGAAAAATAACCGATGGAGAGTGCCCCTATTAGAGATACATATCACAATCGAATATCCATTCACCCAACAAATGTTTGCCTACCATGTACAAAACACCAGACAACTCAGATGGCTTCTGTTGTTATGCTGCCTTATGGGAAGAGAGATGGGATGCAGAGAGGGACAGAAAATGAAGGGGTTTAGGGGAGATATTTGGTTCCAGAAAAGCAAGGAGCTTTTTGGGGAGCAGGTGTATTTGAGTAGGGCCTTGAGAAACTGGTTTTGGGAGGAGGAAAGACAGCACAAGCCAGGCACAGAACAGATGATTATAGACAAGGGTTGACAAAGACCTCAGTTTTGTTGTTTATTTTCTGTGTTTAAGAGATTGGAGAGCTTTAAAAAGATGCTGATGGCATCCTTAGATGCCCGAGGTCTTCTGGAGGACTGGGCATCCCATAGCCCTCTTCAGGAAAAATGGCTCCAATGGATCCTGGTAGTATTTCCTATTAACTCTGCACAGAGCCCCAAGTACGTTTCCACACTATAGACTACACAGCCGCTAATCATAGAGGAAAGACTTTTTACTTCCCACTCCCCTTTTACAAGCTAAGAAATTAGCATTTCTGGAGACAATGGCTGGAAGAGAGAGTCTTTTCTTCATACCTGCAGCTTTGATGGAATCAAACACCCTATTTTAGATGATTAATCTCAAACAGAATCTTGGAACCACTGGGCGGGTATGGGAAGTCAATTAAATTTGCAGATGACTAGGAAACTATTGCAATGATTCAGCTAGGAGTGATGAGGGCCACCATTAGGGAGAGGAGTGAGGCAAGAGACCCTTTGAGGGTAGAATTGGCAAGGAAAGGAAGCTCAGGGAATATCTGGGCTGGGAGGTGGGAGGGGTCAGAAGACAGGAAGTCTGTGACTGACAGTTTGTGATACCTCTGTAAAGGAAGGACATTTAGAGGAGGAGCAGGATTGCAAGGGGCGGGCGATGAACTTAGTTCTAGAATATCCATCGGGGAAGGTACCACCAAATGATGTGTGTTGTGGGGGCTTGTTAGGAGATACTTGAAGTATGGAACCAAGATCAAGGAAGAAGTAAAACTTGGAATGTGTCCTTGTGAATCACGCTCCTCCCTATGATGGGTGAGGCCCTAAAGGAAGGAGTATGGAGGGAGGAGGAAGGAAGGAAAGAAAAAGCTAAGAGCAGCCGGCATGGTGAGTCTTTTATAGGACAAATTGTATGTGCGTTTATCTTCCTGGGTCTCAGTGTTTCCAGCTCATTTGAAAATATCCATTTTCGGGCTGGAGGGATGGCCTAGCGGTTAAGAGCGCCGACCGCTCTTGCAGAGGACCCGGGTTCGATCCCCAGCACCCACATGGCGGCTGAGAACCGTCTGTAACTCCAATTCCAGGAGAACTCCAGTTCCAGGGGAATCCGAGACCCTCTTCTGAACTCCGCGGCATTGCACGACACGGGTGCACAGACCTACATGCAGACAGTTACATTCGTACACATACAGAAATAAAAAAAAAAAAAAAAAAAAAAAAAAAAAAAAAAAAAAAAAAAAAAAAGAAAATATCCATTTTCATGTACTACAAGTCTCTGGTGATCATAGCACACCCTGACACCCTGACACCCTGGCCCTACTCCCTAATTAATTAGGTTTGGGGCAAGACCTGAAACCTAAGTTGACAAAAATCAGTTGTTCTTCCCTGAGGACACTAGGGTTTTGTTGGTGTACAGACACAGACACAGAGACGGCCTGGGCAGGGTAGACACAGAGGTGGCCTGGGCGGATGCAGCAAGCAGCTGCTCCTGGATTCAGGAGCCCAGTGTCTTTTCCTTTAATTCTCCAAAGCTGGCCCTGCACTATAGACAATAAAAAGGGAAGAGATTCCCAGGGCCAGCCCAGTCCCTGCAAATGACCAGGTGGTGGTAACTAAAGCATCTCCTTGGCTTGAAGACTGGGAAAGAATCACTCACTCAGGGCTAGTACCCAAACCTGAATGCTCCCAGAACCGCAGCTGTGCAACACCTTGGATCCTGCATGCATCCTCATGGGCCCTTAAGCCCATTCTGTATTTAATTATCATGGATCCTGAAGCAGGCTGCTGAGCAACATCTAGAGAAATTTTCTGTGGTGATCTATGCTAAAAATGTTGAAATAAAACTATAAATTCAGGGACAAAGGCAAGGCTCCCATATCAATTGCCTATGTTTCCTTCAAAGATCATCTCAGCCGTCTCTGTTGAGCTCTTCACTATCTGGATGTCTTTCCTTGGCTCCCTTCCAGAGGAAGTTCGGGTTCCTCTGGTCCTGAGGCAGCTGTAACTCCCTCTTACTGCTAGTCCTCTCCATAAGTGTCCTCCCATGACTCCGCTTTGGCCTTGGGGTCCAAGTTGGCCCTCTGTGTGCTTGTCACCTTGGCTGCCCTCTCTTTTCACCCAGATGAGGCATCCAGCAGACATACACTGCTGTCAGGTGGCTGCGGTGTGGCTAGGCTCCCCGGGGCATGTGACATTCTTGTCCCTCTGTGGATGTCAGGGCTTCTTTCTCACTAGAGGAGGCATTAGCCCCATGTGAACTCGTGGAAGCATCACCTTCATCTTTGAATTAGCCATAGGCCTTTTCCCTCTTCCCTGACATCATCCTAAGAGAGCGAGAGCAGGAACAGGCAGATGAACCAAGAGGCTACTGCAATGATTGGGCTTTAGATCCAGTAAAAATGCCAACCACAAATCACACTAAAATCCCCACAGAGATTAATCCTTATGATAACCATAAAGTTGAAGTAAGCACCATCATCATCCTCATTCACAGATGGAAAAACTGAGGCATGAACTTATGGTCCACATAAAGATCCGAGCACCATGACTATTTTTGAGGGTATGTCTGTCTGCACTTGGCTGTGGCCTTGGGAAACACGGGTTTCTCTAAGCCCAGCTTCCTCACTTGTGTACTGTGCACCATCTATGCTTTATTACCCCTGAAGCCTTCCTGCTCTCCACTCATTTTGTTGCTGTTTTTCTGAGGAAGGAATCTTGTTTTCTCAAAGATTTCTTCTCTTCAGCTTTTCCTGGGCTTTGCAAAGAAATAATTGGTTGACTGTTCTGGAAGCGTCAAGAAAGCAACTTGAGAAAGTGCCCAGAGGCATTCTGCTGGCTCTTCTTCCTATCAGGGGGCCGTGGAGTCTCAGCTGCCCCAGCTGTCTCCAGGTGCCTTCATTAAAGCAGCATTTTGAAGCTAAATCAATGTTTTCCATTCCAAGTTCCCTCTGGGAGAGGTGTCGGAAGAGGCTTGGGTCATGACATCCTCAAGCAGACTTATTCTCTTCATAGATCTTGTCTCCACTGTGTTAAGCATACGAGTCTCTCACCACCATGGGACTTGGCCAGAACAGAGGTTAGAATCCAGGGCTTTCCCTTGGCCATCAAAGGATTTCCTTTTCTTGGAATATTCAGTGACAGAGAGTATGTTGGTTTTGCTTCCTGATCTGTTGCCATTTATAGGTGATTGAAGTTCCAAGCTCCCAGTCCCCTAGAGAGACAAACAGGCCGGTGGGCTGGTCATGAGGTCCAAGCACTGCAGTGCTGGCAGAATATCCTCTGATGCCGTCCTGTAATGTCTAGTCAAACAACTTCACTAGGACTCTGGCGGGCTCTGGCCAGGGTGCTGAAGGACGGACTTAAAAGGAGGCTGTCTTTGAGTTCCGAAAAGCACAGCATAAGCTGCCTTGCTGAGGCAAGCCTGCTGGGTATTAATAGCAACAGCTAACATTTATGGAGCATTTACAATGTGCCAGCTGCCATGCTAAGCACAATTTAATCCTCACCATGACCATTGAAAGGTGTTATTATTATTCCTGCCAACCCTAGGTAGCTGGGGACCCCGAGACTAAGAGTGCCTGAGTCACACAGCTAGTGCCTCGCTCCTGTCACCAAAGGTCACATCCTTCCCCACTGCATTCATCAGGTAAGATGCTGCTTTGGCTTTGCTTCCAGTTGGGCTTATACCTTGGAGACCACCAGGCTCAGGTCAGAATCTCGGCGCTGTGGGTCCAGAAATTCTGTTATCAGTCTGCCTAGGGGATACAGGGCTGGCGGGAAGAATTCCTGTTGCTTTCACAAGAGGACTAAAGACACTGACCTACTGGACGTTAGCATGCATGACAGTCCATACCTCCATCTGCATGGTGAAATCTTGGTAGGTGATCTTTTAAGGAGGTGACTCAGTACCTGGGGAGGTGTCTATATCCTCATTGATAATATCCCCATTGACAAATCACTCTATTCTCTTTCCTCTCCCGTCCCCTCCTCTCCTCTCTTCTCTCTTCTCCTCCCCTCCCCATTCTGCTCCCGTCCCTCCTCCTTTCCTCATCTCTCTTTTCCCTTCCCCTCCCTTCTTTCTCTCCCTCCTGTTCACTCCAGACCTTTCATCCTGGTTTATTTGGAATTAAGAGGAGTTTTTTAAAAATCTGTATTGGAGAGATTTCAATACATTCTTCTTATCTAAATTTCACTTTTCCGTAGTCTTCCTTAGCCCCCACAACTTCTGACATCACAGCACCACTTTTTAAAACCATGGAAAGGTTTCTGGGATTAGATTTATTTTATACCAATACATTAAAATTTCTGACATCCAAAGAAGGACTAGAAAATGAAATGGATTAGGAGGCAGGAAAACCGAGTGCTGAGGCTCAGCTGCAGGGAGCCCAGTGGTTACTGGCAAATCAGCCCAGGGAATGGGTTGCTGAGTCAATCTCTTCATTCCATTTACCCCTGCCTAGGGCTAAGATGAAGGAACAGTTAAGACTCTCAGGTAGAGGAAGGAACCTGGCAGGGTGGAGGGAAAGCCAGCATATGGTTCCCAGGACCAAAGAGCACATGTTCTGAGGTGCTTCCAGTGAAGTGGCTGAGGCTTAGCAGTGAGTGCTCTCCAGAGGCGCCTCCCTAGCCAACCCCAGTGGGGAGTCTGAGCACCACTGATTCCTGGAGGCCCCTTTGTGACATGACTAAGCACTGTGCTCAAGGTTGCTCAAAGCATGTCTTCACACTTTCTTTCCTGTGGTGCTGAGTGGGTAATGTAAACCCTCCTCTGAGAAGTGAGAGCCACCTAGAGATCTGAACCTTCAGATCTGATCGGAATATTTGGACAATTTTGATGTTGCAGAATGTCTCTTGGAAGCTGTACATTTCTACAGATGAAAATGTATATACTACTCCTAAATGCTAAATTTTTTTGCTTTTTGTCAGGATAATACTATCTAGCTGATTGTTGGCAATCTAGACTTGTTTTGATTTTCTTTGAGGGGGGTCTCACTGTCACCCAAACTGGCCTTGAACTCTGATCCTCACAGCCATGAGAGCTACGATTACAGGTATATGGCATCACCTTTGGTGACAGCTGTCTATATTTTAAATTAAGCAGGGGACAAGGTGATGACATACTCCAATTTGTCTCTAATTTATATATTGTTCAGTAATTGGAAGTGGTTGAATTAACTGATTGTTTTTTTTTTTAATTGTAGAAAATCTTTTACATTATTTAGGAATTGGAGGTAAAATCTAATGAAAAGCCTATGAGGGAAGGAATATGAAGAAGCCTCTTTTTCGGATTATTATCTCCCACCCCAAAGGTATGTGGGAGCTGGGGACCAGCAAAGGACCATTAAAAGCTGTTAGTAAAGGGGGAGATCTAATGTCAGCTTCACAGACACACCTCCACTCCCCACCGAAGCCATTGCATGTGTAGTGTTTACCTGGGTTCTTTGTCCAATTATTGATGCTCTCCAGGCTGACTCAGCTTTTCCAGTATCTCTTGTAGACCACTTGCTTCTCTGAGTGACAGGTAATCTGGCACTGCCTTGGTGCCTTTGATGAACTTTCCCATGTTATATGTCCCTCCCGGGCCCTCACTGTGGGCTTCTCTTGAATCTTTAGTAGCAAAAGATTTAATACATTGCTATGGATACCTCATCTTTATATAACCTTTACTAGTTCAAAAATGCTTTAGTGGCTCTCACTATGTGTGAGCTTTCATCAATCAGGTGCGTTAAGAGAAGACGTTCAACATCCTCATTCTACAAATGAAGATGTGGAGGTTTGGTGAGATTGAGAGATTTAGGTAGGTGTTACCAGTGGGCGGCTGTTGAGGCTGGAATGACAATACTTATGTCTTTCTTTCTAGTGTCCTAGATGATGCTTTTTAGGCGTTTAATTCTAGGTGCAGTGAGTTTTAATCACATCACTTTGCTTTGGTAGACGGCAACAAGGATTTTTTTTCCTGCGGGTTCTAGTGAGTTCTGAATCAGTGCAGAGCTAGTCCAGAGAGCAGCAGAGGCTGCAGATTTCTTGTGCTTGACTGACTTTATTCTTCTGATGCTTGTACTAGAAAAGGACTGGAGAGCCCCATGACTTTGCATTCTTTTTTTTTTGCTAAGAGGACTGAAAAAATAGAAACTATCCTGGATAACCCTGTCCAGAACTATCCTGGATAACCCTGTCCAGATCAGGAGAAATGAGAAACAACCACTTGAAAGTGCCCCCCTTTCCCTCTCTACCCAGAGATCTACCTTCTTGGTGAAGTCACCTGTCTGACCGGCAAGGAGGGAGTTAACTTGAATCTTATATAGTTTGCAATTTCATATCCTGCCACCCTCAGGATAGAAGCTCTTTTCACCAGCTTAGAGGAGGATGTTAGCTCCTCCTTTAGGTTGGATGCTGAGTCTCCATCCCCAGGCACCTGGCACTCTCCTGGGATGCTGAGGGAGGAACTGATTCAATTTGAGGCAGCCAAGTGGTTAGATGGTGGGAAGCATCTGCTCTGGGAATGCATTTCTCACAGCAAATAACATTTACATGATTGTGCCCTCAAATATCACTGCAGCATTTGTGAAGTTAAGCATTGTGCCTTTGCTTGCCTGACCTTCCCCTTGGCCAGCTCCTGGGGTCCCTCCACTCTGTCTTCTGAGGGCAAGAAGCAGATTTTAAGCTAACATTGATCCAAGGGTACCTGATGGGGAGGCAGTGACAGAATTTTCTGTTCCACTTTCAATTTTGATTCTCATGAGCTGACGACATGCAAGAGGATGGGTCTTTTCTATGCATTTTCATTATATTAATATAGTTCTGTGCGATTTGTACAAGCCCTTCTGTTTATCTTTATATGCTATAAATGTGCATTGTCTCCCCTAGAAGATAAGTTCCTGGAAGAGGACTGGCTACTTTACTATGCTGAGTTATCAGTGCATACTGGTCTGCTTTGTTTAGGAGCTCAAATGGCTAGGACCTAAAGCTTGTCACAGGAAATACATTGGTGGGTGCATGTTAATGAATTGTCTAGGTGAAGGGAGGCGTTACCTCACTTTTGTGGAAAGAGGAGGAGAATGGGAGGGATGGCTAAGCTAAGAAAGGGGACAAAAATACTATGCTTAAGAAAGTCCTTCCCCCCAAATGTTCCTGGTATATGAATGTTGGTTTGGGAGAGAAAGGAATGAAGGAAGAAGGAAGTAAGGAAGGAAGGAAGGAAGGAAAAAAGGAAGAAAGGAAGGAAGGTAATCAACCAGTCATTTATATGCATTTTTACAAAATCCTATATGTGTGCTGTAGAGAAATTAGTATAGAACACAAGTAAAGATAAGTGCTTTGCATGCAATAAATACTGAGTAAACATTTGAGGAATGGATAGATGCTGAATAGTGTTTGTGTATGGCAACTTTATGCATTTGGATTTTCAGGAGCTGGTTATTTACTGATACAAGGCAGTGCTTGTGACATATTTTCATATTCCCAGTCACCGATGTTCTTTGGTGCACGAGGAGGATGACCTTCCCAAGAGTCTTATCTTACTCTTTGGTTGCCCTGTTCACTGATGAGAACTTACTGGGGTGACACTAAAGATGAACATAACAAAGAACCATCAGAGGGGAGGGGTGTGACTGGGGAATCTGCATTTTTAACAACCATCCCAGGGGATTTTGATGCTTATTAAAGCTTCAGATCCAATGCTCTAGGCATTGTTAGCTGCCAACGTGATGCACTGTTTTTATAATTAACTCTATTCAAACAATGCAAAATGAAGAAAGATTTATTATTTATAATATTTAAAAGAAAAACAAACTCAATTGCCTGACCTTCCTTTGTTTCATTGCCAGTGTTTAAAAGACTTAATTCATGTGAACTTTCTAATGTATCTAGAACTTCCCATGAATCCATCTAGTGTGGCAGGAACTAAGTAAAATGACTTCATATCTCTCCCCACCAGCTTGTTTAACGTTGACCTGCCCAGGGAAAAGAATCTCAAGTCTTTTGTCATCCTAAAACAAATTTCTAAAGACAAAGTCAACAAATGTATCAAACATAAACAAGCATGAAGGATGATATAACAATTACCATGTTTTCACTATTGGGCTTTGTCTGTTCTTAACAGTTTGCTGTGTTCTTCAAATATATTTTGTCATAAAGAAAGCATTATAAGAAAATATATGTGGCCATCCCTAGCCCATTCTTCTCTCCTTCTGAAAGGACCACTGTGCTGCACTCTGTCATTTTATTTCCATTCATATTTATAAATATTTGTTATGTGATGAATCTATGTACAAGTTGAATTGACATGTTTTTAACTTTATATAAATGGTGTCATCTAAGTATAGATTTTTCTCTCTGCAAATGCATTTGCTTTGCTCAGGGATTCGCTATGTTGACCAAGGTAACTCCAGCTCATTCGGGGCCTGGAGAGATGGCTCAGAGGTAGGGAACAATGGCTGTTCTTGTAGAGGACCTGAGTTCAAATCCCAGAATCCATGTGGTGGATAACAACTGTCTGTAACTCCAGTTCCAGGAGATCCAATACCCTCTTCTGTCTTTCACAGGGGTATACTTACATACAATCAGGCATAACACTCATATGCAGAAAGTAAAAACATTTTAACTTTTACATAACATAAAGAGTCTTGCACAGCTGGCTAGGGTGGAAGATCGGTAGAATATGCTGGACAAATGTAGCATCATTTCTCACTCTGTGCTTTTTCAATTGCAAGTTAAATTATTTTCCATTTCTTAACTATTGACCAATGCTGCAATGAGTTCTTTGAAGAACTGTTTTTCAGTGCTGGAGATCAAGCCCAGGGCCTTGTATATGGTAGGTGAAGTTCTACCACTGAGCTATATCTATAGTCTCTGATATGAAATCTTTAGGTGAAATTCTGAGGGTGTATGAGAATTTTATACATCTCCTGATAGACTGAGGCTATGGTTTATACATATTTCCAGCTTTAACAAACATTATCAAATTTTTCTCCAAGAGTTTGTACCCATTTGCATGATCCTTTTCTTGAATGTTCCTCTGAGCTCTTCCATGGCCTCAAATTCAAGAACAGAGAACAGAAATACAAACCAAAGAAAGAAAATAACATTGTGAGCTCACTTATTCATTAATGGAGCAGATGCTGACTGTTCTTTGTTCAACATGGAGGCATTTCTTACATGTGAGCATCTCTGTTCAAACATAATCAATGTATATTGGTGAAGCCCTCCCTGGTGGCCAGGCATTTGGGAGTAAGGATTCAAAGGTATGTGTGTCAACTGTGTAAAGATCAACTGGGAAACTCAGACATAAACCATAAATAAAAGTTAATTACTTAAGTAACAGCTTAACAGTATGAAAGAAAAGATATCCCTTGATAGTATGGATTCATTATTAAATGAATTGTACCTACATTAATTCTATAGTAGTTCACAAGATGCAGAGGTCGAGGCTTTTGCGATTCAGATTCTAATTTGCCACAGAATGGTTTCCTAGCAACGCTCTAGATGAGAATCAGCTAACTCTGCTGTTTTGGACCAGACCTAACTCTGTTAGAAAAATGAGTCAAATAAATGCCAGCTTAAGGTAGCATTTCACCACATAAAACGGTATTTAAAATTAGTGACTATTGAACAAAGGACTAAAGGGGCTTCTTTCACCAGAATACAAAAAAAGTCGACATGTAGAAATGAAAGTGGCATCAGACTTAGGAACTTGGACAGTGATGAATGAAGAGGTAAAAGACAGGGAAGGTGAGGAGAACCAGGGAGCCGTATTCTGGAATTACTAAGTTCAGCAATTCCTTAGCCACACCTGGCCTTAGACGTTTCTTAGTTCTTGCAGCTGAGGGCGAGAAAGCAGGGATTTGGGCAGCGTCCTTGGACATTTTCTCTCTTCGCTCGCTTCTACTTGTGAAGGAGGTAGGATTCAATGACTGTTCTGTTTCTTGTAGATTAGAAAGACAGTTCATCATTTCTTTAAAATTATTTATTTATTTATTTATTTATTTATTTATTTTTATTTTGTGTATGAGTATTTCACCTTCTGTGTGCAATGCTCAGAAGAGGGCACCAGATTCCCTAGAATTAGAATTATGTACTGTTGTTAGCTGCCATTTGAGTGCTGGGAACTGAACCTGGGTTCTCTGTAGGAGCAGCCAGTGCTCTTAAACACTAAGCCCTCTCACCGTTTATGACCACCTCATAGTGATTGGTTGGAAGAGGAGAGACCTTGTGGATATTCCCATAGAGAAGTCCCAGGAGAGGACTGCATGTTATATTTTTTGAGCTTTCTGTACACTTATGGCTACAAACTTGACAGAGGAAACAGCCATTAGAAAGGAAAGGGTTTCCAAAGAAACTTCTTTAGCCAGCACCATAAAAAGAACACATTTCTGAGTCCTTCATTTAGAAATGTGGACTCAGAGTTCTGTTGCCAAAAGAAAACTTTGGCAGATACAACACATAGACTACAAAGAAAGAGACAATTCTGCCTGGTTGACAATTTGTCCTTGACTTCTCTGGGAGAGGAGGAAACTGACTTTTTACCTCTTATCCTTTGAACAAAAGCAAATTATTCTCAGATATCTAATCTATGAGAAAAGGCATTTTAAAATATTTTTAGCTTAGTCAATAAAACAGTATAAAATATAAATTGGAAAATTCCCAAAAGATTTCTTATTATTCTTGAAGTTTCTTAAATTTCAAGTTAAGATTAGTGTTCTTTTAATGACAAACCACTTCTGTGCAGTTTTCCAGGACTATAATTTCTACCCTGTATCAAATGTCATTGAAAACCATTAAATATCAATGTTACGCCAATTCGAGAATTTTATTTACAAATATTTTGCTTTGTACTAAAGCACCTAAGAACCCTTTAGATGGTCCTCACATTTTGATATAACAGCTTTGATTAAAGATAATTATGTTCTTTGAATCTAATCATGGCTCCAGCTATACAAAACTGTAAGCATCTAGGCTTACAAAACGGTCAGCGAAGCTTGGTGGGTTTCCTGATTTTCATCACCTGGATCCAGCCTCTGTGCTGGCAGATGCAGTGTGCCATTGAGGTTGATTAAACGAGCCTGCAGAAGCATTAAACAGAGTCATATTTTTCAAAGTTAAATGGTATAGACTCACATTTAAATCAACTCTATTCAAAACAGATGTAACGGATACTCCAGACACATCACTCTCTACCCATTCGCTGTGCTTCACTCTCACCTGTTTTCTTGGGATTCTTATGCCTAGTGAATCTGTCTGGACAGACTAGATATGTGTATCTCTTATTAACTTGTGCTCTGTGACATCATGTTAGACATTACTAAAAGTGGCAAACACTACAAATCAAGGTTTTTATTGGACAGCTAGTTGTTGGACATTTACCAGAACACTCCTGGGGTCTATGTCACCTCTGACTGGGATCACTGTGAGCCATAAATCCTCAGCTGACATTCCATTCACCACCTTTGCCACTAGGTCTAAGCAAAATTCAGTCAGGAAGGCAGTCTGTAATCACTTCTTAAACCCCCTACAAAATCTCTTCCATAATGAACATTAAGCATAATATTTTGCTTGGAAACCTTTATCTCCATGGAAAACAGAGAGCTCTCTGTAAAGACAATGTGGCCTTCTTGAATTCTCCTTGTCTTTCTTAGTCCAGTGGCTGTTCTGCTTTTGGGGGAGCTCTCTTCCCCAGAGCCTTTGATGAAACACTCTTTGCGGAGCCCCAAAGGACCAGAGTAGGAAGTGCCTTTGGTTCATGCTGCTTATTGACAGCTTAGCTCCCGCGTGGGATACATGCTCCTCATGCTGGTTAAAGCTCTTGTTTTTTCCTCTTGGTTGCACTAAGATAATCTCTAAATATTCATCACACAAAAGGAGTGCACGAGGAACTGCTCTATCTGGAAAACAAGAACTGGTTTTTCTTTTTTCTTTTTTGTATGTGTATGAATGTACTGTCTGCATGTAGGTCTGTGCACCCGTGTCATGCAATGCTGCAGAGGTCAGAAGAGGGCCTTGATTCCCCTGGAACTGGAGTTCTCCTGGAATTGGAGTTCTCCTGGAATTGGAGTTACAGACGGTTCTTAGACACCATGTGGGTGCTGGGGATTGAACCCTGGTCCTCCGCGAGAGCAGTCGGTGCTCTTAACTGCTAGGCTATCTCTCCAGCCCCAAGATCTGGATTTTCTACTAAAGCCCAAGGTCAATCTAGCATAAGATAGGTTTAATGAACAATAGGGATGATCCCAGCAGACAGGTATATGTTGGAAGATTTGTCCTTGATCCATAGAAAGCCAGAAATAACTGATACAAAGTTGTGTGCAACACCTTGTGTTCCTGGTTTATTATTTATTATGCTAATCTAGTGTTAAATAATGAAACAAAAAAATCAGCAGTGAAAAATGTACCAACACTTGGATTGGGGGTTAAGTCCTTTTTAGGTAGAATACATCCATTTATCCACACATCCATTGATCCACTCATCCATTCATCCTATGATAATTTACTAAATATAACAGAAACCAAGGATCAAGTATGCCCAGGCTATTGAGAATTCTTGTGCTCATGGATAGACAGAGCTCTGGAGGCAGGATATACAGAAGATGATAAAGACCCCAGGTACTATTGGTTTGCTTCATTCTGGCTTGTTCGTTGTTGTGGATGAAACCAAAGAACAAGAGTTATTACTGCAGAGAAATTTGTAATGTATATTTTAAGTCAGACAACCATTGGCCACTATATCATCTGCAATATTCGCGGTGAAGTGAAGACAGAAATGTAATACTTCCTGTGCTTTCTACTCCCTTTAGTTTCTAAACAAAGTGATTTTAAATAAAGTATAAAAAGGAGCCTCTAATATCAATGTTTAAGCTCTTCTATGCCCCAACCTTTCTCAGTTTCTCTGCTTTCCTTGGAGAAACAAATGAACGAGACCCAAACCATGATGTCCTTTACAGCTCCAGAGATGTGCTTGACTCTTACCTGCTATCCCATGACATTTGGGAGCATGGCTACCCTAGCCTCTCTTTTATCCTGCTGTGTCAAAGACTTTGTAGCATTTCTATTGAGTCTCAAAAAAAAAAAACAAAAAAAAAACAAAAAACAAGCAGAGGTAGTAATTTAATGGAAGATCACATTCCACTAGTTGAGTTGTGTTGTAGCTGGGAGGTACCTTGGCTCAATATCCATTGAACAGATGGTTACTGGTTCCACAAATTAGATTTCCAGATGATGCTATAATAGTGTGTCAACCACCACTCCTACCTTGGCCTTCCAGCCTTTCAGATAAATTGGAGTGAGTCTAGGTAAATGCACTGACCTCCCACCAATTAACCATTCCTGTGCGTGGACTCACAGTAGAGACGGTTTGAGGCAGGCAGGAGCCCGTGCTCTTTGCAGCTCCTTTTGCCCTTTCCTTTGATCCTTTTCCTTGCTTTCCAAAATGATCTATGTCTGACCTAGAGGCATCTGGTCTCTCTTCCATCTGCTTTGATGACCAGGCGGTTCTCTTCCATCTGCTTTGGTGACCAGGAGGCTCTCTTCCATCTGCTTTGGTGACCAGGCGGTTCTCTTCCATCTGCTTTGGTGACCAGGAGGCTCTCTTCCATCTGCTTTGGTGACCAGGCGGCTCTCTTCCATCTGCTTTGGTGACCAGGCGGCTCTCTTCCATCTGCTTTGGTGACCAGGCGGCTCTCTTCCATCTGCTTTGGTGACCAGGCGGCTCTCTTCCATCTGCTTTGGTGACCAGGCGGCTCTCTTCCATCTGCTTTGGTGACCAGGCGGTCTCTCTTCCATCTGCTTTGGTGACCAGGTGGTCTCTCTTCCATCTGCTTTGGTGACCAGGCGGTTCTCTTCTATCTGCTTTGGTGACCAGCTGTTCTCTTCCATCTGCTTTGGTGACCAGGCGGGAAGGTTTCCTTGCTGCAGGCCTATTCACGTTCAGATTGAAATGATTCAAGTAAGAGGCTGCTCCATTCCAGAAAGGCGAAGTGACAGCCTTTGGCAGTAGAACTGCCTGTCCTTCTTCTGCCTTCACCTCCTTCCTTCTTGGAGGACTTATGTTAGTGCAACCAACCAAGGGTGGCTTTTCTACCACATAGTCTCTTTCCTACTCCAGTTGCAGTTGACCAAGAAAGAATGAATCTTAACTGGTCAGAAACCAATCAGATTTTCTCTTGAAAAACAAAGAGGGAGGGCCAGAGAGATGCCTTGGCAGTTAAGAGCTCTGTCTGCTCTTAAAGAGGACTCAGCTTCAGTTCCCAGCACCTACATGACAGCTAACAACCATCCATTACTCCGGTTCTACCTGACACCCTCTTCCAACCTCTGCCAGCATTTCACAGCACAGGTGCACTTATATACATGCAAGTGAATTGCTCATATGCATAATACAAAAATAAATAAATTACTAAAAAGAAAAACAGAGAGGGAGGAGTCAGGAGGCAGAGCGTTGCCACCGGCAGGCAAGAGAGGGAAGACTGAGACGCGGTTCCAAGTCCTTTCCTTGTCATTTTCTCCTTGGATCCCATTTCCTCCTGATCTTTAGGATGAATTTTCCTTCCTTTCATTTTCATAGGTGGGTTCTGTGTAGTCAGGTTGATTCCTGTGTGGTTTCTTTTCTTACTCCATTTTCTAAAAGAAAACCATAGAAACTACATTGATGACTTCCCACTACCTTAAAATTCTGGATGTCAAATGCCTACTACTATACCAAGCAAGACATTTTGGATTCAGAACCATGGTCAAGTTCTATTATTAATGGAGCAGGTGCTTATCCAAGTGCCTTCACTTGCCCTGGCCACGAGTGTAGCTCACACTACCTGTGCTTATATAATGAGACAACAGTGCTTGTTCTTTAGAGACCTAACTGAAGGACCTGCCTTCCTCTGCCTTTGACATGACCAGTCAGCATATTTGGTTCATTATACCAATTGTTCTGGGACTAATTGTACAGATTAATTTTCTGTTTTTATAAGAAGGTGGTTTACCTCTATCATGTGAGAAGTGGTTTGGAATGTGGACAATCGACCAATGAGGATACCGCTGCACTCACTTAGCTGGGGAAAGTTCCTGGACGCAGGAATAGGAAACGCCTAGCCAACTGGAGAAGCGGCCAGTCCTCCTAGTTTTACTTGGTTTGATTGTTTTGCTTATTTGTCTTCTCCTGCTTATGGGTCAAGATGTTCTCAAAGCCCCTAGACTCAGTTTTTAAAATGGATGGTCAGTTCTGTATGTCTGAGGAAAGTGACTTTCTAAATCCCTGTGATGGTCAGCAGAGGCATTGCTATTAACCCTCATTCAGGTCTCCTCTAGACTTGGAGTCTTAGAGGTCAAATAGGATCAACTCAACCAGAGACCAGTGTCAACTATTTGGGGACAGTCCTGATGTGGATCAGCTGTAAGAGGGACTCAGGATGAGACACTATCTCTGTTGTTATATTAATTTGGCCAAAGGCATAGTAATGGGTAGTGACTGAGTGATGAACCTCTTCCTCTTTAGTACGTTCCTTCTATATGCTTTCACCTGTTTATATATTTGCTGACTCATCTCTGACAGTAAAGGCATTGCCATGGATGGGCTAGCCTAGCTAAATCATCCCCTTTGGCTAATAAATCTGTGACTTTGTGGTTCAGGTAAGACAAAGCATTGACATCTGGCCATAGGGAAGAGGCCAAGAAAATTGCCAAAAGATCACTTCCAGATGTGTCTAGCTGTAGAACAGAGCCAGCTGCCTTGCACAATCAGGCTGGCGCCTCATGACACAGGCGAGCTGAATCTTCAGTAGGAACTGGCTTTCATTCCGATGGTCTATGATCATTTATCTTCTTTACCTTCATGCTGATCTGTTATTTATGTTCTCGAACCCCTAAGAGTTTCTAACTAGGCAGCTATAAACTGTAATGTACGCACTTGAAGAATAGGGGGAAATCATAAGATTCATCCTCAATCAGTAGCCATGATATAGGCTACCAAAGGTCAAAACTTCTCTGCACTTCACATGATGGGACCATCTCTGGGGCAAGTGGCTTGCTCTGCTCTGATTTTTGGTTCGGGAACCATGCTTGAGTTTTCCTGAGGCATGATTTTGGCCTCAAACTTGTGACTCTGGAATGCTGGCAATTTAGGAAGGGACGGCTTTTTAATTTACTACCTAAAAGAGTAATTAAACCCTAATAGCTCCTCATTAGTATAGTGGTGAAAAAAAAAAAAAAAGAAAAAAAAACCCTAATAGTATGAGTAAAATGTATGCATGTATAATCATGTAAATACCGTATAATATATGAATATATGTTAACAAATGACGTAATATATAATATATTGGTCAGAGCAAAATTACATCAAATGATAAATAAAGCATAGGGTCTGGAGAAGACATGGAGAAAGGTGGTTATACAGCAAAGTATCTAGACCCCAGCCCTCCTCTTCCCAGTTCTTTAAAAAAATTTTTTTTAAATTTCTGTATGTGTATGAATGTACTGTCTGCATGCAGGTTTGTGCACCCGTGTTGTGCGATGCTGCGGAGGTCAGAAGAGGGTGTCGGATTCCCCTGGAACTGGAGTTCTCCTGGAACTGGAGTTTCAGACGGTTCTCGGCCGCCTTGTGGGTGTTGGGGACCGAACCCGGGTCCTCTGTAAGAGCAGTTGGTGCTCTTAACCGCTAGGCCATCTCTCCAGCCCTTCCCAGTTCTTTTTATACAATGCTGTGTGATTGAAGACTGACATGATGTCAATATCTCTGAGTCCACATTAAGCCTTGCCAGGCGATGCCTATCGGATGTTCATTTTATGAAGGGTCTGGGATTAAGACCTGAGTAAGAAGAGAGAGAAAGATAGAAGTACCCAGTTCTAGTCACAGAATTTATAATCTCATCGGAAAGTATCCTGCAATTTAAGGGTAGATCTCTGAAATCATAAACTACAAAGTGCAGGTGTTGCAAGGGGACCACAGAGTAGAGAGACATTAAATCAACACATTTTGAATTAAAACACATTGAAACAAATTCTGGATCTAGCCACATGAATGCAAATGCCACAGAGGTCTTTGATTTTCTTAGCTTCTCAAATGTCAACGATGGTTTGGTAGACATTCTACCAACCTCACTCTGGAACTTTCAACTTTGGGTTTGTTTACTATAGCTCTGTGTTTGTTAATCACCAATGTCCTTTATCTTTGAAATGCTGTGAGTACGAATTTATTCCCTGCCTTAATGTGCTCGGATGGTTTTGTCACACGGTGATCAGTTCTTGCCACTCTTTCACAATCAGTGTGTGAGTGGTATCCACACTGGGTGAAAGGTACTCATATATTTGGAAATACATACATGGGTCTGGGAAAGAGTGTTTATATGGATGCTGAAGTGCACTCTGAGTGTGCACAGGCAAATGGCCCCAATTAAGATGTGAATGCTCTAATTTTCATCACGAGTTTTCACGAGGCTGTTTATTTCTTCCCATGCTTTTGGCTGGTATTCAGGATGACAGGCGCCACATAGGCATTAGCCTGTTGGTTCTGGCCTCAGGAGTCAAGTAGCCAGCCTCCTTGGAGGTTCGGTTTATTTAACCAAAGTGAATAACATGTACTGCCTCTTATTTTTTTTTAAAGAACCCTTTCATTAAATCAGCTAATCACATGCATTTCCTAAAACATTACTGACTTTTAAAAATGGGTGAATTTGAGAGCCGTAATTAAGGGAACAATAAAAAACAAACTTGTCGGCTTGGTGGTGGATGTGCTTAACAAATCTTGGCATATTACATAGACACCCTGCAAAAAAACCCAAAAGGCATAAATCACAGCTGGGTGAAAGAATGTGCTTTCTCCTGCAGTCAGTGTGTTTTACCCAGAAGACACAGACTAGGCCAAGGATGAGAGTAACTTAAAATTTTAGATTCATTTTTGGGTTGAGGATCAATGACAGTGAGGAAAATGAGGATATGATGCATATAACCGTAACACTTTTAAATGAAAAAGGACAGGCTCTGTACTTTTCTTTCCACCAAGATAAAATATTCCCTGGGACGAAGTTGGGGGAAGAATGATGAGCCGATCTAATTTGGCATAAGAGCACACCTTGTGTGGGCCGACAGCAGCTCTCCTTGTTAAGGTGATGTGTGATGTTATGGATGACCTTGTCGAAGACAATTAAGAACCAAAAATAAATGGAGTGGCTCCGGTTCAATAAAGTCCTGCCAAGTTTGTACAACTGCATCAGGAGGAGCCCAGAGACTAGAGTAAGGGGGAGCTAGTCTCCCTCATCCTTCCTTGAACAGGCTACGCCTAGAAGGATCAGATCCAGAGATGCAATGGCAGGTGTCACTGATGTTACAGCTTTGAGAAATAATACCCAAACCTGTGTGCATGCTATGACTTGTTCTAGAGAGCTCAAAAGGGATTCAGTTAGTGTCTCTCAGGAGTTCTATGATAAACCTGTGGTTTAACCATCCTTGTATAGCACATAAGAAAACTGAAGCTTAGAGGAGGTACTAAGCTGGGTAGAAGGTAGAAGTCCTAGCACTTAACCTCAAGCCCCTGGCTCCATGCTGTTTCTATGACCTTTGGCAAGCCCAGAGGCAGCTGATCAAGATAAAAATTATGAAAGCCGCATCCCAAAAGGAGCCTTGGAGAAACGGGAGAAGCAGACCTACACCAAGATGATTTTAGAGGGTGCCTGATAACTTTTGTCTTTATTTTATTTCATTTTATTTTATTTTATTTCATTTTATTTTTTGGTCTTTTTGAGACCAGGTGTCCCTGTAGCCCCAGCTGGCCTGGAACTCCCTGAGTAGGCCAGGCTGGCCTGGGACTCATAGAGATCCGCCTGCCTCTGCCTCCTGAGTGCTGGGACTACAGGTGTGTATCTGCTTCTCTGGTCCCCAGCTGTTGGTCACCTCAGGCTCCTCTTTATTTCCAGCTTTCTGCTTGGTGCTGGTCTATTAGCTACTTTTCTGTTGCTGTGATAAAACACTATGAGCAAGGCAGCTTATGGAAGAAAGAGATTATTTGGGCTTCTGGCTCCGGAGGAATAAGAGTCCATCATGGCGGGGAGGCATGGCAGCAGGAGCAGGAAGCAGAGGGGTCATTTATTCAATGGCAAACCAGAAGGGGGAGAGGCTGTGAACTCTCAAGGCCTTCCCCCCAGTGAAGTGCTCCCTCTAGCAAAGCCACACCTCCTGAAGGTCCCATGACCTTTCCCAAACAGCACCACCAACTGGGACCAAGTGTTTATAAACCCTGACTCTATGGGGGAGCATTACTCACTCAAACCACCATAACTAGGAATCTACAAATATTTATCGTATCGAATTGTCTCTTAGAGACTATCATGAGCTTATCATAAAACAGAAACCTTTCATGAAAGGGCTTGGAGTTTACAAAACAAGTTCTGCCTGAACATAACTTTTAAAAAGAAAACTGAAGACTTGGAGGCAGCTATACAGAGGTGGTTTTTTCATGGTGAGTTACGGTCTTGGGCCTCCTGGGATCTACCATGTACCCACAATTTTGCATTCTGTGCCCCAATGGAGAACAATTCTCACAGTTGGGTGTCCAGCTCAGTAATCTGTCAGTTTTGCCTGTCTAAAGTCACATCATTGATTGATGCCAAATCTTGCTCAATTAAAGGTTCATTTTTCTTTTGGCCGTCGGCAAATGCAACATTGATTATGGGTTATTAGCATCCACCCCCTCAGATTCCGAATGCGCTGGGAGCATTTGTCTGCATACCAATGACAGCAGCAACCAGGCTCTGAACCACCTTTCTATTCTGGGTCCAAGGACACCTGCCAGGCTGTCTGACTGCAGGCAAGCAATTTGCTCAGTTAGGCCCTTCCTAGCAAGATGAAAAGGAAAAAAATGAAGAAACTTCTCCAAGCCTCTATCTAAACCCCTGCCCTCCACCTCCAAGTCAAGAAAAATGGTGATTTTTTTTCATATTTGGGTTTTTTTTACTTGTACATTTGCTGATTCATTTGTTCACTGATTTAACCATTCAGTAAGGACACTGACTTGTCTTGTGGGGGAAATGAAAAAAAGTTCAGAGACTATGGGGAGATGAGAAGCCTCCTCAGTGTGTGTGAAGGTAGCTTCCTTTTCACAGAAGCTCCTTGGCATCTATAGAAGACCCACGCAGGGCTATGCCACCTGCTTCCCACCACCCTTTCCTCTTCCTCTGAGCCATTCCAAGGAAAGAGCAGCCCCTTACCCTAAGGGCCTTGTGCTTTGGGATGTCCCTGTAGCATACATGTTCTTTAGTTCTTCCAGGACTTGGATGGAGCCTTCGGTGACAGCAAGACTTCACAAGGTGACCTGCAGGTGCTCTTCCCTGCAGGGTGAGGAACCCAGATCCACCAGGATCCCTCCAGCTTGTTGGAGTGTGAGCCCCAAGTCCACCTTTATGCTCCTGAATGGCCCCGTGGGCCTCCACCACTACTCAGTATGTTTGTTTGCTAGGACTTCCGGAACAAACGACCATCCATCCACACAGTGGGTCAAATGAAGACAAGGTCATTATCTCACAGCTCTGGCACTCAGAGTTCTCACTGGTCCAAACTCCAAATCTTGGCAGGGCTGAGTTCCTTGTGGAGGCTGTAGGGAAAGATCTGCTCCAGCCTTTTCCAGCTTCTAGGGGTGGGCTGCCTTCCTGGGCCAATGACCTCTCTTCAGAGTTCAGAGAAGTGCATCCACTTCTCTGACCTCTGCTTTGTGATTTTTCATCCAACAGTTTGATCCTCCTGCCTCCTTTTTCTGAGGGCCCCATGATTACATGATTACATGGGGGTAATCCAGGACAATCTTCCAGGTCCTTAACTCAATCATACTAGCAAAGTACCCTGCTAAAACCAAACCCAGGGGTGCTAAGGGATTGAACCAGGACTCTGAATGTCCTAGACAAGCATTCTACCTGACGCTCTGCACCCTGAGTATACCTTAAAGTTGGTAGAGCTCCTCAGCTATGGGAAGAAACATTCCCAGGTTCTAGGATGTGGCTATGTCGGGGGGAGCACCATCCTGCCTGCCTGGCCTGGCCGTGCAGAGCAGTAGGAAGTCCTCAGCTCCCCAGCTCCTCAGCTCAGCTCCGCCAAGCCTGGGATGTATCAAAATGACAGTAATAAGAACCAACACTTAATGAGTGCTTGTCCCAAGAATCAGGCCACACAAGAGCTTTAGATACATGTTATCATTGTATTCTTCTCCAGGATCTGAGGTAATGAAGAAATGGAGGTAACAGAGGTTGAATAGCTTGTTCAAGATCATCAAACCAGGAAACCTCAGAGCCAAGAGACTCACTCAAACACACACCCTGGGGGTTGGAGAGATGGCCTAGCGGTTAAGAGCACCAACTGCTCTTGCAGAGGACCCGGGTTCAATCCCCACATGGCGGCTAAGAACTGTCTGTGACTCCAATTCCAGGAGAACTCCAGTTCCAGGGGAATCCGAGACCCTCTTCTGACCTCGGCGGCATTGCACGACATGGGTGCACAAACCTACATGCAGACAGTACATTCATACACATACAAAAATAAATAAAATTAAAAAACAAAAACAAAAACAAAAACCACACACACACACTGGTCCCTCAGAGACAAGAAGGCTGCCCAGGGAAGGAGGGGAGAGACAGATCAAGAGCTGTTCCCCAAAGTGGCCTGCAGCCCCAGCACTTCACATATCCCATATACAAGACAGAGCATGAAACTTCTCAAATGCCTCTGTGGCCAGGGTCAATTAGACACCATCACTCCAGGAGGCTGCTAATCAGAAATTTCTGCTGAAAATAAAACAATGCTGCTAAAATAAACATGGCTTCTCAACCAATTACTGCTAAGCTTGTTAGTGGTAGCCCCCCACCCCCAGTGTGGTTTGCAGATTATTCTGCTGCAAAAATGCCCTGGTTGCTTTTCCTTGGAGTGTGTGTGTGTGTGTGTGTGTGTGTGTGTGTGTGTGTGTTGGGGGGGTTGTGTATGCATGTGTGCACACTCATGTGTTTATGTGTGGAGGCCAGAGGTAGATAGACATCAGTGTCTTCCTTTATGGCTCTCTACTTACTTATCCAGCTAGGGCTTCTTATCGAACCATTTCAGGTAGACCAGCTGGCCAGAAACTCCTAGGACTCTGCCTGTCTTCCCTCCACTGCCCACCGCTGAAGTCATAGTGAGCTGCCATCCCCATGCCCAGCTTTTATGTGGGTGCTGGGGATTAAACTCCAGTGTTCAGCATACATTTTACCCACTAAGCCATCTCCCAGCAACCCGAGTAAGGCTGTTTCTGGCCACAGTCCTTGGCCAGGTCTTTAGTCTTGAGGCCTGTAGTCAGAGGTGATGTTCCTGTGGATGCTTGGGAGTCCAGTTTCCTTTTTGAATGAGGGCTAGCAAATCTTTGTAAGAACAGTGTTTTTATAATCCATGTGACTGCCATGGGAAAGACCAGCCAGCCAGTTCGGAGGAATGTAAAGATCTAGAACACCACCAGGGAATGAAAATAAACACCCATTTGGATGCAAGGCCAATGACACAAATTTTATTTCTGGTTTGGTGTTAAAGAAAGTCCTTAATGCTCAGTTCGTGGCAGCTGGCATTTCTTGCTGCACGCGTTCAGCTTTGGGGCAGAGTCTTCATATCCCTGGACTGAATTTCAGGGCTGTTTGCAGGCTTGGTAAATATTTGTCCTGTTAGGAGGCATTTGGCTGTGTCACATGTCTTAGAACATAAATGTCAGTCTCTCTCTCTCTCTCTCTCTCTCTCTCTCTCTCTCTCGATGTAAACTACAAGGAGATATATGCACATCAAGACTATGCAGAATTCCCTAACAACTATGAAGCCACAGATAGCAATTATCTTCAAATTTCTCATATCCTGATTGAATTTGGGTCAAATCCCAGTGAAAACAAACCAGCCCAGAAATACATGTCATCACCATAGCCTCTGTCAGGCCAGAAACTATTTCTGTTCTGACCTGTCTCTGTTATCAAAAAGCTAAGGAGGACAGAGAAGGAAATAGATTCGATTTTTCCAAGATGAACTTACAGAGTTAACAGCACTGAGTGGTCTGTTTGGAGAGGTAAGGAAAGCCACAGTGACTGAGGAAGGCATTAGAAATCCACGTGCAGGATCAACTACAAAGAAGAAAAGAAAGTTTTAAAAGAAAAAAGAGAACACTTAAGCTGGATATTAGGTGAGGATTATAGGGATGAAGGCTAGTTATCAATTAGAAGAGAGCAAGCATGGGGACGGCTTGCTCTAACAACAAGTTAAGAGCATAGCTGGGAGTGGCAGACAGTTCCATAATGCTATTCATCAATTGGGTGTGACTTGTGGGGAAACTGAGGCAGAGTGCCTGTCAGTCTGTACTTATAGAAAAATAAGGGCAATGTTTCCAGATGTCTTTGGGAGCATTTCTCAGGCTCAGGAAGGGCGGGTGGCGAGAAGTAACAAGAGACTCACAGTTCTGGGAACCGCCCTGGTGGATGAGGCGCCGCCAGCCTCAGGAGTATCAGCTATGTGTATTTTGTTAGTGCCTTCCCAGCAAAGGTTCACAGATAGTTTTATTAAAGCTTAAAAGTCTTGCTTGCCTTCAAAACATGGGACTCAACAGTCTTGTGGTGCTTTAAAGTTAAAAACTACCTGTCATGTAACACATGCCAGGCATCCAAGCAACCATAGCACAGAAGTTAGTCATCCGTATTGGATAGACAGAAAACTGGGACCAGGGAACTGCCAACTACTCAGTCACACAGCAAGGTGTCAGAGCAGGACACAGATGGCGCGGCTCCAGGTTCTGTCCCCTTCTGCTCTATCTGACCACTTGGCTAATCAGAACCTCTCACCATTGCTGTCCATGGGCAAAAGAAGCTTTGGTCGACATTGCACTGGATGTAGAAACAGAGCTCTGGGTGTCCCGAGACTCTGATAAGGAGGCCCGCCTTCTGCACTTGGCATCACTCTGGTCCTTGGCAGCCCCATTCCCCTCGGCCTTCACATACCTGGGTCAAGGTATGTGGCATAATTGGCAGTGTATGCTGGTTGCTATTCATTGGCCAGTGTTTTGCAGTTCCTCCTCCACACTGGGCACTTTCCATGACCTGAAGGACAGTCAGCCCATCATTGGAAATCAACAAGTATGTAGCCAGATAATAATTACTTGATACTAGTTCCTATCAAAAGGAAACAATTACCAATCCTAGAAGAACTCTGGAGGACCACAGTGCTGTGTCAAGTAGCGTGCATCAAAGATGGGGAAGAAAACAGGCAGCAGGCTCCTCCCCATCTGCCCACCAGCCCATGCCTGCCTCTGCTTCTGACCTAACCCTTGAAGAGCAGACATGAGTTCTCCTGTCTCACCTTTGAGTGGGATTAGCCAATGGGAGACGGCAGCAGGCCAGCTGTGAGTGAAAGGCTCCTCGCTTGCTGGACTGTGGTCTAGCAGTTTGTGCTCCTGTCCTGGAGGCCACAGCTACTGGCAGAAGCCTTCCCACAGCCACAGCGTCCTCCTCCTCTCGCCTCTGCAGTCTGAGGGGTGGCAACAGCTTCCACACAGGGTGTCTCACAGCCCTTGCTGTCTCCTCTTACCCCGGTCTCACCCTATAACTTGGTCCTTTGTTCAACCTCCTTCTCTCATCCTCTTGGAGTGTGCTGGCTACTTTTTTCTGGGACCCAGATCAATACCCAAGGCTTCCCTGAGGATTGGAATTAATTAAGAGACGTGATTAGAAGCAAGAAGGAAAGTGCCCCAGGTAGAGAAGTATCTTGTCTACCAGAGTGAACAGGACATATTTGAGAAACCGAAATGTGGCTGAGTACAGAGAATAAAGACAAGTTACAACTGGAAAGGCTAGGGTCACCAGATGTGCAGGCTGTGCACTGTACAACTTCAAAGGGAGCCTCCCCCCAGTGTGCTGTGAGCAGTGGTCCTTAGGAGCTAGATTCTGATAGATCTGATGGGCCATGTTAAGGATATGGACCTTGAGATTCTCCCCCCACCTCTTCTGTGTGAGTGTGGGGGGGTGGGAGGAGAGAGAGAGGTGGGGGAGGGAGAGGGAGAGGGGAGAGGTCTGGGGGAGAGGGGGTGGAGCCGAGAGGGTAGAAGGGGTTGGGAGCGAGAGGGAGAAAGGCCGGGTTGGAGGGGAGTAGGGAAGGGGATGGGGAGGAGGAGAGAGGAGGTGGCGAAGGAAGAGAGAGAGATGGTGACTGAAGGAGGAGAAGAGGAATGGAGAGGGAGAGAGGGAGAGGGAGAGGGGTTGGGGGGAGGGAGAGGGGTGAGGGAGAGGGAGAAGGGTGGGGGAGAGGGAGAGGGGTGGGGGAGAGGGAGAAGGGTGGGGGAGAACACTTTTAGGGAAAATGGCTGCTTGGGGAATGATAGCTGGGGGATAGGGGTAGATGGACTTAGGAAATATTTAGAGGGTTGGGGAGAAGGTCCATGGAGTAGAGGGATTGCTGTGCAAGCACGGGGATCATGTAAAAGAGCAGGCATACTACTGGTGAGTGCCTGCAATCTCAGTGTTGGAGAGGTGGAAATGGATGACCCCTAGAGTTGATGGCCAGCCAGTCCAGCTGAATTGGTTAGCTCCAGGGTCAGTGAAAGGCCCTGTCTCAAAAACTAAGGTGGAAGGGTTGGTGAGATGGCTCAGCAGTTAAGAGTATTGGCTATTGTCCAGAGGACCTGGGTTCAGTTCCCAGAACCCACATGATGACTAAGAGCTGTTCAGTTCCAGGAGAGCCAATGCCCTCCTCTGGGCTCCACAGGCATTGTACAACACAAGTGCACTTACACATATGCAGGCAAAACACTCATACATATAAAAATAAATTTAAAAATGTAATGAAAAAATAAGGTGGAAACTGGTTGAGGAAGACACCTGACATTGGCTGCTGGACTCCACATGTGTACACACACATGTGCACATGCACCTGCTCCAACACATATGCACATACACACATATACACACAAAGAGAAATATTTAGAACTCAAACTTAGTACTTATGGAAGGTACAAGAAGAAGGCTGTGGATGGCATCAGATTCTCGTTGTTGTGGCTGATTGGATGATGGTGTTATTCTTGAGCTGGAGATACAGGCCAGGATCACTTTATGGGTAAGAGGCATCAGTCACAGGGAGGGAAACCCAGAGTCTCTTTAAAGAATTTTAAATATTTAAAATTTGATATACTATGGACATGGTAGCACATGCATTTGATCCCAGCACTCAGGAGGAGTCAGAGGCAGGAGGATCTCTGTGAAGTTGAGGGAAGCTTGTTCTATATAATGAGTTCCAGGCTAGCTACGGCTACAGGGAGACCCAGTCTCAAAAAGACCAACAAAACAAAACTAAACAAAACACAAAAAACAAAAAACCCAAACCTTGCAGATCAACTAGACCATCATCCAGTTGTTTTGATGGAGCAAAGATCCAGGCTAGAGTAGGCTAAGGTCCAGGTCTGAGGTGAAGAATGTAGCCAGGGGGCCCAGATAAAGCTGATGAAAAGTTTGGTATGATAAAAAGGAAACTGTAGGGTGTTAAGTGAAGGAAGAAGGCAGATGAGCTAAAGGGAAAATTCAGTGGAGATATAGAGGTTACATGGACAAAAGAAGAGATCATTGGGAGTGAAGATTCCAAAGAAGAGGAGGTGGCCTAACAGGCGAAGGAAGTTTCCTCAGCTTGCTCCACATTGAACTTCTGTGACATAGCAGAGGGAAAGGAAGAGAGGATGCATACATACCCAGGAGGGCTGGAGCTTTGCAGGTGGAGTTGATGTACTTTCCAGAAGATGGGTCCTATTGTCTGTATGAAGTAGGAAATGGACTCCAGACATCACCTACTGGGAGTGTGGGTGTGATCACGTGTACGTGAGTGTGTAGACTCACAATGTGAGCTAGCGTGCGAGAGCACACGTGCTCATGAGTGATTCTGAGGAAAGCCTAGAAGGTTTGAGAATTCAGTATTGAATAGGAAGTTCAGAAATGACAGGAGCAGAAGCAATCAGTGTTAAGCCAGTGAGCAGAGGGGGGTGGGGCTCCCCAAGCATGACTCGCACCCTCCCATCCCATGGAGGAGTAGCAGATGAGAAAACCTGAAGATGTGCTTCAGATGTTACTGCGACATTTATATGCTTGCAGGTGAAAATAGAAAGCCTGTGGATGACTAAGGGTGAGGAAGAGAAATTGATCATTCAAGAATGTGCACTTCTCTGATTTTCGAAGACTTTCCTTCTGAAGTGTGGCCACACAGGTGAGTGATGTAAATATTTTAGGACCACAAATTGAAGGGACGGAGCTTGGGGTAAGAAGGTAAGTCCTACCTGTATGGCTATGCGCCATTTTGCTGATGCATACCAGCTGTTTGAGGGGTGGTTCTGTAAACGGTTAGGAAGACCCCAACTCCCTTGTCCCCAGGCTTTGGAAAGGAAATGTTAGCTCTATTCCCTACAGGGACACAGCACTGAAGTAACACATCTCCCCTGATTCTGAGGTAAACATTAAAATGCCCACTTGGGGGGGGGGGTGGAGAGATGGCCTAGTGGTTAAGAGCTCTGACTGCTCTTGCAGAGGACCCGGGTTCGATCCCCAGCACCCACATGGCTGCTGAGAACCGTCTGAGACTCCAATTCCAGGAGAGCTCCAGTTCCAGGGGAATCCAACACCCTCTTCTGACCTCCGCGGCATTGCACGACACGGGTGCACAGACCTGCATGCAGACAGTACATTCATACACATAGACAAAAATAAATAAATAAAAAAAATAATAAAGTGCCCACTTGGTTTCAGGCCAGTACTTCTTTTTTTTTTTATACTTTCTTTTATTTCATTTTTTTTAACAGTAAATAATAAGTTATGAGTACAAGCATCCTTCATGTAAAACCAATTTGCAAGCAGTTGTGCCCAAACTCACGCAGCCCAAGGCTCCCACCATCCAGCTGGAGGGACTTGTATGTGCAATCATGTTGATCAAATAAGCGTCCAGTCAATATTGCTGTAGTTTCACCTTTCACCCCAATCACAGCCCTTACATTCTACCACACACCCTCTTCTGCAGATTGTTCCCTAGGCTTAGAAAAGGGGCACAGGTGGATGAGAAGCAAAAGTCTACTTTCTATGGAGATGTTGTTTTGGACTCTGGTCAGTTCTGGCTGTTTCCTTTCATGGGCTGACAGTTTGTCCAGGAATAACCTTTCAATCCTACTAATGAAGCACAAGCAATTAGATATATAGGTATTTAAACAGTACTAATTATTATGGTAGGTCACTTTGGTATAGACACAGATGTTTGGATGGTATGCTAATCCATGAATTACGTTTTTTCTGTAAAAGATGACAAGCTCTTACTGTGGCTTACAACACCTCCTAACCACTAGAGGATGTAAGCTTGTGGCATCAGCTGTGAGTTATTCCTCCAAGGAGAGTTAGATTTGGGATATACAGACATGTGGCTGCCACTGCTGCACAGTATTTCCAGGCAGGTGAGGTGTAGCTGATGCTGATGGAGAAGTCTTGCTTGACTCAAGGAGACCAATATTTGCTTTATTGGTTTAGTGGCCTTTGGTAACACTCTCTGGTATTCCAGAGACTAACTGTACACTTGCAAGTGTGGTCTCAATATATCTTTCCCATGCTTACATCAAGTCTTTCACAGCAGGGCCTTACCGCCATTCTTCTTGCAGGTATCTCAGCTTATAGGCAAGAAGCCTTTACCTTTTGGGGGGCTTGGATCCCCTGGTCAGGCCAGTACTTTGAAGTTAGTACTTTGGTCTCTATTTTCTCTGTATCTAATTAGCTCAAATCATAAGATCAAGTATCAAAGACAAATGTGGGATCCAGTGTTGTGATTAAAATTAGAGCATTGTGGGGCTGGAGAGATGGCTCAATGGTTAAGAGTGCCGACTACTCTTGCAGAGGACCCGGGTTCGATTCCCAGCACCCACATGGCGGCTAAGAACCGTCTTTAAGTCAGGCATGGTGGCACATACCTTTAATCCTAGCAGATGCAGGCGGATCTCTGTGAGTTCAGGGCCACCCTGGTCTGCAGAGTGAGTTCCAGGCCAGCTGGGGCTATAGGGAGACCCTGTCTCAAAAAGACACACGCAAAATTAGAGCATTGTTCAGTCTGGAATGATCCCCATACCCCCAGCTCTCTTCAAAGTTCTCCTGGACAGTCATTGCTATGGTTTGAATCTGAGGTGTTCCCTATGGACTCACATGTCTTGCACCTTGGCTCCTGGGCCCATGCTGCTATTTGGGGAGCCTGTAGAATCTTTGGGAGTTGGGGCCCAGCTAGAGGAAGTGGGTCACTGGGGGTGGTCCTTGGGAGTATCACCCTGGTTCTTTCCTGTCATTCTGTTGCCATTTGAGGTGCTCTCCCACACGTTCCAGCTTCCACGGAGCCACTCCGCCATGCCTTTCCTACGTAATGGACTGCACCTGCTGGCACTGTGAGTGAAAATAAATAGTTCCTCCTTTAAGTAGCTTCTGTCAGGTATTTTGCCACAACAGTGAGGGAAAAAAACCCCAAAATACAGAAAGAAGTCTTGTTTCTTTTTTTCTTTTTTTGCATAAAATTTTTATTGACTTTTTTGTATTTCATACACAGCATCGCAGTCAGTCTCAATCACCGTTATCCCGCCATTGGCACCCTGCCACAGATCCTCCACACTGGAATTCATGTGTTCTGTCATCTGCATTAAGCCTATTGTTTCAAATTAATCTCCCCTGCTGTTCCTCGGTTCAAGTTCTTCCACTGAGCTCTTGTCAGTCTACCCAGAGTCCCACACCCAACAGTAATCAGCTGTCAATATTTCTTCAGCTAAGATTGGGTTCTGCTGCCCATTTCTGCGTTTTTCCCATGCATTTTTTTTTTCTTCTTGTTGAGCTTGCATGGGTCTTGTTCATATTGAAACCATTTTTTATTTCTTTTTGAAACACGGTCTCGGTATGTGGCCTAGTCTGGATTTAAATACATAGTCCTCCTGCTTCAACCTCCAGAATGCTGAGATTACAGGTATATGTGAACGCGTTTATCTGTCGCAAGTTCTTATCAATCAGGATATTCTTGAGGAGGATAAGGCCAGTGGAATGATGATGAAGTAAGTGTAAACCAGCTCACTCAAAACTGAGTTTTGACCCTGGCTGATCTGTCATTCTACTCTGTTAGGAAGTCAGTATGTAACAGAGGAGCCCACAAAAGTATCTGAAGGCACAGCGGCTATGTGTTCTAGTTTGCTTTCTATTGCTGTGACAAAACATTCTGACTAATACCAACCTGGGGTGTGGGGAGAGTTTATTTGGCTCACATCTCCCTGGTCACAGTTCATCACTGAGGGAGCCCAACCTAGGAACTCAGGGCAGGAACCTGGAGGCAGGAGCTGAAGCACAGGCCATGGAGGAAGACTGCTGACTCTGGCCCATGCTCACCCTGCTTTTGTATACAATACAGGATCATCTGTCCAGGGGTGGCACTGCCTGCAATGGGCTGGGCCCTCCCACATGACCCAACAATCAAGAAAATACCCCATAGACATGGCCACTGGCCAGGCAAGTAGAGCCAATTCCCCAATCGAGGCTCCCTCAACCCAGGTGGCTCAAGTTGACACTAAAGCTATCCAGCACAATTGACCCCTTGTCAACTTGACACACAAAACACATCACCATTAAACCACCACCTTTCCATTTCTTTTCCCAAAGACCTGATGTTAACGTTAATATCATAACCTGAGGCAGTACGACTTTAAAAGCCCCACAATCCTTAAAAAAAATCCAAACACTTAAAAATTCACAGTCTCTTAAAATTTTCTTAACTGTATGTTCCTGTAAAATCCAAAACAAGTACTACCTTATTTCAAAGGAAAGAATTGGACACATCTAAGCAAAACCTAAGTCCAGCAAAGTAGCTCAAGGCTGGACATCTGGGATTCACTTGCAATCTTCTGGGCCACTCCCCTTCTCTGACTCTGCTGTCCACAGCACCCACAATTCCTCTCCCAGGCCCAGGCCAGCTCCATTCCACACCTGCTGCTGCCCTTGGTGGTGGTCGTATGGTCTTGGCATCTCCAAAAGCCTCCACTGAAGCTGAGGCTGCACCTTCACCAGTGGCTTCTTTTAACCTCTCCTGGTGCAAAGCCTCGGATTTTTTTTCATGACCTCTGCAATCATGGAGTCTGGAGTCATCACAGAAACTGAGGCTGCGTGCTCACCAATGGCCTTTCCTAGCCTCTCACAGTGCCAAGCCTCATCTGCTCTCTGTGACCCATTCATACTTTCAACACCAGAACCATATAGGAGACTCTTACACATTACCAAGTCCTGCTTCCAGCTTCAGATGGAGGCTTGGGGTCTCTCTGGAACACAGCTTCTGTGTGGTGATCCTGAGGAAATTCTTCCCAGAAGATTTCACCACAGTGATGGTGATCTCTTGTTACTCATAGCTAACCAGCGTCAATTGTCTCAGTAAAAAAAAAAGGTTTCATTTCAGGTTCTGGTCTCTTCTTAATTACAGCTGACTCTTCAGTCCCAGCCAACCAGAACCCATAGAATTTCTATTCAAAATATCATACAAACAGCCCTGATGGTCTCTGCTTCCCTTTGAAGCTTCACAAGCAAGGCCTCCAGCATCTATAACTCTTTCAGCATAACTGTTCCAAGCTCCACAGGGACAAACTCTGAGCACTCAATGGCTTTTCTAGTCCAAAGTTCCAACCACATCCACAATCCTTCCCAGAACACCAAGGTCAGGTCTGTCACAGCAATAGCCCACTCTCTGGTACCAATTTTTGTTCTAGTTTGCTTTCAATTGCTGTGACGAAACATTCTGACAATTACCAACTTGGGGAGGAAAGGGTTTATTTGGCTCACATCTCCTAGGTCACAGTTCATCACTGAGGGAGACTGAGATAAGAACACAGGGCAGGAACCTGGAGGCAGGAGCTGAAGGCAGGCCATGGAGGAATGCTGCTTACTGGCTTGTTCCTCTGGCCCATGCTCAGTCTGCCTTCTTATACAATACAGGACAACTTGCCCAGGGGTGGCATCTCTCACAGTGGTCTGGACCCTTCCACATGACCCAATAATCAAGAAAATACTTCTTAGAGGTATGGGCCAGTCCAATGGAGGTAATTCCCCAACTAAGGCTCCCTCAACCCAGATGTTTCAAGTTGACAGCAAAGCTACCCTGCACACTGTTACTAGCATTTTAAGGTAAAGGCCCTAGCTCCAAGAGTCCCAACAGACTAGATGTGGCCACCTGTCCCAATGGCATGAGCTTCTTAGGTTTAAAGAGAGGAAGAATGGGGGTCTGGGGACAAGAAGACCCAAAATTCAGCATTTTTGGTAAAGGTTGGTCTAGCTGATTATATTTCAGCTCTGGTTCTGCAATGTTCTGAAGAAGTGATTGCTGTCCTCAGTTGAGGGGGCTTGGGTTCCCATGAGCTGAATACTCCTATTCCAGGGTGAAGCCTTGCCGTCAGAGATAACTGTTGCTTGATGGAGGGTAACATCACCCCCCTTTGGAGGTATTTACCTATCAGTCCTGTTGTTCTTAGAATCCAACGTGATGACTCAATACAAAAAGCTATAGAGGAAAAAAATGAGCAGAGAAGGACGAAATGGAATTAGCGATGCTGGTGTCTTCATTAGGCTGCTTTTGCTGAGCTGAATTTCAGGATTTTGTGCACATTAGAGACAGATGCATTTTCCACCCACATAAAGCTCTCCACAGGCTTTACTCCACTTGCTGACAAATCACTTTCTCAAGGACAGAGACTGGGACCCAGTTCAAGTTTTTGGTTTAGCAAAGGTTGAATCCCTACATGCCTCACGATCTGATCTTTTCTCTGACCAGTTACTGCTGATGAGCCCTGGGGGATTCAGGCTCAGCATGTCAAGAGCTCAGGCAGATTTGGAGCCTGTTTGGCTGAGGGTCACTGAGATTTGGACCCATCAAGGCTTCACTTTGGTTTCCTTTTGCAATATCCCTTGTAATTTTCCGATTTGAACTTATGTAACTTGTCATTAGATTATACATTCTTACTTCAAACTACCAGCTCCACTGTAAAAGTGAGTCTCTCTCTCTCTCTCTCTCTCTCTCTTTCTCTCTCTCTCTCTCTCTCTCTCTCTCTCTCTCTCTCTCCAGGGTCTCATATCGCCCACCCAAATTAGCCTTGAACTGTTCCTTCTGCCTCTACTGCCTGCATGCTGGGATTTATAGGCTTGTGCCCCTATGCTCAGATGAATTTTCTTAAACTGTACATGATTATGCAAAACGTGACTTCTAATCATCATTTTCTCTGTCCTCATCCAACTCCATCATCTCTGCTGTTTTGAAACAGTAGAGGGGTCATGGAGGAGCAGGAATCTGAGGCAATCATAGTGTTGCTGAAAACCATGCTGTTTGCCATGCTTATTACCTGAGCTTCCTTCTCTACCCTCTTAGGGGTTGTTTCTCACTTGCTTCCTGTTGCTTTGATAAACACCATGACCAAAAGCAACCTGGGGAGGAAGGTTATTTGGCTTACAGGCAATAGTCCATTATCCAGGGACACTGAGGTAGGAACAGAAGCAGGAACCATGGAGGAATGATGCTTCCCAGCTTGTTTCCTGCAGCTCAAATTCAACTGCTTTTCCTAGACAGCCCAGGCCCCCCTACCTATGGTGGTACTGACCATAGTGGGCTGGGCCCTCCTATAGCAATTAGCAATCAAGATAATGCCCCACAAACATGCCCAGAGGCCAATGTGACAGAGGAAATTCCTTGACAATGGAGATTAGCCATCATCCTGGGAGTGGTTGAAGCAAGCCTTTAATGACAGCACTCAGGAGCAGAGGCAGAGACAGGCAGATCTCTATGAATTCTAGGCTAGCCTGGTCTACAGAGTGAGTTTCAGGTTAGCCAGGGCTACACAGTGAGGCCCTGTTTCTTTAAAAAAAAAGATTAGCTATCACAAGGTAGATGCTATAATATTCTTATTTTATTTTTATTATTTGTTTTGTTTTCTTGACAGGGTGTCCCTAGTCCTGGCTCTCCTGGAAGTCACTATGTGAGCCAGGCTGGCTTCAATCTCTCAGTGATCTGCCTGCCTTTGCCTCCTGAGGACTAGGATTAAAGGCTCGACCACATCCATTGTGTGTTGGAGCATTTGCTTCTGGCAGGGCTGGGCTTATCCTGGGTGTCAAGTCATCAAGACTTGCAATACAAGGCTGGGTACCACTGTGTTCCTTAGGGTTAAGTGCTACTCTAGGGTATTAAGGATAATGGAATTGGAGAGTAGAAGCAACAAAAGGAAAAGAGGGAATCCTGAAATGGTTGCTCCTGGGAGAAGAGGCATAAAACCCACTAACATCGAGATGTTCAAAGTTGTTTGTCAATTCTCCACCTGTCAAAGGGAAGTAATAATAATTTCTTTTTAAAAAATGTATTTATTTTTATCATTTTATGGGTTTGAAAATATATATATATTCCTGGCATGTGTGTAAGTGCACCCACGTGGTGTAATGCCCAAGGAGGTCAGAAGAGGGTGTCAGATCCCTTGGAAATGGAGTTGCAGATGGTTGTTAGCTACCATGTGGGTGCTGGGATTTGAACCTGAGTCCTCTACAAGAGCAGCAGTGCTGTTAACCACTGAGCCATCTCTCCCACCCCAAGAATAATTTCTAACAAATCTTCCAATTTGCTTCTCATGTTTAGTCCTTATTCCTGGGATACATATGAATATATGGCACCCATAAAGTGCCATCAAAATTATATATATTAATTGTAGCTCCCTCATTTATTGAGTGATTATGTGTTGAATGACCACTCAGTTGTTTTATTGATTCTTGTCTCCATAGGTACAGTGCCTAGGGCTTAAGAGCTTGTCATATGTCGACAAACATATTTGAGACCTATAATTAAGTTATTAACTCTAAGACAGGAAGCGAAATTTCATAAATGCTTAATTGAGTGTCTACTAAACTAACATTATGTCAGCTAGCCAACTGTTAACAATTTAACACTTTCATAATTACATGGAAGTAATAAATATACTGGACTTTACCACTCGAGAATAAAGAAAGGAATTAACATGTGAATGGATGACTTCTTAAAGATAAAACCATGACTGTCATACAAATATGTAAGGTGGACATATATCAAATCAGTAAGATGTTACAACTAGTTCAAAGGAGAATTCAAAGAGAGCAAGTTTATGCAGGTTATGAAATAAACTTACAAATAAATGCAAGATTGGCTCTTTCTAAAATGAGGGTAGAAACCAATTATTCTATCAGACAGAATTAGTTTGTATGCTTAGAAGCAGGAGTTATTTGCATTACTATGATTTTATGTTTTTAGCACAGAATTATAGATTCCACACTTAGGATCAGGTAAGCCATACTGTGTGTAGGATTCATGTAGACAATATCCATTTTCCAATGAAACTATTCAGTGATATTTTAGGCTAATTTCTTTTTTTTTTTTTTTTTAATTTTTTTTTTTTTATTTATTTTTGTATGTGTATGAATGTATTGTCTGCATGCAGGTCTGTGCACCCGTGTCGTGCAACGCCGCGGAGGTCAGAAGAGGGTCTCGGATTCCCCTGGAACTGGAGTTCTCCTGGAATTGGAGTTACAGACGGTTCTTAGCCGCCATGTGGGTGCTGGGGATCGAACCCGGGTCCTCTGCAAGAGCGTCGGTGCTCTTAACCGCTAGGCTATCTCTCCAGCCCAGGCTAATTTCTAAGTCTCTTACATTTCTAAGTCTTTTTCCCTTTCTCAAAGAAAGATAATTCTTGATCACAAAATAAATAAGACCAATTTTAATTAGGTTTGGCCTGATTGTTTATAAAGGTGTAGCAAGGATGGTAATAAACACAGAGTATTTTAGTTAGCTTCTCTAATTGGTGCTGTGACAAAGTACTAACCAAAAGCAACTTGGGAAGGAAAGGGTTCCAAGGCAGGAACTCAGGGCAGGAACCTGGAGGCAGGAACTGATGCATAATGGAGATAATGGAGAAACTCTGTTCACTGACTTCTTCCCCTACTTGCTCAGCTACTTTTCTTATACAAACCAGGCCCTCCTACATCACCCACTGTTCTAGTTTGTCTTCCATTGCTGTGACAAAGCACTCTGACCGACACCAACCTAGGGAGGAAAGGGTTTATTCAGCTTACATCTCCTGGGTCATAGTTCATCACTCAGGGAGCCCAAGGCAGGAACTCAGGGCAGGAACCTGGAGGCAGGAGCTGAAGCACAGGCCATGGAGGAATGCTGTTCACTGGCTTGCTCTCCTGGCTCATGCCCAGCCTGCCTTCTTATACAGTACACAACAACCTGCCCAGGGTGGGTACTCAGCTCACTCATTGTGAGCTGGGCCCTCCCACATGGCTTGACAATCAAGACAATTCTCCACAGATGTGGCCACAGGCCAATCCAATAGAGCCAATTCCCCAATTGAGGCTCCCTCAACCCAGGTGTGTCAATTTGACACTAAAGCTATCCAGCACACCCAGCAATTAAGAAAATGCCTCAGGAACAGGCCCATGGGCCAATCTGATAGAGACCATTTCTCAGTTGATGTTCCCTCTTCCTAGGCGTGACAAGTTGACACCTGAAGCTAACCACGACACGTTATCTTTCTTCAGCTTACAAAGTTTAGCAAATCTTGAGCCCTATACTAACCATACATCATTAACTCCTATCTGGGAGATTTTGCAAGAAATCTCAGGTGGATTTTAATGACTATATTAGACCAAGAAACTAATCCCAAGAAACGTCACCAGATTCTTCCTGAAGTATCTATAAATTTTGGTAAACTTCTTTCCTTTTAAGATTTGAAGTTCCTGGTGTGCCAGGAAGTGACTCATTGTATTGGTAATGTCTGTTTCCTAGGGTAAAACAGTGGCCTCATCTGATTCTGAAATGTGACACTTCAGGTAAAATCTTGATTGCCCAATCAATTTGTCTAATTAGATCTCTGTGAAAAGAGGTCTGATTCGTACAAAAATTAGGCAAATAACCACATTCCTATGAAATTTTCTGATTCATTGAGAATCAGATTTTTAAATGTTTCATTTGAATCTTCAAAAAACAGTTTACCAAATTGTCGTCGGTTATAGAATTTGAAGGAAAAAGAGACACAGCTTTTTCAGAGATCCAGAAAATAGAACATTTGCCCAGAGTGGTGGCACACACAGAGGCAGGCGGATCTCTGTGTATTCAAGGCCAGCCCGGTCTATAGAGTGACTTCCAGGCCAGCTAGGGCTACAGGGAGACCCTGTCTCAAAAAAAAAAAAAGAAAGAAAGAAAGAAAGAAAAGAAAATACAATATTGAAACATAATGAACCACATTCCAGGAATCCACAGTAAAATTTCCCTCCTCAGTATAACTGGTTGCATAATGAGTTTTTGTTTCTTTGGGGCTTGGGTTGGTAGTCTGGTGAAGCAGTCTTCACTTAGAATTCTGAGTTCTGGCAACAGTTTGCTACATAGGTTGTATATTCCTCATCTAAAATACTTGGGGCCAGAATTGTTTTAAATTTTGTATCATGTTTTTCAGATTTTAAGGGATTTACTTATGTGTAATGAGAGATCTTACAGGTGAGACCCAAGTCTATACAGGACCCAGTTTGTTTCATAAGCTTTATACTCATGGTGTGAAGGTGTATTATACAATACTTTTAGTACTGTGTTTTTTCTGTGACTCAAAATATGAAGCGAGGTGTGGAATTTTTACCATCCTATCGGAACTCCAAAAGTGTTGGAGCATCTCGGATTTGGGATTTGGGGTTTGGGATTTGGGATTTGGGATCAGACATGCTCAAGTTGTACCTGGTTCAGTCCTGTTTCTGCAGGGCTCTGACAGTGCTTCTTTATTTAAAACATAAATTCTCATCTGTACCTAGTAATATCACTTGAGGAAAACAAAGGCATCCATAGATAAAAGATGTCTGGCTGTGGTTACTTTACTGCTGATAATTTTTAATTGTAAAGGGTCCGATGATACGTAAAACAAAGATTATAATAATGAAATCATTCAAACATAGGTTGTGATCAGCTCAATGGTAGAATGCTTGCCAGCATATTAAAATTTAATGCTGATACCCACCCTAATACACACACACACAATAACAGCAACAGCAACAGCAACAACAACAACAACAACAAGGGGTCAGCGAATGGTGACATTTGGATTCCAAGAATATTTAAATGTAATTTTCTTTTAAAATTTTTTTATTTGTTATTTTTATTTTATGTGTATGAATATGTCACCTGCAGGCATGTAAGTGCACCCGTGTTGTGCAATGCCTGAGCCAGTCAGAAAAAGGAACTCGATCCCTTGGGACTGGAGTTAAGGAAGGTTGTGAGCCTCCATGTGGGTGCTGGGAATTGAACCTGGATCCAGCGCTCTTAACAGCTGAGCCATCGCTCCAGCCCCCTAAATGTAATTTTCATAGACCGAAAAGTCTTGAGGCATAACATAATAATCTTGAAATATAATATGTATACTATGCTAAGAATACTATGTTAAAGAAAAAGTGGGTAAGTCTATATCTTATTTTATATTTTAAAACAATTCCATAAGTCTGATAAATCTTCCCAATTCATAACCAATGGCCAGGAGTTTCTACCTTCAAATTAAAGAAGTAAGGTCTTCACTAAGTAAGCATTTCAGAAAATAATTGAATTTATAACTGATAATACCACACTGCTGGTGCCTAATAGGACCAGGAAAAGCATCACCAGGACAACGGTAAGTACTGGAGCACTTGAAAGGAGCTTTGCATTCTGATCTGTCCTTCCCGTGAGGTGAGAACACATTACAGAAGGTAAGAATGCGGACAAACCTCCAGGGATTTCCCACAAAGCATACAATTTCTGAAGTGTTTATCTCATGTATATAAATCTCACTGAGGGAGGCTGTCTCTTTTGACAGTGTTTTCCACATTAATCACATATCAAACAGGCAGAATTATTTAGAATACTTCTATTTAATAACATAAAAGAAAAAAACACTTTGTGATTCTTTTCTTCCCAGGTACTTTCTGGGAAATCTCAGAGGTGGTTTTAGGTGTAAAAAAACAAAATCCTGAAACTTTTATTTCATTTTTGTATATTTATAATCCTGTTTTGGAGAGGAAAAATTAAAAGCAAACAGACAAAAAAGCAAAATGCCAAAAACATTCCATCTGTATTACACCCCCTCCTGCCAGAGCTCAGGGGACATCAGGGGAAAATGAGCAGAAAGATTATAAGAGTCAGAGGTCAGGAAGGACAGGCAGAGCAAAACAGTGTCTTCTGGATGTGTTTATTAAGATTGGCTCATGGATGCTCAAGAAGCAAAATTTGATGACTTGTTTATTCAGAACAGCATCATGAGGAGACACACACTGATGGTAAGACCATGGGAAAAGAACAACCTGGCCACTTCTGTAAATGAAGAAACTTTGCTTCTTTGTCCTTTTACATAATCAGAGACATAATAAAGTCAACATAAAACAATGATTCTAAGACACAGAATCTTTTCTCTATAGGTAGCAAGAACTCATTAATTCTGTAGAGTACTTAATCCCTACAGAAAGTAAAGAATAGCCAATTACCTTGTAAGGACATTCATCAGAAAAACAGAGATAGGAACTCATTGGAATAGAATGGCCTTTGCTAAGATTTTAAGAATTTTCATATACTTCTTTTCAGACTGAAGTATGATCTACAGTATTCACATTCCAAGTTTTGTTTTTCTTTTTTCTTTTTTTTTTTTGGTCTTTTTGAGACAGGGTCTCCCTGTAGCTCCGGCTGTCCTGGAACTCACTCTGTAGACCAGGCTGGCCTTGAACTCACNCACATCTTCAAATCTCATAGATTCTCTCTAATATAATTTTTTTTGGTCTTTTTGAGACAGGGTCTTTCTGTAGCCCCAGCTGTCCTGGAACTCACTCTGTAGACCAGGCTGGCCTTGAACTCACAAAGATCTGCCTGCCTCTGCCTCCCAAGTGCTAGGATTAAAGGTGTGCGCCACCTCGCCCGGCTTCAAGTTTTGTTTTTCGCTATGTTCTATCATGTACTGGAACAGACTGCCCTTTTACATTAAGGCAGATCCCCAAGAAGTCCACAAGATAAAAGGTGGGGTTTTTTTTGTTTTGTTTTGTTTTAGTTTCTTTGTTTGAGACAAGGTCTGACTATGTAGCCTTTGTGGCCTAGAACTCACTATATAGATTGGGCTGGCCTCCAACTCACAGAGATCCACCTGCCTTTACTTCCCAAGTGCTGGAATTAAAGGTGTGTACCACCCATGCCTAATGAAAGCTAATTCTTGTAATTCTAAAATACTATTTAAATGAACATTCAATTTTAATCACTGGCATCCTCAAATTAAATAATAAATTGATCTTTAAAAACTTCTTGAGCCAGACATGGTGGCTCATGCTTGTGATCCCAGCACTCAGGAAGCTGAAGTGGGATGACAGAATGAGTTCCAGGCCAGCCTGGGTTACAGAATGAGTTCCAGGCTATAGAATGGGACAGTGTCTCAAAACAAAACAGAACAGAACAGAACAACCACCACCACCAATTTCCCTTCCCTGCTCTAATTTCTAGCAATATAGACAGCCATTCCTCCCTAGACTTCCTCTCGGGTCTTCAACAAGTCCCCAAGATATGAAATCCCTTGAAGACCAAAAAGTTCAAAGACTACTGTTTTCAGATAAAGCTTATGTCTTTCCTGGAACAATCCAAACTCTCCTGCACTTGAATTTCTCTCTCAAGCATTGCCCCTAAGTATAGTTGCCACTGCTCATACAAATTACAACTTTTTAAAGAGATTCTATTTTATTTTTGATTATGTGTATGTATATGTGTGCATCTGTGTGTGGGCATGTGTAGGTGTGTACGGGTGCTACAGAGGCCAGAGATGTTGGGTTACCCTGGAACTGGAGTTTAAGATTGGTTATGAGCCCACACATAGGTCTTCTGCAAGAGTCAGTGTGGGCTATTAATTGCTGACCCATCTCCTCCAGCCCTTAATAATAACTTCTAACCAAAGTAACTAAATTCTCAACCATAGAGAGAAGGGTAGAGGGGATAGTTAAGAATTTTTGGCTACCTACTAGCATTATAGCAGACTAGGAAAGTCTCATAATTTCCATCTCTATTATGTTTATGTCTTTTACATGTTCTTAAAGTGGAGAAAGTAAACACATTCATAACTGCATTCATAGATACAGACCTTCCAGAACATACAATTAAAATATTTTATTTTTTATTTTATGTGTATGAGTGTATTGTTGGCATGTATGTAAGTGCACCCATGTTGTGCAATGTCTGTGGAGGTCAGAATACAGCATTGGGCTCAACTGGAACTGGTTGTTAGATATCATGTGGGTGCTGAGAATCAAATTTGGGTTCTCTGTAAGAGCAGCAAGTGCTCTTAACCACTGATCCATCTCTCCAGCCCCCAGAACATAGAATTAATGTTATGGTATTCTGTCTTAGAAATGATGTAGACATTCAATGGCTGTCCTTTAACTCAAAAGTAGTTCATGGCTTCAAGCTACTTAAAGATCTAACCCAGAGCTTTACCTAATGCATAATAGGCAAGAGCTCTATCACTGGGCTAGAGCCTCAACTCCTACCTAAGGGTCTTGGAAATTATCTTTAAGCTGGCATGCTCTAAAACATACTCCTATGCTAGGGGCATATGTCAAAGGCAGAACTCCTGTGTAACACACACAAGCCTCTGGGTTCCATTCTCGACACTGAAAAAAAATCATGAAATAAAGTTATGAAAATCATGATTCAATTTCATTAAACATGAATTTAGATTATTCAAGGTTAATGCTAGTTTATTTGATCAGCAACCTGATAATTATAAGAAAAAAGCAAACCAAGTAGAATAAATGTACGTTTTAATTATATTCAGCACAGATAAATCAGAGAAGACATAATTGTTTTGATAAGCTGAATATTTAACTAGTTTTACTTGCTAAAAGTTTACCTTATGTGAATGTGGATTTTTAAAAGTGTTTCTAAGTTACTTTCAGTAAGAACTTTGGGGGGGGGGTAGTACATTTAAAGTGTTAGAAAGCCAATTCCTCCAATTTTATTAAAATGCATATTTGAGTTATGTAAATGTTTGTGGCTTCTTGAAGTTAATTGCAATAGAACTTCTTTAAGATGTAAGTTACTGCATGACACGATTTCCAGATGTGAAAGTGCCTCACACTTACAAAAGAGGTAAAGTCCCCCTCCTCCCACTAGAGCTATACAAGGAGAGTTAGAGCCTCAGTTTTATAAGTTTAGCGTCAGACACCAAAATCTTAAAACTCAACTGTTCTGTGTGTGTGTAGGGGGAGGGGTACAAAATTCTTTGGGCTCAAAATAGATAAAATGACAAATAAGATGAGCCAGGCAGACTTTCTCTGTCATTGCTTTACTTAATGGAAAACAGATTACTGTAATTGATTGATCCACTTACTGAACTGAAATGATCAGACCATAAGCCAAATCCCCTATCCTTGCTGCAAATACAGAGAAATAACTTTCCAGCCAAAACAAATAAATGAATAAAACAAAATGTCAAATTGATAGGGTGGTGGAAGGTAAACTGGAGAAACAGACAGAAAAGCTCCATTGCTACCCAAAGCTCATCTCTCTTTTTAAAAAAGATTCACTTCATCCTGTGTTTTCTTTAGATATCACCTTACTCCAATAAGACTGGCTAGGATCAGGAACATGAATGATACCAAGTGCTGGAGAGGTTGTGGGGAAAGGGGAACACTCATCCATTGCTGGTGGGAATGTAAACTTGTACAGCCACTATGGAAAGCAGTGTGGAGAACCCTTAGAAGACTCAAAATGAGCCTTCCATTTGACCCAGTCATACCACTCCTGGGTATATACCCACAAGACACAACTTACTGCAAAGATACATGCACAGCTATGTTTATTGCAGCTCTGTTCACAATAGCAAAAAGCTGGAACCAGCCCAGGTGCCCTTCAACTGACGAGTGGATAGAGAAAATGTGGTACATGTATACAATGGAATACTATGCAGCAGTAAAGAGGGACAACATCATGAAATTTGCAGGTAAATGGATGGAGCTGGAAGACATTATGTTAAGTGAAGTAACACAGTCCCAGAAAAACAAACGACAAATGGTGTCCCTCATATGTGGATGCTAGTACCAACAACCCAGATATAAATATTTCTCATGGAGAGGGAGGCATAGTAAAAGAACAACAGAAAGACTGCATCAGAAAATGGACTGAAATGGTGAATTGGAAAGGGGGGATGGGTGGGAGAGGGACACGGGTGTATATTCGATTAAGGCATATTTAATTGACGTGAGCTCAGCAAGTACCCAGTTTCGCCTAGACACTGTCTACAGGACACATGGTGTTTTAGGACTTAGTCTAAGTAAAAGTAAACATGTGTATATTAAACAACATTGGTTTACAGAATCTGATAAAAATGGTAATGCATCTGAATTAAATGGAGATATAATTCGCTGTTGCCCACATTTGCTTTACATAAAATCTGTAGAGCAAGAACTTTGGGATTGACACATACAAATGTTCTCTATAATTTCTCTGTTGTACAGTATCACCTTGTAGCATTCTCTTTAAGATGATTTAACGTAAAAATTAAGTTTGCTTCCCAAGTTAATCATATATAGTCACCCAAAACAACATGGGTGAATTTGATGAAATCTGTGCCTTGACTCCACCCTATAGTCATGTATAATACAACTGTCTTCTGGAGACTCATACGCAAAAAAAAAGGGGGGGGGATACAGAAAGACATGAAACCTTTTCATCAAACCCTTGCAATTCAAATCTTAAAACTAACTATGGGAAAAGATTTGTTTGTTCCAACAGGACAAAACGTCACCAACTTAACGGCTGAGAAAGAAAAGATACAGGTTTGCATTGAGTAGGATGTACCAAAAAGTGGCAACGGAAAGGCTGACCCGTCTGAACATTCAAAGGAAGAAAAGCCTCAGATTGCCATAAACATCGAACCCCTCTGTGGATCCTACATGTAACAACTAGTTATAATGAGTCCTAATGAAACTTACCTTCTAGGTGCCACAAAGGTTCTGATATGAGAGACTTCCTTGCCTTCCCACCCATAGAACAAGGAGAAATATGACAATGATGAGGTCGCTCCCCAACTGTAAATTGGAGACAACTATTGTAGAGGTAATCTCTTATAAAACCGGTAAAACTGCTTTCTTTAATTGACTACTAGACATGGGAACTGTGGAAGGGATTACTCTCTGTTCAGAACCAAATATAATACTAAAGTCCTAGGGCTATGCACTCAGGCAAAATATATTAATACAGGAGCTCTGACATCAGCAATGGATTGTTCTACCAGGTGGATGTTGGCCAGGGGATCCAAGGCCCCACAAAAGGTAAGGGCTCCTTGCCTCTAAGTTGGGATACCTACAGGAGGAGAGGCAATAAGACCCTGCTGCCGAAGACCTGACGTTAACATGGGAGGGATGTATTGAGACCACACATGCAAGTGTACAGATGGCCTCTGGAATGCCAGAGAGTGTTACCAAAGGCCACTAAACCAATAAAGCAAATATGGGTCTCCCTGAGTCAAGCAAGACTCCACCGTCAGCACCAGCTACACCTCACCTGCCTGGAAATACTGTGCAGCAGAGGCAGCCATGTGCCTGTATATCCCAAATCTAATTGGCTATTGGCTCTCCCCTTGGAGAAATAACCCATGGCTGATGCCACAAGCTTACATCCTCTACAGGTTAGGAGATGTTATAAGCCACAGTAAGACCCTGTCATATTTAACAGGGGGGAAAATTGTAATTCATGGATTAACATATCCAAACATGTGTCTATGCTAAAGTAACCTACCATAACTATTAGTGCTGCTTAAATACCTATATATCTAATTGCTTGTTCTTCATTAGTAGGATCGAAAGGTTATTCCTGGACAAACTGTCAGCCCATGAAAGGAAACAGCCAGAATTGACCAGAGTCCAAGTCAACAGCTCCAGAGAGAGTGGACTGTTTTACCTCTCATCCACCTGTGCCCCTTTTCTAAGCCTAGGGAACAACCTGCGGAAGAGGGGGCGTGGTAGAATGTAAGGGCTGCGATTGGGGTGAATGGTGAAACTACAGCAATGTAGTCTGGACACTCATTTGATCAACTTGATTGAACAAACAACCTGTCACCCCCCACTGGATGGTGGGGCTGTAGGTGTTTGGGCACAACAGCCTGCAGATAGGTTTTGCATGAAGGATGCTTGTACGCATGGATCATCACTTATAGCTAAAAATGAAAAAAAAAAAAAACTGAGAGAAAGATGCAGGACAGTTATGGCAGAATGCATGATCTGGGATGGGGTGGGGGGGGGAGGGAAAGGGAAATAAGCCTGAACTGAATTGGAAAAAATGTATGAAATGCACAAAGCATCAATAAAAACTAATTAAAAAAAAAAAAAGATTCACTTCATGGTTGGGTTTTTTTTGGATATTAATTGGCCTTAGTGTGAAAATAAAGTTTCAGGTCTGACCTGCCCCCCACTGCCTGGCACTCAAACAGGCTTGAGTAGCTGGCTATTCAAAACTCAGGTTCCTTTATGTTGTTAGTCTCACCCCTGGGCTCCCCTGCCTCGCAGAAAAAAAAAGTTTCAAGGGCGAGATGTGGGAAAATTTAGTTAAGATGGGTAGCATTCTAAACCAATGGGACCTCCCTGGCCACACCCATGGGGTGGGGTGTAGTGATGACAAGGTTTAGGATTTGGCCCTGGGAGTTGAGTCATGCTGTCTATATAACCAGACATTTTGGAATAAAACTCTCTCTGTATTTGGACCTTAAAAAAAATTCTTTTTTTTTCTTTTTGAGAAAGGGTCTCCCTTAGTCCCAGCTGGCCTGGAGCTCGCTACGTAGACCAGGCTGGCCTTGAATTCACAGAGATCCAGCTGGCTCTGCCTCCCGAGTGCTGGGATTAAAAGTGTGCGCCACCAAAATTATTTCTTGCTTGGCATGTTGGTGTACACCTTTAATCCCAGCACTTGGGAGGCAGAGGCAAGTGGATCTCTGTGAGTTCAAGGCCAGCCTGGCCTATAGCTGGAGCTACAGGGAGACTTTGTCTCAAAAAAAGACAAAAAAAATTATTTCTTAAGTTTCCTCACAATTATATATTGTATGTTGAACATATTTTGCCCCCACCGACATCCTCCTTCCTTTGTTTTTTCCTTGGAGCCAAGTATTTACATATTTGGAGTTCAGCCACTGAGAAAGTCTGTTGGGTGAATCCATGGGGTACGATGGTAGAAGATTTCTAAAGTTTAACAAGATTTTTTTCAAAAGAAGAAAATATGATATCACACAGATATAAAATGAATGCATGATACATGTCCATAGTTTTATTTAACTCAGTAAGACAGCTAATAGGATGTTATGAATTCAAAAATAGCAGAGACAAAGGCATACAGGGGAGGAAAGAAAATACCATTTCTTCTACCCATTGGCTGGGTGTGGAACAAGACTGTCCTCTAGACAGACCCCATCTTCCTGAGTTTAGCTGTGCTCTCTTGCCTCAGATCATCACAGCTGGGCCTGTTGACCGTTCATGTCCCCCTACCTCCTCCTGGAAGGGGGGCAGAGAGACTCCAGCCATACTTCCAACCTGTGATGAGCAATTCGGCCCTGGGGGATGGGCTAGCTAGGTGGGCTGGGGGCGGTTAGGGGAGGGCCTCTCTCGGCATTTTATGCAGCTATGGGGAAGGCATCATCCACGCCTGCGTGAAGACTTTCAGTGAGATATTAAGTGGGGATAATACATTTTGGTGGAATTGTACCTGAGCTCGTTGGTTTGTTGTTAAGACTAGGGAGGAGGGAGTGGACACTGTTTCTATCCCACCCCCCAACACACACTCTTTAACTAGCAGTTAAGAGCGCCGACTGCTCTTGCAGAGGACCCGGGTTCGATCCCCAGCACCCACATGGCGGCTAAGAACCGTCTGTAACTCCAGTTCCAGGGGAATCCAACACCCTCTTCTGACCTCCGCGGCATTGCACGACACGGGTGCACAAACCTACATGCACACAGTACATTCATACATATACAAAAATAAATTAAAAAAGAAAGATTAACAAGAAAAAAGCAAACAAACTTATTTAATACACGTTGGTGAGTTTTGTATCTAGATTCATCATTTATTTTGATGCTAGAGCCTTCATAAGGAAATAAAGCCCTGGAAAACAAGTTGAACTTCAGTGTCTTGACACAAGGCTTGATAAGAGACTGGAAGGTTGTGGGATAAGTGACAGGACAAAGTGTGGGAAAACGAGTGGGAACTTGACAAGATGTGTCTAGAATCCTCTGAGTCTTTCATCCTCAGAGATGAAGATGCTCCCTTCCTCAGGGAGAGCCCCTCACACATGGGAGTTCTATGCTTTGCATCAGGTCAGAAGGGCCAAGAAGATCAGAGAGACCTTCTTATACTTTCCTCAGATTCCTTCAGCCTTAAGTAGCTGACATGCCAAAGTGCCATGTTTTGGAGTAACATGTTCTGAACCCTGTCAAGCACTTATATGAATTTACAAATAAATGTAAAATCCGCTTCTTTTTCTTCAGTGAGAGGGCGATGGAAATCAATTGTCTGTCCACCTGACGAAATGAATTTTCCTGTTTATAGACCAGAATGATTTGCATTGCTATCAGCTACCCACAATTTACAGAGTTGTAAAACAGCTCAAAGACAATAAAAGGCGCAAACCTCATAGATCAGAATTCCTGAAGGGCGTGCTTCAGACAGCATATAGATTCCACTAAAGATATATTGTAATCTCTCTTTTTATTTTGGTCCATTTCAAAGTCTTTCACAAACAAAACTCAAAAGTATAAAAATGATGAAAAAAACCTCACAAATTGTTTTAGGATTCTTATAGCGAGCTCTCAATAAACTTTATGAGGTTAGACAATGCAGAGACAAGCCACTTTAGTCCCAAATGGGTGCCCAGGATCTGTGAAGGTCACCTTGGTGTCAAGCAGGTGCTGTGATCTGTTAGGAGTGTGCCTTGGGAGGGGTTCAATAAGAGGCAAGAACATCCATTCTATCATGATATTCAAAGACCAAGTGAATAGATAAAAAAATAATAAAATATTGATATGCCATCAAGATGAATTGATTTCAATAGAAGAGTTTGGTGCCAACAGAACGCTGTTGTTTGCTGACTTGCTAGCTCTACCCCCCACTTGGTTAAGATCAGCATCCCGAATATTTTTTTCAGATAGAGGGACGTAAGGAATCCAGAGAAGGTAGTGCCCCCCTAACCTTGTCAGTCTGTGGTTCAAGCTTGTCATGATGATTCCATTCTCCACACCTTTCCTTTATTATGGAAATTACTCTGTTTCTCACACTTTCACCTCTCCTTTGGGTTATTGCCTACCTGTGGTATTGCCACCCTCCAAGTAATTTTTTTTAAATAATTTTCAGTACATAATGAAAAACATACAAAATAGAAGGTGGAGAAGAACTTTGAATACAGTAACCTCTGCATAGCTATCACCCAGATAAGATACTATGTGGCTGGAAAGATGGCTCAGCAGTTAAGAGCACTGGCTGCTCTTGCAGAGGACCAGGGTTCGATTCCTAGCACCTGAATGGCAGCTAACAACTAACTGTCTGTAACTCCAGTTCCAGGGAATCCGACGCCCTCTTCTTTTTTTTAATTTTTATTTTTTAAAATATTTTTTAATTTTATTTATTTATTTATTTATTTATTTTTATTAAAAATTTTTTTATTAATTTTATTTATTTCTGTATGTGTATGAATGTACTGTCTGCATGTAGGTTTGTGCACCTGTGTTGTGCAATGCCGCAGAGGTCAGAAGAGGGTGTCGGATTCCCCTGGAACTGGAGTTCTCCTGGAATTGGAGTTACAGACGGTGCTGGGGATCGAACCCGGGTCCTCTGCAAGAGCAGTCAGTGCTCTTAACCGCTAGGCCATCTCTCCAGCCCCCCGACGCCCTCTTCTAACCTCGATGGGCATAGCATGACATGGGTGTCCTTACATATGTGCAGGCAATGTTCTCATACACATAAAATATTTTTTAAAATAAATAACAAAGGATATTATAAGCATCCTCAAGTCTTCCACTTGACAGTGCCCCTTCCTTACTCTCAGAGTGACTCCTGTTTGATATGCAGTTCTGAATATCCCTTCCCCACTTTGCAGTTATGGGCACTTGTAACTTTATTATGAACTGCTTCATTCAACACCATATTTGTGAAATTCACATATGTTCCTGGAAACAGTGTAAATTAGTAAAATTTTCATTGTTAAATAGCATAATTCTCAAATTTTCTGGTCTTAGAAACCTAAACCATCAAAAACTGTAGAGGACTCCAAATACATTTTACTTCTCTGAATTATATCTATTAGTTTACTAATAGACTATTATTGTTAGAGGCTAAAATGAGAAAAGTATTTTAACATAATAGAAATAATAATAATAATACCTCAAATGTTATTAGGCATGGTGAACAGAATTATTTCTAGGTATACATGTAAAAGAATTAAAGTTGGACACTCAAACAGGTACTTATAAACTGTTTATCACAGCAACCAAAATGTGAGATCAATCCCAAAGTCCATGAACCCAGTTCCAAATATCGCAAAATATAGAATATGCACAGCACACATTATTATTCAACTATACAAAGAAATGAAGTCTGACCCTGACACATCTTTCAACACAAATGAATTTGGAGAACATGCTGAATGAAATAAACCAGGCTAGAAAGGATAACATGGAACTGTAATATAGTAGATGTTCAGAACAGGAAGATTCATAAAGATAGAAAGCGAATTTGAGGTTTTTAAGACCTGAAGAGAAGAACAAAATATTTTTGCTTGAAGGATGATTGTGTGTGTGCGCCTGTGTGTCTGTGTGTGTGTTTGTGTGTCATAATTAGCACCACTTAATTGCACACTTGATTATTGTATTCATGGAAAATTTAATTTTATGTACATTTTAACATAAAACACACATACAAAAGGACAAAAATCATGTCAAAATCAGTAGACACTGGCATAAGCTTTATAGGCATTCCTATGTTGAAATCCTAATTCTCAAGGTAATGGTGAGGGAGAAGGCCCTTGAGGGATGATTAGGTCACAAAGGCAGAGCCCTTGTGAATGGGATTAGTGTCTCTGATAGTTGGCATTATCAACTCCATACATAGGAGGTAAGTCTCTCAGCACACCTGTGAGAAATCATCTAGATTAAGGTTAGCCCTCTGAGAATGTCTGTGAGGGATTGCCTTTATTACTTTTTTTTTTTAAATTGTATTTATTTATTTATTTTTAACAAATCTAGACCCGTGTTCCCGCTCATTCCCCCACCCCGTCAGAGCTCGTGCATTCTGCCAAACATGCTTTCCATCTCTTAGTCTTTCTCAATATTTTCCATGGGGACGTTGACTGTTTTGAGCAGAAGTTCACTGTTTCAGTCAGTTCTTTGATGCAGTATTTTCTGTTGTTGTTGTTGTTTCCAAAATGCATTATGTCCAACTGCTTTGTACAGAAGCTCAGGGGGCTCTACACAAGAAATACTTACAACTGGGTAATTGGCACTAGCATCCACAGATGAGGGATACCATTCGTCGTTTGTTTTTCTGGGACTGTGTTACTTCACTCAGCATGATGTCCTCTAGCTCCAGCCATTTTCCTGCAAAGCTCGTGATGTCGTCTTTCTTTACTGCTGCATAGAACTCCATTGTGTAGATGTACCACATTTTCTCTATCCACTCGTCAGTTGAGGGGCATTTAGGTTGGTTCCAGCTCCTTGCTATTGTGAAGAGAGCTGCAATAAACATGGCCGTGCATGTATCTCTGTGGTGGCGTAAGTCTTGAGGGTACATGCCCAGGAGTGGTATGGCTGGGTCGGGTGGCAAGTTCATTCCAAGTCTTCCAAGGGTTCTCCACACTGCTTTCCATAGTGGCTGTACGAGTTTACATTCCCACCAGCAGTGGATGAGTGTTCCCCTTTCCCCACAACCTCTCCAGCACTTGGTATCATTTGTTTTCTTGATCCTAGCCAGTCTTATTGGAGTAAGATGATATCTTAAAGTGGTTTTCATTTGCATTTCCTTAATGATTAGTGATGTCAAGCATTCTTGAGTGTTTCTCAGACATCTCTCAACTTCCTCGCTTGTGAGTCATCTGTTCAGCGATTCTTGATGCTCACATCGATTGAGCGTCGTTTAGTGTTTCTTTTTTCTTTGTTTTTTGAGTAGTTTTCAATATTCTGGAAATCATGCTTTGTCAGATATCTGCAAGTGAAGGGTTTCCGCGCCCATCCGGTGCAGGATTTTCTCTCACCTTCCTTGAGTGTTTCTTTTGATGTACAAAGAAGGCTTTGAGTTTGAATGAGTCCACATTTGTCAGGTTGTGCCGACCTTATTTCTTTGGCAGCTGCTGTCTGATTTTAGGAAGTCTCTTTCCTACCCTATGTCTGATTCTGCTGCCAATTTTTCTCTTCATATCACCTCCAGTTTCTGGGGTTTCACGGTGAGGTCTTTATCCATACTGGAGTTGATTTTGTACAGGCGAAGAGTTAGGGGTTTAAATTTCATCTTCTACAAGTGGTGATCCAGTTTTGCACAAACACCTTGCTGAAGATGCTGTCTTTTTTCTCCATTGTGGTTTCTTGGCCCCTTTGTCAAATGATAGATGGCTGAAGTTGTATGTGCCTCGATTTGGATCTATGTGTTTTGTTTCCATTGGTCAAGCAGGTCATGTTTTTTGTGCCATACCAAGGCTGTTTTTATGGACTATAAGCCCTGTAGTATATAGTTTGAAAATCTGGTAAAGAGATCCCCTGTGTAAGCTCTTTCTTCAGGATTGATTTGGCTATTCGGGGTCTTTTGTTTCTCGTGTGTCTAAATGAATTTAGACTTTTGTTTCCAAGCCTGTGAAGAAACCATCTGGGGATTTTGATTGGGATTGCAACATTAAATCTATTTAGCAAAACAAGAGTTTGGTAAAATGGACATTTTTAACAATGTTAATTGTTCCCATCCTGAGATGGAGGTTTTTCCCATCTCTGAGGTCTTCCTTCAATTCTTTCTTTAAGGTTTTAAAAATTTTTTGTTGGGTTAGAGGTCTTGTTGTCTCTTTGTGTAGTATTGTTCACTAGGTATCTTATTGGTTTTTAGAGGCTATTGTGAGTGGGAAGGTCTCTTTGAATTCCGTTCTCCAGTTGCTTGTTATTTTAGTGTAAAGAATAGGCCATTGAATTTTTTTTTTTTTATTTAAAGGTTAATTTTTAGATATCTAGCATTATGAGCTGTTAATCGTTTCTAGTTTTACTTGATAGTTTTTTGATCCCTTAATAAATTATACTCATCGCAAATAAGGGATAGTATTGACTTCCAGTCTTTTCCAATTTGACTCCTTTAATATCCTTTTCTTGCCATTATTGCTCTAGCAAGTGTTTCAAGCACTATATTGACGAGGAGGGTGGATAGGGGGCAGCCTTGCCGAGTTCCTAACCTTTAAGGGAATGTTTCTGTCATTTCCTCCCATTTAGAGTGATATGTGGCTGTGGGTTTTTCCTGTATATGGCTTTGATTACAGAGGAATGATCCCTCCAATCCAATTCCCTTTAGGACTTTAAGCAGAAGGGATGCTGGATTTTGTCAAAGGCTTTTTCAGCATCAATGGCGATGATGGTGTGGTTTTTTGTCTTTGATTCCGTTTATGTGTTTGATGATGTTATTGATTTTCGTATGTTGAACCATCCCTGCATCTCTGGTATGATCCAACTTGGTCATGATGGATGATCTTCTTGATGTGGGTCTGTATGCGATTGGCCAGTATTCTGTTTAGAATTTGGCATCTGTGTTCATGAGGAGATGGGTCTATAATTCTCCTTTTTAGTTCTGTCTTTGCCTGGTTTTGGTACTAGAGTGATGTTGGCTCATAGAAGGAATTTGGGAGAGTTCCCTCTGATTGTATACTTCTAAACAGTTTTCCAGAAATAATGGTTGAGGTCTTTTTGAAAGTTTTATAGAATTCTGACTTGTTGAAACCGTCTGGGCCTGGGTTTTTTTTAGTTTGGGGGCTTTCTTACTACATCCTCTATTTCTTCCTATGTTATCGGGTCTGTTTTAAGCATGCCTGGTGCTCCTCTGGGCCACGCCCTTTGGTGATTACCCAAGATTTCAGATATTCATCCATTTCTTCTAGAGTTGTCAAATTGGTAGAATATAGGTTCTTGTAATATTCCCCATATATTTTATTGATCTTTCGCTTGTCCTTTGATATTGGCCCTTTTTCACAGATTGTATTATTTGAGTTGTTCCTTCTTTCCTTTTGGTTAACTGGGCTAAGAAGGTCTGTCTAGTCTTGGTGTATTCTTTTAAAGAACCACTTTTGGCTTTCATTGGTGTTTTTGTATTGTTTCTTTGTTTCGATTGTCATGATTCTGCTCTGGATTTTTTGTTATTCTTCATCTGCTGCGTTTAGGTGTTCCTCTGTGAGTGTTCGGATTCTCAAGTGCTTTTAGCTTGTAGTGTTAGATCATTCAACTTTTGTCTCTTTTCTGGATTTTGCTAATGTAGGCCCCAGGAGCTATAAATTCCCTCGTAGGACTGCTTTTAAGGGTAATCCCATAAGTTTTTGTTGTGGTGTATTAGTCATTGGTCATTCAGTTCCAGGAATGTTTTTGTATATTTCTTTCTTTATCTCTTCTTCTTCTTGACCCTTCATTATTCAAGAGTGTGTTGCTTAGTCTCCATGTGTTCGTGAGGCAGGAGGGCTTTGCCCTGGTGTGATGTTGAGCTTCATTGCACTGTGGTCTGACAGGATGCAAAAAATATTTTCAATCTTTTTGTTTGTATGAGGTTTCTTTCGGTGTCCCAGGATGTGGTCGATTTTGGAGATGTTCCGTGGGGTGCGAGTAGAAAGTGTATTTCTGGTATTAGGATGGAATGTTCGTAGAGGTCTATGAGGGTCCATTGGTGTATCATATCGTTCATTTCACATGTCTCTCTGTTTATTGTTTGTCCTGTTGACCTATCCAAAGGACTCAGTGGGTTATTGAAATCTCCCATATGAGTGTGCTGGGGTTAGTCTGTACTTGTGGTCCTGGAGAATTGTCTTTATAAGTTTTGGTGGCACCAGAATTTGGGGCAATATATTCATGAATGTTGAAATCTTCTTGGTGGATTGTTCCTTGATGAGTGTAATGGCCTCTTTGTCTCTTCTGATTTCTTTTTACTTTGAAGTCTATTTTTATCTGATATTAAAATAGCAACACCCCTGCTTTCTTTTGGTACCATTTGCTTGGAATATTTTTTTCCATCCCTTCACTTAAGGTTGGTGCTGTCCTTGAGGTAAGATGTGTTTCTTTAGAAAGCATATCGATGGATTCGGTTTCCTAATCCAGTCTCCCAGTCTATGGTCTTTGATGGGGAATTTAGTCCATTTAGTTAAGGTTAAGACTGATATGTTTGTGTTGCTTCCTTTTGCCTTTTTATCCATCTGCGGTTTTGATTTAGGTTTCTACTTCTGCAGTTATGCTTTTATTGATTTCTCCTTCGAGTTGCCTGGGGTGGTTGCTCCTTTCTTTTGTTCTTTGGATTGCTTCAAAGAATTCTCTGAGGTTGGTTTTCCGGACATTGTTCTTCAAGTTGTTTATGTCATGGAAGATTTTCCCTCCTCTCCTTCCACTATGGATTGACATTTTTGCTGGTATAGTACCTCGGTTGGCATCCATTGTTCCGCTAACACTGGGAATGTTTGCTCCAGGTTCTTCTTGCCCTCATCGTTTGCTGTGAGAAGTCCGTTGTTATTCTGATAGGTTTCCCCTTATAGGTACTTGTTGTTTTTCTCTTGTCAGCTTTAAAATTTTTTCTTTGTTTTGGGTGTCCCGCATTTTAACTATGATGTGGCCGTGGGAGAATTTCTTTCTGATCTTGTCTGTTGGAGTTCTATGTGCTTCTTGTATTGGGTATTGGTTTGTCCTTGTTTAGTTTGGGGAGTTTCATCTATTATTCTGTTGAAGATCTGATACAATACCTTTCTCTTGGGATTCTTCTCCTTCCTCATATTCCATGATGCGGAGGTTTTGTCTATTTTCATATGTTCCCACAGCTCCTGGTTGTTCCATTTTTTGTGTATTTTTAAATTTTTCATAATCTTTTGTGAGTTTTTAGTTGTTTCTGTGTTGTCCTCCAGGTCTAGTATTCTTTGTTCTGCTTCCTCCATTCTGCTTCTACTTTTTTAGGCTTTTTTCTTTCCTTCCCTTGAATGGATGAGTTTTTTTTGATTTTTTTTTTCATTCCTCTTCTGATTTCTTTTAGTGTTTCTATTTCTTTGGAGCTTCTGATTTCTTTTTGTAGCTCTTTTTGTTTGCTGGGTGGGTTTCTTTTTCAGCATGGGTACTTTTCGTGTTTCCTACTTCCTTCCGGACTTGTCATCCTCTTCTCGGGTCTCATTCTCTTTTCTAGTTCTTATTTGTTCTTATGCTTGTAGTTTTTAAGTATGACTCCCAATTGTGTTTCTGATGTCTGTGTCCGGGGCATCCCCGGAGGGATCCTACTGCAGAAGTCATCCAAGGGTGGGTAAAGCTTGGCGTGGGATTATCCTGCCCCTTTCCAGTGTAGTCCCTTCTTCGTGATCCTGCATAATGGCGTTTCCTTCCGTATTCCGATGGTGGTCCTAATGCCTATCTTTACTCTGTTGAAGTGCGTGCTTTGGCTTGACCTCGTCAGATACCTTCTTCCGTAATCTCAGTCAGGCGGGTGTTGGAGGGTGGGGGGGGGGTAGGGGGGCTCTTCACCAGCTGCCGCTGGGCTTCAGAGATCTCAGATCTCAAGAGTCACACAAGCGGGCCTTTAATACTGGCTTTGGAAGGAAACGCCTCGCCCCGACAGCCAATAGATCTAACAGGCCAAAGAACACACCTTTAATCCCCTGGGGGGATAACTCCAACCTCACAGCCACAAAAGGCCAATCGAACCAAAGAACATGCAGGACCAACGGTCAGACAAGTCACTCGCCAAGGCACCCTTATTCCTACGCTTCTTCACCTCCCCTGCCGCTGTGGGCTCAGAGATCTGAATCTCAAGAGTCACACAAGCGTGCCTTTAATTAACCGCTGGAGGATAACAAACTTATAACTCCTCCCCCACAGCCACTAGATCTAATCAAGCCAAAGACCACACCTTTAATCCCAGCTGGGGGGATAACTCCAACCTCACAGCCACAAAGGCCAATCAAACCAAAGACAGCAGGACCAAACGATCAGCAATCAGCTCGCCAAGGCACCCAGTTCCTACCTGTCTTCCCCTCTTCCTGCCGCTGGGCTCAGGAGATCTCAAATCTCAAGAGTCCTCTTTATTACTTAAGTGATGTAGAAAGAGCCATCTTAATCATGGGCATGTCCATTCCCTGGGGGGAGATTTTGGACTGTATAAAATTGCAGAAAGCAATTTTAGCATGAGTAAACATTAATTCATTGCTCTACTCTTGACTGGATGGAATGTGGTCAGTTCTCTCAAGATCCTGTTGCTTTGAATTCCTTGTCATGATTAATTGTGACCTGGAATTATGGAACAAATAAAGCCTTTCTTCCTTAAGTTGCATTTGTCAGGGTATTTTCACCACAACAGCAGAAGAGAAACCAAGACTGTGCCTTTATAAGGAAAGCCTGAAGCAGCTTCCTCGCCTTTCCTACCATATGAAGACATACAGAGAAGCAGCTATATATGAACCAGACCTCAGCCCTCACCAGCACTGAACTTGCTACTGCCTGGATCTTGGACTTCTCAGACTCTCAGAATGTGAAAAGTGAATACTGTTGATAAGCCACCCAGTTTATGCCGCTTTGTCATAGCTACCTGGTGTGCTTTGTTCTTTCCTATCAGCATCCAGAACAGACCAGAGCAATGGTACATATTTTGTGAATTAAATAACTACTGCAAAGATACACACACATCTATGTTTATTTCAGCTCTCTTCACAATAGCAAAGAGCTGAAACCAACCCAAATGCCCCTCAAACAATGAGCGGATAGAGAAAATGTGGTACATCCACACAATGGAGTTATATGCAGCAATAAAGAAAGATGAAATTTGACATCATGAAATTTGCAGGTAAATGGATGGAACTAGAAGATATTATGTTAAGTGAAGTAACACAGTCCCAGAAAAACAAATGACAATTGTATCCCTCATCTGTGGATGCTAGCACCAAGTACCTAGTTGTAAGGCAAACTGAGCAATGTTAATGTTGTATTCTTCATGATCTGAAAACAACTGTGCTCTTATATTCTGAATCCCTTAACAGGTTCTAGAATTAACCTACCATTTATTTTCAGACTTTTGAATTTTGGTATATGGATGGAGGGTATGTAAGTATATTTTAGAGTAATATAAAATCAAAATGGAAAAAAATTAACAAAACAAATAAAAAAAAGTAAATGTTGAGCTGGAATGTAGCTCAATGGTAAAGTCCATGATTACTGAATAAGACCCCAGCACTAAAATGAATGAAAAAAATAGTTTGTCATAACATTGTGTGTAACCACAGTATTTATTTTATGGGAGTGCTTCTTAGTATTTCTTATACAAGGCTGCTTGAGCTTTTGTGCAAGCCTTTTCTAAAATATACAGTAATTAAAAGTATCAGGCTAGTATAACTTAGCCTTTCTGGATGCTTAATGACCATACTTAATGCCCATACCAATTTGGCCAAGGGACTTAAGGGATAACTTATGTTCCTTGCCCTCTGAGGTCAACTAAGTCCCAGGGGACTATGCATGGGGGCATCTCTTGAAATGTCCTGCAAATGTGAGTCACCAGTCTTCCTGTGCAGGGAGGTCTTGGAGATCCACTAATGGGACTTCAGCCAATGTCCAGTTTATAAAGAGGAAAGTCTGCTCATGCTTCAAAAAGGGAAGCCTGGTCCAGAAAGACCTGACTTTGTCCTCGAGTAGATGGAACTCGTAAATGAAAAGCCAGAAGGAGCTAAGGGCTCCCCACCCCCAAACCCGAGTGACCCCTGAGGACCAGATCCTCAACTGACCTTGAGAAAACAAAAACCTTGGTTAATCTGGGCTGTGTACCCTTAAACATCCAAAAGAAAAGCATAACCAGAAATAAATAATAAGTAAGGCCTGAGAAATTGTACTTCAGTTATAAAACTTGAGATCTTAGTAAAAAGAGAAAAAGTTAAAAAAAAAAGGAAAGATGACCTTATGAACTTTGCAGGTAAATGGATGGAACTAGAAGACATTATGCTAGGTGAAGTAACACAGTCCCAGAAAAACAAATGATGAATGGTATCCCTCATCTGTGGATGCTAGCAACAAATACCTAGTAGTAAGGCAAACTGAGCAGTGTGTGTGTGTGTGTGTGTGTGTGTGTGTGTGTGTGTGTGTGTGTGTGTGTGTGTGTGTGTGTGTGTGTGTGTGTGTGTGTGTGTGTGTGTGTGTGTGTGTGTATTTTTTTCTTTAACCTGAAAGCAACTGTGCCATTATAATGTGAATACCTTAATGGGTTCCAAAATTAACCTACCACTTAATTTTAGATTTTGTAATTGTGGTATATGGGGGGAGGGTATGTATGTATACTTTAGAGTAAAATAAAATTAAAGGGGAAAAATGTGAATTCCTAAACATGTTTTGGAATTAATATACAGTTTACTTTCAGACATCATAATTTTGGTATATGTGTGAAAAGAATATATGCATATTTTGGAGCAATACAAATTGGAGGGAACAACCACAAAAGGACTGGTTCAAAGAACTGAATGAAATAGTAAACTTCAGCCCAAAACAATAAACCTCTGCATAGAAAAACTTTAAGAAGACTGAAAAAAAGATTCAAGACATTTATGGCAAAATGCATAATCTCAGGTGGGGGGGCACGGAAAGGGGAATGAGTCTAAAATTGGACTGAGTAATGTTGTATGAATTGCACGAACTTCAATTAAAAATGTAAAAAAAAAGAGTCGTTTAAATATTACTGGTCACATCACATTGTAGTTGTTTGGAAATAATTTAAAAAATAACTATTTTCCAAAACAAAAAATAATATCAAGAGTTTCATAGTTTTTTTTTTTTTAGTAAGTTCCAGGACAGCTGGGGCTTCCCTGTCTCAAAAAGACCCCCCAAAATATTTGTAATTTTATGTGTATAAATGTATTGCCTGCAAGTACATAACAGCACTGTGTAGTGCGGTGCCCACAAAGGTTAGGGAGGGTGTCAGAGCCCCTGGAACTGGAGTTAGCTGCCATGTGGGTACTGGGATTTGAGTCTTCTGCAAGAACAGCCAAAGCTCTTAACTGCTGAGCCACTTCTCTGGTCCCAAATACTATTATTTTTCTATCCTAGCTTTTATAAGATAATTCTGAAGAGAAAAAGATGCCCTTTAAATATACCAGCTATGCTTGGCATGGTGACACACACCCTTAATCCTATCACTCAGGAGGCAGAGGCAGGGGGATCTCTGTTGAGTTCAAGGCCAGTGTGATCTACAGAGCGAGTTCCAGGCCAGCTGGGGCTACAAGGAGACCCTGTCTCAAAAAGATGAAAACACACACACACGTAGGTTTTTAATGTCTAGTTATGTTTGTTTTCGCACTCTGCTTCTGTCTTGTGGTGGTTTGGTTGAAAAATCTCAAGAGAATATCATCTTATAAAAATATGGAGCTGGAGGGCCGGGCATGGTGGCGCGCACCTTTAATCCTAACACTCAGGAGACAGAGGCAGGCAGATCTTTGTGAGTTCAAAGCCAGCCTGGTGTACAGAGTGAGTTCCAGGACAACTGGGGTTACAGGGAGACCCTGTCTCAAAAAGACCAAAAAAAANGGTATTGTCATCCAGCTGTTTTGTGTACATACTGAGCCTGTTTGCCTTGGGATCTTTTCCACTCAGAAGTCAGGGCTCTAGTGATCCTTACCTTATGAAGTGGTACTTTCTTTTTTTTTGTCTTTTCGAGACAGGGTCTCCCTGTAGTCCCCAGCTGTCCTGGAACTCACTCTGTAGACCAGGCTGGCCTTGAACTCACAAAGATCCGCTTGCCGCCTGCCTCTGCCTCCCAAGTGCTAGGATTAAAGGTGTGCGCAGGCCACTTCTTTATTACAGGTTTTTGCAGAGTGGAATCTGAGACTACATTCTTTGTTCTTGGTCTTTGAATGCACCCCTGGCTGATACATGATTTTATAGGATCATACATTGCTCCTCAAGAAAAAGTATTTTGCCAAGTTACACAAACTCTCCAATAATGTTGGTGCATTGCCTTTGTATCAGATTATTACAATGATTGTCACCATCAATGTCATTTAAAGATTTCTTAAATTTAGGGAAACTCACCGTCGGGTACAAGTTTTCAAAATTCTAACTTTTGCTTGAAAGCTCACATTTTATGATTGGCAACAAATACTGTCATTTTTTCCCCCCAGGTTCTTTCTGTCAAAGTTTTAGAAAACCTACCTGAATCTCAAATCTGAAAAACCATTGTTGATATGTTGTGGTTTTTTTCAAATAAAAATTGATGTTTCATGAAAAAAATGAATAGTTTAGCTAATGTGTCAAAAGTCAGCACAAACGCTTGCTTCATGGCAGCTATTATACTTTGGCACACAAAGTTCTTTGTTCATAATTCCCATTTTGTCACGCATTTTTTTTTTTAGATGAACTCCTTTGAAGGGAAACTTAGCAATATCTAACAATATACAACCTATTCATTTAATTTTAACTCAGCAATTCTATTTCTAGGAACCTATCCTGAAGACTTATTTCCATCCACATACAAATTTATATGTACAAGTTGGTTGCAGCATAATTTACAATTGCAAAATATTGGGAAATAACCCCAAATTCCTGTTCATAGAAGAATGGTTAAAAAAAGACTATAGTACATCTAAAAATGAAGTGCTATGAAGGAATGAGAAAGATTTGTAAGAATTGGTCTGACATGATTTACATAGAAATCACTGTTAGGAGAAAAAGGCAAGGAACCAAAGACCATCTATAATATGTTACTCTTTATATAAGAGAGAAACAATGAAACGAAAACCTGTATTTCCTATTTCTGCAAAAAACACACAGGAAGGAGAAGTGAGGTTGGTTGCTTTAAGGGGGTAGGTAGGAAAGAGTGGGGATCGTATTGTAGCCATGGGCGTGTGGGGAGATGGTATCCGACCCACACTTTTCATATAGCCTTGACCCTTAGGATTGTATGTCCTAACACATTTGCAAAAACAAAATAATTTAGGGCTGGAGAGATAGCCTAGTGGTTAAGAGCACCGACCGCTCTTACAGAGGACCCGGGTTTGATCCCCAGCACCCACATGGCGGCCGAGAACCGCCTGAAACTCCAATTCCAGGAGAACTCCAGTTCCAGGGGAATCCGAGACCCTCTTCTGACCTCCGCAGCATTGCACGACAAGGGTGCACAAACTTGCATGCAGACAGTACATTCATACACATACAGAAATAAAAAATTAAAAAAAATATAAACTTGCATGCAGACAGTACATTCATACACATACAGAAATAAAAAATTAAAAAAAAATAATTCAAAGCAATCACAATACCGGTAGAACCAAAACTGGAGTAAACAGCATGACAGGGGCTGGAGAGATGGCCTAGCGGTTAAGAGCGCCGACCACTCTTACAGAGGACCCGGGTTCGATCCCCAGCACCCACATGGCGGCTGAAACCGTCTGAAACTCCAATTCCAGGAGAGCTCCGGTTCCAGGGGAATCCGACGCCCTCTTCTGACCTCCGCAGCATTGCACGACACGGGTGCGCAGACCTGCATGCAGACAGTACACTCATACACATACAAAAATAAATAAAATTAAAAAAAAAAACAAAAAAAAAAAAACAAAAACAAACAGCATGACAAAAGGACATGAGTATCTAAAAGTGAAAACCTCTGAAGAGGATGGGAGCAAAGAACTGGCCAAGTCACCAGCTGCATTGACTAGATTCTGTAAGACTAAAAGAGATGCACCTGTCCACATCCAGACTCTATTCTCTAGTTATTAAGTTTGTTTCTTACAGGGCATGGGGATGTGACTCTACAACTACTTTTATGTGTACTAGAATTGAATAGGTAAGTGCTAATCATGAAAACCAATCTTTCACCATCAGAGAAAGAAGCTACATTCCTAACAGAAGAGAAATATAATAATCCTGCGTTGTGGATTAGGACAGAAGTTCTTGTGTGATCTTATGGGGTCCTTCAGACCCTCATCTGAAGGAGCAACCAGTGACCAAGTCTTAAAACAATTTGAATAAGAAGATGGAGAATGATGGAACTGGGTTATAAATCTAAGTTTCTCATAGTTTTCCCCTTCCCTCCTTCCCTTCCCTCTCCTCCCCTTCCCTTCCCTCCCCTCCTCTCCCCTCCCCTCCCCTCCCTTCTCCTCCCCTCCCCTCCCCTCCCCTTCCCTTCCCTTTCCTTCTTTCCTTCTTGCCAGGGGTTGAACCCAGAACTTTCTGTATGCAACACAAGTGCTCTACCCATGAAACTGTATCCACAATGTGAACTCAGTTTCTGGTAGATACACAGAGGTTACAGAAAGAGAAATAGATGAAATCATGGCTCTGCCCACTCAGAGGGCCTCAAAATAAGGAGTATACCTGCTTTCCAGATCTTGCCTTCTTCAATAAAAAAGAGACATAAGCACGAGGAAATGGCAGATTTCAGGGTATGGAAAGCATAAAATGAGCTTGTAACAATATGATACTAGGAAAACAAGGAAGGGCTTAAAAATGGGCATTTTTCACAAAGACACAAAACCCCATGTGAAGAAGCAAATCTGAAACAATTTGAACAAAAAAATGAAGAATGATAGAACTGGGTTATAAATCTATAGAGTGTAACAAATTTCCATTCTGATGATAATAAGTTATTGAATTAAGAAATGAAGGAAAGGTGGTTGGGAAGATGGTTCAGGGTTCAAGAGCACTGGCTGCTCTTCCAGAGGACCCAGGTTCAGTTTCCAGCACCCCGCAGCTAGCAACTGTCCATAACTCTAGTTCCAGGGCGTCCCATACTCTCTTCTGGCCTCCATGGGCATTGCATGCACATGATGTACTTACATATATGCAGGTAAAACACATATACACAAAAATGTTCCCCTCACAAATCACCCATGCTCTAATCCCCAAAATCTTTAAGTATCTTCAATGGCAACGGGAATTCACAAATGTGACTATATGAAGGACTCTAAGATGAGATTATCTTGAACCATCTGGGTGGAACCCCAAACAGAGGCCTTGGTTTTAAAGTGTCACATACAGAGAATGCCTTAAGAACCAAAAAGCAACTCAGTAGATAGAGAACAAACTACTGGGGCTGGAATGGGAAAACAGAAACCAAAGCTTTGCTTAATTCTGAAGTCAGCAATGGAGGAGAAAAAGAAAAAGAACACAGAACAGGTGGAACAGAATAGAGCGGCAGCAAAATGGTAGATTTAAGCTCAAGATGTGGAATAAGGTATAAACAAAAACAAACAAACCAAAACCAAGATACCCAGAGCTGTGTACCCTTTAAGGGATTTCTTTTCTTTTTAATTTTATTTATTTTTTTGAATGTGTATGAATGTACTGTCTGCATGTAGGTTTGTGCACCCGTGTCGTGCAGTGCCGCGGAGGTCAGAAGAGGGTCTCGGATTCCCCTGGAACTGGAGTTCTCCTGGAATTGGAGTTACAGACGGTTTTTAGCTGCCATGTGGGTGCTGGGGATCGAACCCGGGTCCTCTGTAAGAGCAGTCGGTGCTCTTAACCGCTAGGCTATCTCTCCAGCCCGGGATTTCTTTTCTTCCCTTATCAATTCTGCAACACTCTGGATGTTTATGACCACATAGAGTATTATATTCATGATTATAAATGTAATTATAATCATGAGTATACTAAATACAAAATTTATAGAACAGACTTATCTTTTTGGTTTAAATTTAAATCTACTTATCCCTTTTGCTTCATGTGATCTTTCTTTTCCTTTTCTTCTTTTAACATTTTGAGCCTGAAAGGGGATTAAAGTGGCTTACTAAAAATATTATGATTTTTAAAAATATATTTTGCATTCCACATTCCACATTTTGTCTGGGCTGGACTAAGTTCCTGGTTCTGGATCTAAACCTCTTCAGTTTTTCTGAATCCTTGCTCTTCTGGAACTGACTATTGACCTTGAACAAGGTTGATAAAAGCAGAGTTCTGGCCACCTTAACCATAGCTACCCAGACATGAAAAGTGCCCCCTTTCTCTCACAGGACCCTTCTTCACTGAATTTAGACTCCCAAGAATCCAGTCTCACTTTAAGAAGAATTAATACAAGTAGCCACTGACCTAAATTTAGGGTAATGTGTTTCGAGGATATCACCTGAACTTTTCTTGGTGGCTGGTAGCAGCATGACTCAGAGTCCACTGTGTGCAGACACCACCAGGAGGCTTAGCTAGCCCTGTGGAAGTGTGTGGTCATGGATTTGTGCTTGGGCAGTGGGCAGACAGAAGAAGCGAGGGTCTCACAAACAGCTAGGTACTGAAAAGCATTTTGTACAGCCTTGGGACTGCCTTTCAGCTGAGGATTTTGTGCTTGGGCAATGGGCAGACAGAAGTGAGGGTCTCACAAACAGCTAGGTACTGAAAAGCATTTTGTACATCCTTGGGACTGCCTTTCAGCTGAGGATTCTGAAGGCTTTGTGTAGAAATCTGCCTTGCTGGGGCTGGAGAGATGGCCTAGTGGTTAAGAGCGCCGACCGCTCTTACAGAGGACCTGGGTTCAATCCCCAGCACCCACATGGTGGCCAAGAACTGTCTGAAACTCCAATTCCAGGAGAACTCCAGTTCCACGGGAATCCGACACCCTCTTCTGACCTCCGCGGCATTGCATGACACGGGTGCACAAACTTGCATGCAGACAGTACATTCATNTAAAAAAAAAAAAAAAAAAAAAGAAAGAAATCTGCCTTGCTGACTGTCACTGAGCAGCGGGAACAACAGCAGGAAATAGCTTCCTCCTTAGCGGGAGTTGGAAAGCTTCCAGGATTGCAGGTTGATTTCTGGTGAATTTTAAGATTAAACTTAAATGTTTGTATGTATTGTTTCTTTTTTCCCCTCTCAACAAGCTTTTACTGAATGTCTCCTTCAAGCCAAGCACCATGGACTTTGATATATCAGTGCTGGGGGAGGAGAGGGACAGAACAGGGACAGAAAGCACATCAAGGAAAAGAGAGTTTTATAACCCCAGCTTCTCACCAGCAGGCAACCTAATAAATTGACCCAAGTGATATGGCAGCAAGACAAGTAGGCGCCCCAGAATTGTCACTTCCATTTCTCCTCCGTGACTGGTTGCTATAAACCAGAGGTTAGCAAACACAGCCTGTGGCCAAAGCTTGATTTACAAACAAATCCAGCTCATGGTCAAATTCAGTTCACTGTTTCTTTACAAATAAAGTTTTATTAAAATGCAGCCTCACTCACTTGTTTACATACAATCTATGGTTGAGTCTCTCTTAACATGGCTGAGGCGAATAGCCCAACAGCTACTATATGGTTCTCAGACCTGAAATGTTTATTTTCTGACCCTTTATGGAAAAAGTTTGCTAACTTATGATGTGAACTCACACCCAAGAAAGAAAGTTTCAATGTGCTGTCTAGAAACATCAAGAACTAAAGCTTTGTTAGGGGTGGGTAGGCAGGGGACGCTTTGGGCCATGAACATGATGGTCATTGGGGAACCTTGGGAAGCTTTCCTGTGCACATTAGGTGGTGGAGTTCTGGCTTTACAGCTATACACATGGGAAGAATGATGCAGTTCAGCAAGGAGCAAAGGCAAAGCTAGTTCTTCGGCCTCTGACTTTTGGCTACTGGGTAGTGGTCATTGTGTAGACGCATCACATTTTCATTATCTACTCCAGTTGAGGACACTTAGGTTGCTTCCATCTCTTAGCTATTTTGAAAAGAGCAACATCAAACATGGATGTAGCAGCAGCCCTGCAATAAGATGAGTCCTTTGGGTATATGCCAAGGAGTGGTATATTGTGTCAAATTGCCCAAATTTGCAATACCACCAGCAGTGAATGAGTGTTCCCCTTTTTCCACATCCTCTCCAGCATTTGTTATCATTTTATCTTGACTGAGCCAGTCTGACTGGGGTGAGAGGAAATCTTAAAGGGTAGAGGAGGATGACTAAATGTCATGGGCCCCAAAATGTAGTTAGATATATCGGATGTGATGAAAACTTACCTACATGAATGGATTATCACACAAACTGTTGGGTAAAAACACAGGACAGAGAATGAGGTCTATAAAGCCAAACTGTTAGTGTGAATTAAAACTATACACTGATTTTACACCCAAAAGGGTTTTCTTAGAATCAATATCTCATGGATACCAAAGGGGTGATGATGCATTAAACATAGGGTAATTGCTTTGTAGAAAAGATGAAAAAAGATTGGCTTTAGGAATAAGAATGGATCAATCAATAAATAAGACAATGGAGAGGCTCATAAGGACAGATGATAACAAGCAGAGGGCTAAGGAGTTGGACTCCCTTAGCTCTTGGCACCTGAGGGCAAGGACCACAAAGTAACAACTGAAAAAGGAAGAAAGGGGAATCAAGACTGAATGGATCTAGACGCATTTTGAATCCACTATAACGTTCACTACCAGTGGATTCGTGATCTGGTGATAACCTTTAGGGACCTGGCTTCCAAATAACCACTGCATTAATCATGGAGGCAGTGGTGGTGGAATCTGTGTGTGGGGGTAGGGTGGGGAGGAGGCTGTGCAGAAACCTTAGGAAGCAGTAGGTTGAAGGACTTCAGAGGTACACACTGGACTCTGGAGAGATGTCTTCATTCTTTTGTACGTAATTATTGTAACTTAGGACAGTACCTGTCCTGACTATCACAGGATTATCTGATGAACAAATGAGAGAACTCTAGGAATAGAAACCACTCTGTACCTTGGTTATCCACATAGTTAAGCAGTTTCTAGCAAATAATTTCTTCTTTCAATTTACCCTCCCCCCAAAAGAATCTGGTAAAAGAAACTTAAATAGCCAATTGATTCCAAAAGACTTTAGAGAAAATATAGTAGCTTTTATGTTATTTTTTAAAACTTATTTGCTTCAAAAAGAACATGTCTTGTTACTCATAATTACATCTTTAAATCTCAAAAAATTAAATAAAAAATAAACCAGTCCTTTCCCATGGTTTTCAAACATTTCTGGGCTGTCCAATATGCAGCTGCTTTTGTATCAGGCTTTGCCAGCTGTCACCACAAGAGCTTCATCCATCCCTTATCCCCCCAGCCTCAGAAAATAAGAAAATGGAGACATACTAAAGTTCACAAGTCAGTGGACATTATGACTTGGGGAAACCCCTCCCCCTTATGAATGGAAAGCTCACTGAAAGAATTGTTCTTATTAATCCAATTAAGATTATATTTTGAAAGATCACAATAAATACACTTGTGTTACTTCTTTTATTGAATATATGTTTCTAGAAAACCTTTTTCATTTAAAAATAATTAAGAAACTATAGTAGTGTTGTCGAACTTGAAGGTCACAGCCTCTGCCCCAATAAGCCAATTAAAAGAGCCAAATGAAAAGTATAAAGCAGAAAAAGGATATTTATCCAATGTGGCTACAGTGTGAAGTTGAACAAAAAGATACTGGAAACCCCGCAAGTCATCTTCGGGGTGAAGTGAGACAAGTTTAAATAGAGGTCCAAGGAACTGGATCTAAGTATTTCTGGCCAAGGTCTGCTCATCACCGACCCTTCCTTGCCTGGGCTTCAGCAGACAAGGAGGTTTGGCAAGTTGTTAGGACAGTGTGAAATCTCATTTTGGGAGACACGTTTCCCTTCTGCCTATGCTTTTCCTTCTCTCAGCATGAGATATTTTTTTGGGGGGGGGGAATTCCCATTTATTTAGGGTCCATTGTTTCAGTAGCTGGATAGACTGAAGGACACAAGTGTCTCTTAGAATATTTTCATTTCAGTTGGCCTAGTGTTACATGCCTTTAATCCCAGCACTCCAGAGGCAGAGGCAGGTGGATCTCTGTGAGATCGAGGCCAATCTGGTCCACATAGTGAGTTTCAGGCTAGCTGGGACAACAGGGAGACCCTGTTCCAAACAAAACAAAACAAAACAAGAAAAAAATCTTCATTTCTGTCAAGCCAGTTGCAATAGGGTCTGCCAAGAGAGTGGAATTCATCTTGAAACACGTGCATTAATTCACATGAATATTGTGTATATTATATTCACTTATTAGCAGCATCAGGTTCAGAGAACATATACAATCTGTGTTCTGCTAGTTTCACTTTTTTTTTGAGCTAAAGTTCTCGCTATACTTCCCAGGCTAGTCTTGAACTCATAGACTCAAAAACTATTGTATCGGCTTTCCGAGGAGCTGGGACCACTGACAGGTACACACCATGCTCAAGCTTACACAGTAACAAGGTCCCATCTTCACCAAATAAATAAACTAAGTGTAGTATTACATCACTAGTATACTTTCATGTTACTGAAATTTCCTTAGTAATATGATTTAAAGATATCAAATAATATTCCATTGAAGGAATGTACCAAGATTTATTTGGTCATTTTATATTTATTCTACTTAAAAGAGTTACTATTTTAAATTGCATTTTAATGATTATTCTTTTGCATAAATCTTTAATAGCATTGCTAATTGTGTCCAGGGATAGGTTCAGGAAGCTGTAATTACTTGGACATAGCAGATTAACCCTTTGAAATCTCTTGATATTTAGTTCCATTCCATATTGTTTTTAGAACCATTGTAATATTCTATAGTAGATCAAGAATCTGTGACTTACCACCTCCCCACCAGATGAGTTTTCATCTTAAAAACCAATCCAGAAAGAAAAAAACAAAACACCAATCTGGGCCCATTTGAAAAGTCTGATAACAAATTGCCTTTTACTTTCCAGCATTCTTTGGGGGAACTTCCTTTCACCCCTCTTCCCTAATCACTCATATCAGATCCAGAAACATAAGCAGTACTAGATGATAACACGAATACTACCATGAGACAATGCCACGGATTTTATTACTTCAAGTGACTTTTGTACTATGTTAAAAAAGTAAGTCCCTACAACCCTTGATAGTTTCGGCAATGTCTTATGTATGCAGCACACAGATTCTGATTCTCCATAGTCCAGGCTCTACTGGGTCAGTGCTTCCCTTGTAGTGATGTGCTCTATGTAAACAGCGCTATTTACAGCCCAAGTGTAGCACCCTGGAAGAAAGGCATATAGAAACACAAGCCAGACAGTTAAAAGTGATAAGGGATATGCAAGGAAGCATTATGTGACGTCATCAAAACATACCAAGTCAGCAACAAAGGAGAGTGCAGAATGCAGGGAAGGGCATAAGATACAATTTATTTTGTTGTTTGAGACAGGATCTCCCTGTAGCCCCAGCTGGCCTGGTACTTGCTACATAGACCAGGTTGCCCTTGATCTCACAGAGATCCACCTGCCTCTGTCTTCCTAGTGCTGAGATTAAAGGTGGGCACCACTACACTGTGTGACATATAATTTACTTTTAAGCAAATTCAGATTCTGACATCAGATCCATTGCTTTTTCATTGTCTAGTTTTGACCAAGGAGAGAGACAAGGATAACCCTTTCTATTTTTATTTTTATTTTTTGGTATTTTTCAGACAGGGTCTCCCTTTAGTCCCAGCTGTCCTGTAGCTCACTCTGTAGACCAGGCTGACCCTGAACTCACAGAGATCTGCCTGCCTCTGCCTCCCAAGTGCTAAGATTAAAGGCGTGCACCACCATGCCCGGCACAAGAATAACCCTTTCATATTTGTTTGCTATTTTGTTTCTGTTTTGGCGGATAACCCTGAACTCTTGATCCTCCTGCCTCTGCCTCTTGAGTGCCAGGGTTACAGGCATTCACTGCCATGTCGAGTTATAACAAACAAAACCAGAAAAATTTTGAAGGGCAGCACAAAATGGGGATTTAGGTTTAGGTGAGCCATAGATGAGACAAGTGTCTCTTTCTGGATGAACGTGGATGTCAGTGGGAGGCAGCTGAAATGTACCTGTTTATCTCCAGGTCTGTGCTGAGGGCCATCTGCAATATATAGTTAAATGGTACTTTTTTCTTTAGTGTGTGAAGGACCCAAATACCCAATACGGTTGTTTAAATAAAGAATTATGATGTTTAAAGGCAAAACCACACCAGTTTGGGAATGAAGGCTTAAATCTCTGAGCCATTCCTGAAGCAGAACTTATTCATCACTCACTCAGGGCTCCATGACTTCCATTTGGCAGCCGCTAGATTTGTTTGCATCCAGTCTGGAGGGAAAGTCAGTCTGTATAGGATTTGTATGGCAAAACATTACAGAATAGTTGCTTCTGAGCACTGTAGGGAAGGAGTGTTGCAGGGGAAAAGAAAAACCATAAACTAACAAGTGCAGACTAAGGAAAGCGCCCCAGTTAACTTTTTGTTTTAGTAAAGGGAGAGAATGTGCTCTTCCTTACCCCAGTGTGATGAACAGTTCCAGTTACTTAGCTATTATCTCTCATTCAAAACCATCCTCCTGCACAGCAATTTGTGATACTGCAGCGGGACACTGCAAAGTACTTTTGGTTTTGTCAGATGGCTCCCTATTAACTCTCCTGTAGGGGGCGAGGAAGGAAGACTGTGAACCCCAGACAACAGAGGAATTTGCTTCTTTTTTTTTTTTTTCCATGTTTCCATTTTTATTTGATATTTCCAAATGTAAAAAAGTCAAGATTCTATACCAGTTAGAATGAGACCATCTCAAGTGATATCATGCAAAGAAGTTCAGTGTATACAACAATCATTTCTCTTCACCTTTTCTGCTTCATATAATGTGATTGACGGAAAATTAGGTGGAATGGGCTTGGTCGGAAAATACCATTAAACAACAACAACAACAACAACAAAACAAAAATACCACCACAAAGGGCAGTTTCTACTTTTCTGCAAGTCAATTTTCAATAATTTATTTATTTATTTATTTAACTTAGGAGGCACATGGAACTGAAAAATTTACTGTCCAATTTTATTCAACTAATCTACAAACAAGCACAAACAACAGTCTCAACACTGCAGACTTTGGAGGGTTGAGATAGTAGACATTATTATCTTTAGTAGATTCAACTATTTTGCCTGAAGTTGGCTTTTTTTTTTAAGAGAAATAAATAACCTTAGGCTTTGCCTTTAATTTCGCTATACTGGATCCAGAATAGTGAAGAGAACTCCTCATATAAAATTGAAAATGAAAACTATTACATAGTTTTTGCTAGCTGCATAGACTAAAGACAGTTGGTTTGCTAGATGGCACTGAAAATCCTGACCCAGGTGACATGACTTTGTCCAAATGTTTGACCAAAGAAATAATACAATATTTATAAGCTAACTTTTTAAAGAGATGGCTGGCATGAATACTGTACATATTTTTTTCATGGCAATACACAGTTCAAGAATTTATAAAATAAGTTAATGCATTATTACCTCTAAGAATAACATATACAAGCTAAATCCCCCCAAGTCCATGTGATAGTGTTTCAGGTGGAAACAGTCTTATAATACAAAACAATCCAGTTTCTTTGTTGTGTTTAGTATATAGAGAAATTTCAGAGATTACTGAGAAAGAAACCATAAGTCTGTTGACCGAGTCAAAGTGTCAACCTGTGGGACTGAAAATGTTTCCTTTTTATTTTAAATTTTTTTTTTAAATTTTTATTTATTTATGTGTATGAATGTACTGTCTGCATGCAGCTTTGTACACCCGTGTCGTGCAATGCCGCGAAGGTCAGAAGACGGTGTCGGATTCCCCTGGAACTGGAGTTCTCCTGGAATTGGAGTTAGAGACGGTTCTCAGCCGCCATGTGGGTGCTGGGGATCGAACCCGGGTCCTCTGCAAGAGCAGTTGGCACTCTTAACCGCTAGGCCATCTCTCCAGCCCCAAATGTTTCCTTTTTAAAAAACACCCAGCATACATGTCCTCTGTACAAACTTCTTATGTACTTCCTACTAATTCCTTTTTTCCTGAGTTATCCTACAATAATACTTAGTGAGACTGCAGAGAGGTGTGCCACATAGTGATGGTTGAATTTGGAGTCTTTTATTAGCTAGTTAGCTAGCAGATTTGCAGTCAGAGAAGGTGCCCATCCCCGAGAAAATTCTTGACCCTGAGAAGTAGCACAGGGTTTATAACACTTAAAACCACAATTACATCATGCCAAGGGTAAAGCCAATAACCATAGTTAGACCAGACCAGGGACAGGTCAGTTAACAAAGGGGATTTCAGTTAACAAAAGTTTTGGTAAGGAAGAAGCAAGTTTCTCAGGACTGTAGTAACAATGGACTCCATAGAGATGCAGGTACTACTGGGTATGAGGATGTGCTATCAGGACATGCTACCTAACTACTTGTAAGTTCCCCCATAGTGTAGAAACAATGTACTTCCTGAAACTATTGGCATGAGAAGTTGTGTCTGCCTGACTGCAATTTCTGGGGAAAAACACAGGGTAAAGCAAGGGTCAGCTAGAACATAATGGAGTTAGTTTTGCCAATTCAATCCCAGCCTATGAGGTACCTGGGGCTTGTTTTAAGGGGGTACTTTTTACAACTGCTATTTCTGTGGTACTATGGGATTCTTATTCCTTCAAATGCCTATGCAAATTGTAAAAGTAGTTACACAATTATGTTGTTTATTCTTTAAAACCTAATTGACTAATCCTTGACTAATCTATGAGTCTGCAAAAGTCTTTGTACACACTAACAGACAGGTGACTGGAAAAGGTATAAGAATTTCTTTTTGTCATAGGGTGTTTTAGTCACCGTTAGGGCCATGTGATATGCTGCTGCTTTGCTATTACCTGTGTTCCTGTCACAGAGCTAGATGATGGGGACATGATGAAGAGAAGACATAATCATTGCCTTCCTGGAGTACTGCTTAGTATCTGAGTAAAGACAGTACTTGTCTTAATCTTTGCATAGCACAAACAGCTTGGTTTATAAAGAGCCGGCATTTATTTTCACTGCTCTAAAGGATGGGAAATCCAAGGAGAAGATGGCAACAGGCTCTGACTCTGGTTCCAAGATGGTGCCTAGTTGCTGCCTCTCTGGAGCATGTCATGTCCTTACATGGCAGAAAGGCAGGAGAGAACATGCTCCTGTGAGCTCCTTGTATCACAGTATTAGCCTATTCATTGGAGCAGGAGTCTCGTGACCTAACCCCCCCTTAGGCCAGTCCTGGTACCTCGGGGATTAACTTTCCAACACATGAATTTTGAGCAACCTAGTCAAACTACAGCAATGCTCACGACAAAAAGTACAGTCAGGATGGTGGTTTAGCACACTCCAGTCTGAATGTTCCATTTTCCATGCTTTAATTATAGAGTTAAAAGCCTCAGGCTCCTCTGTCTCAGTATAATGTATACTGAAAGTGCACCTGCCTCTATTCCTCCCTATTTGTATATCTAAGGACACGTTACTTTCCTAAGCCCTGGTTTTATCTTTTATAAAATAGAAACAATATTCACATTGTTTCTACCTCTTAAGTTGTAAGGATTGTGCAACATCGAGTACATCGAGTGCTTAGTCTGGAACTTAGTACCCACTAAATACACAGTCGGTCTTAGCTGTCAAAGCTTAGAAGCTCCCAGATCTTGCTGGATAACCTTATTTTGAGTTAAGAGCTGCTTTGGGGGAAAGTATGTGTGCTAACGAGTGTAAGGCTGTAGCCCACCTGAGTCAGGGACTTTAGAAGGCCAATTGAAGCAGAAGTTCCGAGAAACAATTATCCTGGAACGCATTCCTGCAACCCAAGAAATGTTGCTGCAACATCCTGCAATCATGTTCACGGTAGACCAGAACCAGGTCTCAGTCTTTCTCAAGATGCTTCTACTGATACCAGCCACAGACCCACCTCCATTCCCCAATCTCCTTGCCCCTACTTCCTTGAAAACTCATTTCCTTGTGTGCCCGTGTATAAAACTGCCATTTGGGGTACATTCTAACACTGGTCATCCTAATCCTCACACAGGCAGGCCAGCTGCCATGCCTGTAATAAACCTGACTTCCTTCTCATCAGAGTTCTGGGATTTTCTCCCCTCAAAATGAACCTAACAGCTAGCTTTACTGTCAACTTGACACAACCTGGAATTACCTGGGAAGAGAGTCTTATGAATCATCTGGATCAGGTTGACTATACATGGGGAAGTATCTTGTTAATTGAAGTGGAAAGTCCCATTCTGAATGGGAGTGACAACATTTCATGGGCTAAGGCCTGAGCTGTATAGTACTAGAGAGAGCTAGCCTGGCTGGGAGGGCTGCACGCAAGGGTACACATGCTACCTCTTTGCACTTGACTGTAGACGTGATGTGACTGTCTGCTTGAGTTCCTGCCTTAACCTCTTCAACATAATGGACAATGACCTGGAACTGTAAGCCAAATAAACCTTTCTTCTCCTAGGTTTGTTGTCAGAATATTTTATCACAGCAACAGAAATGAAACTAAAACACTGGTTATGAGAGAGGAGGGAGGAAAATAAACAGCTCTATGATGTAATTGTCAATATCAATGACCACATTACCACTAATAACGTGACCAACATGGTGTCGTTTACCAATCCAGAGGCCAGCACAGAGAATAGAAAAATGGGCTGAACATGAGCTGAAATAACTGCAAAACACGACAGCCACAGACACTCACTGGTGGTGGGATGTCAGAGCTGAGCTGGAGAGAAGCTAGAGCTGGGATGTGCCTATTGGCCACTGTCCTAGTTTACTTTCTAATGCTTTGATAAAACACTCCAACCAAAACCAGCTTGGGGAAGAAAGGGTTTATTTGGCTCACAGCTCACAGTCTATCATCAAGGAAAGCAAGAACTCAGGGCAGGACCCTGGAGGCAGGAGCACAGACCATGGGAGCTTGCTTGTCTGTGCTGTGTTTTTTTTTTTTTTTTTTAATTTTTGATACAGAGTCTCCCTGTAGCCATAGCTGTCTTAGAACTCACTATGTAGTCCAGGCTGGCCTCGATCTCACAGATTCATCTGCCTCTGCCTCCTGAGCTAGGATGAAAGGCTGCTTTCTTATACATCCCAGGACCACCTCCCCAGGAGCGGCATCACCCACAGCAGGCTGGGGCCTCTCACACTGCTCAACAGTCCATAAAATGCCTCACAGACATGCCAAACAGGCCAGTCTAATAACAGAAATTCCCCAATGGAGGCCCCCCTCTTCTCAGGTGTTGACAATTGAAGCTATTAGACACAGTCAGGATACTAGCTCCAAAAAAGCTAAATTAAAACCTGTGGCATGAACCCAGCAGGCAGCTGAGAAGAGCTAGTCCCCAAAAAGAAGGAACAGACCACTTTTCATCATTGGAAGTTGTAAAAAACCCTTCAAAGGATGCTTTGAAACATATAGCTAATGCCTCAGATAGTATGCAAGTCTTATCCCCAGATAGCAGCAACCTCAGTTTCTAGACCTCACATGTGTGTCAGGAGCACTCTGTGAGTCCAGTCCCTGATTTCATGCATATCCTTTCATCAAATTTCTTTCAAATTCAGAGTATTGGCATTTTTACTGCTATCTGGTACCCTCTAGCGCACTGGGAAAATTCTTTGTGATCAATTCTCCTGACATCCTGTGCTATTGAATTACCATCGTTTCTCAAACAGCAAGGGGTAGGTGACCCCTTATCCAGGGTCATGCTGGAAAGAGGTCGCTTGTCAAGGTGAACATCAAGAAAAGTTTCTAGCCAGATGTGGTGGCCCACGCCTTTGATTCCAGCACTCTGGAGGAAGGGGCAGGTGGATCTCTGTGAGATTGAGGCCAGCCTGGGATGATCTAGATCTAGATAGTAAGTTCTAGGCCATCTAGGGCAATATAGTGAGACCCTGTCTTGAAAGATGTATGTTCAGGGCTGGAGAGATGTCCTAGCGGTTAGGAGCGCCGACGCTCTTGCAGAGGACCTGGGTTCGATCCCCAGCACCCACATGGCGGCCGAGAGCCGTCTGAAACTCCAATTCCAGGAGAACTCCAGTTCCGGAGTTCGGGGAATCCGACACCCTCTTCTGACCTCCGCGGCATTGCACGACACGGGTGCACAAACTTGCATGCAGACAGTACATTCGTACACATACAGAAATAAATAAAATTAATAAAAAAATAAAAAAAAATTTAAAAAAAAAAGAAAGATGTATGTTCAGGGGGGATGCTGGAGAAATGGCTCAGTGGTTAAGAACACTGGCTGTTCTTACAGAAGAGCCAGTGTTCAAATCCTAGTACCCACATGGCAGCTAACAACCATCTGTAACTCCAGTTCCAGGGGATTTGACCCCCTCTTGTGTCCTCCTCCTGCACTGTATGGCACGGGTGCACTTACACACATCAAGCATAACACTCATACATATAAAATAAAAATAAAATTTAAAAAGAAAGAAAGACATTTCCAGAATCCTATCTCTGTAACAGGTATGGAAATGGGGGGGGGCTATATAGCAAGAACAAACCTGACTCATGTTTTAGCATAGACCTGAGGATACAGACATGCACACTCCCGGACCCCACTTAGCCCTAATGATTCAGAGACTCGGAAGGAGGGCTCAACACACTGTTCCCACAGCCTTTTAGGGAAGTCTGATCTGTGCTAATGTTCAAGAATCATGGGCTAGCACATGCACAGCCTTATAGCCTCTATCTATCTATCTATCTATCTATCTATCTATCTATCTATCTATCTATCTATCTATCATCTATCTTACAAAGAAGGGATGCAATGTTTCTTTGGTGGCTGGGGATTGAAGAGCAACTAGCTGGAGACAATGTCAGCATAGAAAAACTCCAAGGAATGTGTGACGTTTTCCAGGTGGATGTAGGAGATGGGCATTGCAGAAAGAACTGTGTGCGCGAAGGTGCTCAGCACTGCACCTCTGGGCACAGAAGTATGTTTGAGGGTGAAAGACTTGGGGGAGGTTGGTGCTTGGTGCCACCAGGCTTGAACCTGGGCTGCCTCTTTTTCTTATCCCAACAGCCAGAGTCTTCTTTTCTCTCCAGCTACTCCTCCTCACCCCATTTCCAATGAGCTCTCAGGGGTCTGAGCACCAGCCTTCCATACGTCTTCCTTTTTAGTATCTTCTGAACACTTGTTGGCCATGACAGTTTCAATAAAAATACTTTTATCTTGCAAATCTCATACTCCGAATTTCTGTATAAAGCCTTTCCCTTTGTTATCGCTCATTTTGCAGAGATCATTCCAGCGTACCACCTTGACCTGTTAGCCTTCTACATTTTTTATAGCTAAAAATCCAGAGTTCAGCATTATGTTATTTAAGTCTGCTTTCTGCACTTGACCAAGGACAAGTGCCCATTAGCATTCAAAAATGATTCATTCTTGTATTTTCTTTCTAATGCTTTACTCTAATCAAGAGGACAGAGCAAGGGGGTCCTAAGATGGGGCATCCATTAGACATGACTATCATCTGTGCTTCCTGGAATCTCCCAGGGTCAAGTGCCTTTTGCTTGGATACCAGATTTATCAAGTGAATAATGTGGTCCTCTTGACTAAAACTCTTTTTAAGATTCTACCCACAATGACACTGGTACTTCATCATTTCAGACACAGGAAGCCACATGCCCTGGCTCTGGAATTCTAACACAAACACGTCAAGCCCTGCTGTTCTGCCTTCCAGGTGTAATCTCATTAGAACAAGTATTTCCTGGGATTAGGAAGGGTAAGAAGGGGTACAGAATGGAAAGGTAGAAGTCGCTGTGATCTGGAAAACAAAAAACAATTTGAAGGATCCAATGAAAATAGTTTGTGCCAAGGTATCTGTTGTGAGGAAAAGTTTACTGTTCTTTTTTAATGCTCTAGTCTTTTCTAAAGCCAGGACATACATTCTTGGAATCCTAATAGGACAAATGAGATGACAACTCTTGGAGACCGTATTGGGGTGGGGTGTGCTGAATGATGCTCAATGGGTCTTAAGACTGGAAGCTGATTTCACTTGCCGCAGACAGCTGTAATGGCCACAGCAGTGAGGGAGACTGGGAGCTCTTGTCCGCGGGCTTGTGAGGACTGTGCCACTGACCAGGCTCTCTGAAAAAGTGCCACTTAGGAGTTCATGGTTAGTAGCTTGCCAACATTTCATTTTCATATTATTTTAATAAATATTCATATCACAACTCTTATAGAAATGAGTCCTGAAAACAATGGATTGTTTTTTTTCCTTTTAGTTGGGGTCCTAATATGGTTTGTCAGCATTATGAAAATAGTGTTTATTTTTTATGAGTTTTCATGGGCTTGGGGAGGTGGCTCTGAGGGTAAGAGCACTTACTGCACAGCAAGCATGAGCACCCAGTTCAGACGCCAGGGTCAGTGAAGAAAGCTGGGTATGGCTGCAGGATCGCCTGCATCCCAGGAATGATGGGGCAGAGACAGGAGGATCGCGGGAGCTTGCTGGCTGCAGCCTAGCTTCAGGTCCAGTGAGAGCCTGTCTCAAGGGAGCAAGTTAGAGCTGGTGATAGGACAGAACACCTGAAGCTCTCCTCTGGTCTCATGCTGCACGCCCCACCTCCAACAGGCATGTGCACTACATGTAAGTAAATAAATGAATAAATAAAACTAATTTTGGGAATGCACTGAATGAGTGGGTCACCAGTCCAGAGAAGAGGGAAGGTTGGGCTTGAGTGTGAGTGACTGGGTGACTCAGCCATGCTCCCTCCTAGCCCACCCACTGAACCTGAAGCTTGAGTGTGAGTGAGACTGGGTGACTCAAGCTGTGCTCCCTCCCAGCCCCCACTGAACCTGAAGCTTGAGTGTGAGTGAGACTGGGTGACTCAAGCTGTGCTCCCTCCTAGCCCACCCACTGAACCTGAGGCCTACTTTCATTGTTTCTGCTTTCCTTCTTCTCTGTCTCTTTCTTTCAAAAAGATATCTCTAATAATCTCCAACATTAGTGGGCTGTCAGGTTTGTATGATCAAAGTACAAATGAAGAAACTAAGCTGAAAGGAATATGAGGCCTTTCCCTGTCTGACTTTTAATTTATTCTCTTCCCCACTTCACCCCCAACTCCTGCTCTTCAGGACTAAAAATAACTTAGTCATGGATTTCTGAGTGAACTCAATGGCTACCTGGCCTGGGGGTTGTCCATAGAGCGATCTGAACCCCGATTTATCCAGCCAAATGTTCCACCATTCTTATCCCTGATTTTCCTTTGTAACAACTTAGCCATGAGATAAATCACGGGTGACAAGCTTGGGTGTGCTCACATGTAGATCCAGCCAATAATTATTCCTCTTGCTGCCAGACCAAAGGGGACCTTCCAGAATCTGTGAATGTTGCAAGGCCTTGCCTCTTCCCAGGGAGTTATTGATATAAGCTTTTTTTTTTTTTTCAATTACTCCATGAGGACTGCAGCCCAATGTGGCTCAGTGGAGAAGGTGAAAATCTTCTTCCTGATTTTCTAGTTAATATCCTTTCCCATTTCTAGAGGGTTCTCTGGGTAGAGTACAGCTGGCCTCACTGTGTGCACACAGCCTGGGAATATTGACATCTCAGGACCAACTTTGGTGTAGCTCAGTAATGAGCTGACTAATGCGAAGTGCTGAATTATTCACAACACTTTCTCTGTTCACTTGCAGAAGGAGGTGAGAAGGTTATAAAGAGCTCTGGAAAAGAAACAAAGACAACCCGGGGGCAGGGCTTATTTTATGTAAGCCTTCTTCCTGCTTCTAGGACACTGATCAGGCCGAAAATTAAACTTCTACCCTATCTACTTCTCCAGAATGAGTCATTCACTGGATGCTCATAGTTTAGTAAACTAATCTCTCTCTCCCTATCTCTGTGAGACAGGGTGGCCAAGAACTATGAAGCCCAGATTGGCCTTGAACTCACTGCAATCCTCCTGTAGTGGCCTCCTGAACACTGAGACCACGGGCATAAAAGTCTCCCTTTAATGAATCCATGTTGTCTGAGCTTCATAAACTTTGGATTCCTCAGGCCAAATAACACATCCCTGCCTAGAAGATGGTGAGGTTAAACTGAGCAACTAAAGCAGTCTTAACTTTTGGTTTCTCTTTGTTGAGCCATTCATTTTCATTAGAGACTGCTGCATGCACACAGTACAGGGACAGTGCAGAGACATGGTGGTGGTGATGGTGGTGGTGGTGTGTGTGTCCAAGGAGGGCATGTCGAATGGGAGAAGTTGACTGATCCTGACTTCTCTTGTATTATGCCCTCAAGGCCATTTGAAACACTTAGAGCCAATGGCTCCCTCAGTTTCTCCCAGAGGCAGGTGCTACCTGTGCTCACAGGTGACAGATGTGGAGTGGCAGATCAGCCCTACCTGGGTGTGGTCTGACGTCAGGCTGACTCCTGCTAGCATCCTTAGCTAAAGGCTTTTACCCTTGCCCTTTATGCTGTTTTCCAATGCTCTAGGCAGTGCTTAATAGACATACCAAGGGCCACAGCCAGGATTTCTTAAAACATTTTTAGTACTTTCTTATACCATTTATAATGAATGGAATTTAATGATTACTTTAAAATTAAAAAAATTCATATTGTCGTAGCTTGGAACTTAAATGCCCCTACTTCCAAATGCCCACAGGCTAAAATCTTCATGGCCAGTCTGTGTTAATATGGAGAGTTTGTAGAACCTTTAGGAGCTGAAGCCTGGTAGATAGTTCACTAGGGAGATGCCCTTGCAGGGGATACTGACTCTTGCCCCTTCCTCTTTCTCTTTCTGCTTCCCACCATCATGAAGTGAGTAGTTTTGCTCTATCATGTGAACCCTGCCATGATATCTGTCTCTACCACAGGCCCAATGTGATGGGGTCAGGTGATCAAGGACTGGAACCTTTGAAAAGATGGCCAAAATAAACCTTTCCTCCTTTTAAGTTGTTTACTCAGCTATTTTGTTACAGCAATGAAAAGCTGACAATGTATGTCATCCCTAGAATATTATTCCTGCATTTGGAGATGCTTTCCAAGTAGAAGAGAGAGTTGGTGAGTTATAATAGGACACCGATTGTGTGAGTATCACCCTTTGGATAGTGAGGTCTGTGTACCGTAGGAGATACCAAAAGGGAGGGAAGCAGCAAGACCAAAAGATGCAACCAGAGGGGCAAAGCTTAGAAATAGTAATTCTTGCTCATACGCCAATTCTGATTCACAGAGGCTGCATGCAATGGAGTTTTCCCAGTCTAGGGCTGGGTTAAATGAGCAAGAATGGCACAATCTATTAGTGATGCCTGCTGTGGGCAAAAGTGGCGAGGTTCTGCAGCATTTGACATCAGTGGACTACAGAATGGAATACCATCTGACATGCTGGGTGGGTCTGGACTTAGTAAACAAGAATATCAAGATCTATTGGTGATGTCTGCTATGGGTGAGGATGGTGGGCCCAGTCATGGATTTGACACATGCAAACGGTATTCAGAGTACCAAGGCCAACTATGTCTATGTGCCCTTGTCTCTTTTCTAAAACCTCAGACCAAGGAAAAGATTTGTCCATTTCTCTTTTCAAGCTCAGGAGGAAGTTTTTCCATGGATGTCCCCTTCCATGCCCCATGCACCATGGGAAGCAGGGCAAGTACCTCTCAGGCTACTGGGCATGTTCTTCATGTTCTTTTCCCATTTCACTTCCTGCTCTTGTGGGTGTATAGATTTACTTTTGTTATCATTAAAGATAGGTGTATTTCCCACTGTATTCTAAAATCCTTCGATAGCAGAATAATTCTTGTGGGAAGATCTAGTTTGAATTGGGGGCTAGTTCTCAGCTAGCTCCTCTCAGGGCACCTCACGGCTGGGAGTCAGGGGACTTCTCTGACCCCATCCAATGAGGAGCAAATAACGTGGCTAGGTACGTAATGCTGGGTGGGGCAATGCTGTGCAGTGGTGAGGAATTGGGAGGCCTGCAATTGGCTTTGGGAACTGATGTCATTTGGTTTATAAAAGCAGGCTGTAGCAAGGAATAAATTGAATCCCCCATTAACATCATTATGGAATTCCCGGCCATCATTTTTTTTTTTTTTAAATCTTTTGTGCACACACAGGTCAAAGCAGGCCTGCATTTCATTCGGGTGGTCAGTGGGTTGGAAAGAAGTCCCAATGCGAACCACCAATCTGGATAGCTGGTGTTGTGAGTGGACATATGGTGAAGATAAGCTGACAGCCATTAGCCTGAAATTCCTGTCCAGGGGTCATCAGTCTCTGGGCAGGTGGGAAATCATGGCCAAGAGTGGAAACATGTCTCATTGTCCCAGGCTAAGGGCCTGAGGTGGAAGTACCACCCAGGCCGGGATACGGGAAGTAGCCAACTGGTTTCTGCACGGAGAAGCCAGCTCCCTACAGCAACTGCTGGCAGGTGCTGTGTCCCTGTCCCCTTAGCAGGGCTCCGTGGTCCCTGTCCGGCACAAAAGAAAGCTTCCTACAAATTTTGAGGTAACTTCAGGAGTGACACTGGTGACATTTTTAGGAGGCTTGGAAAAGACACTTTGCTTTTTATTTATAACACACACAGATGATATGTTTCTACTTTCACTGTAGACTTTCTTTGCTAAATTCCCAGAGAGGGATGCAAAACGAAAGGAAGTGATAGATTGCTTCAAATACTCAGGAATTTCCAAATCCCTTGCTAGATAAAAAGCAAATTAAGGCTCCTTGACAGGTTAAAATCAAGTATCTAGGGTTTCTCCACTGGAGAAAATGAATTTCCAGTTTAATAACTTGCTTAGAATTCCCCCAGGTACTCTATTCTGTGATCCTTTCAATGACATAAGCTTATTCCTAGTCTGTATCATGAGTTTTAAATATGACAGTAGCTTTTAATTAAATCCTTGTTTATTATACAGTTAATGGGCTAAGACTAATGACCAAAGGAATAAAAAAAAAAAAAAACATGGGCTTTCAATGATTTTTTCCTCGCCTATCATATGATACTTGAGAAAAATAATAAAGTGATTCACTCAAGGGTGGGCTAGCATGAATGCCATTTCCTCTATTTGTTCTCCTATATGAGTTCTGGAATGATTTGGAATCGCCAAGTCACTCTCCATACATGGAGAAATTACTATAAATCTATCCTCGGGAGCTTAGAGATCCAACATTTCCCTCTAGCCAAGAGCTGCTGAGAGGTCTGGGCACTCCGCCATCTGTAACATGATCCTTGAAATTTGAGATGACAGATCTTCAGGGTCACCTTTCTCTCCCTTCAGCTTGGAAACAGGAGTCAAGTGTTTACTCTGGGAACTCAGCACACACTTGCTCAGCCCCACACGCTGGCTGGACTTAGGCTGGTCTCATGGCTCCTGCCTTCTCCACCTTTCCTCCAGCTCAGATTCTAAACAGTGAATTGGATTTAAAAGTTGAGAGTCTCTAGTGTTCCTTTCTGCAGAAATGCTATATGATCTTAAGTCACTCAGTCAGTCGCATTTTTTAAACCCTTCTACAAAGCAGGAATACCATATCACTTAAGTACATTAAGTGAGATGTTCTTATAATAAGTTATAGAAGTGAATGTTTAAAATGAAATGAAGAAACCACAAGTCCTTGCCTATCCATGGATGTAGTAGGATGTGTTCCACTGAGCCCTGGGAAGGAAGGGGCACAGGGATACTGATTCAATGGTTGGGATCACCATGGGAAACACACATAACTCTGTGACTCCAGGGTACAATAGTGAAGATACATTAGCCATTGAGTTTCTAAGTTGACCATCAGAATGTTTCTCATTCTCCTCACTCAATCCAAACCAACTATTCAGAATTCCACAGGAGGAAGGACATATAAGTTCCTGATGATGATGATGATGATGATGATAATGATTTATTATTATTATTTTGAGAAAGGGTCTGCCTGTAGCCCTAGCTGGCCTAGAACTACGCAGACCAGACTGGTCTCACACAGAGATCTGCCTACCTCCACTGCTGGAGTACTGGAATTAAAGATTTGTGCCACCATGCCTGGCAGTCCTGGTGATTTTGGAGCCTTCACATTGAGAGGTCCTGTTACATTGGTGGTCCTAGTGTTTCCATGGGAAGAATTAAATGGTTCTGTAAGGTGGGGAACAAAACAATCTATTTTTACTAACATCTAACTGAAATTAAATTATTTTCTTCAATATAACTGTGAGCAACAAACCACAATAGAATGAGCAGAACTGGTATCTTTCTCGCTACCAGAAATTGAAGATACTTTCATGCTACATTACAACTGTTGCATATTCTTTAAAATATCATTCATTCTGATTGCTGCTTTGAAATGGCAGAAGTTATTAGACCAGCTGCTGGACCTGGCTAAGTTAATAAAGGAGCACACGAATAACATTATATCACACATTTTATTAAAAACATTTTTCTACTTCAGTATAATTGGTTTCCTTTGAAATCCTGTATATCTAAAACCATTCTGTATGGGGCGTATATAGCATAGCAAAGTTCACAGTGTTTGTTTCTGTCTGATGGCTGCCTCCTAGACTATTGAAGTTCTGGGTGTGAGCTCCAGGTCCAAGCTGACCAGGGGTCACCTGGAGTCTCTGAGCTTCTACTCTTCAATATATAAAGAGGACAGCTACTCATGTGGTCGATGGGGACATTAGATAGAGTAATGAGTGAGATTAAACGTTCTGTGCAAATCCCAGACATCAGTTCCAGGCACTTCTTTTACTTAACGTAGGAGCCAGTGATGAGTGTGCTGGGGTGTTGAAAGTAAACTACTTTGAGGTCAGATGCTGTGCAAAAGAATTTGCAGGAACCTCCTCCACACACACACACACACACACACACACACACACACACATACATTTGTGCTTGAACTATGGGACATTCATATATTTAGTTAAGAATGTGAAGAGTAAGGGCTCTGACCTTTCCAGACTGCCTGAGAATGCCTAGATCCAGCCTCTGCCCAGCGAGCTTCCCAAATTGTGCTGTGCCTGCTGGCTAGTAGGGCCCTAAACCCTAGAAGGAAGACTGGGAGTATCTGGTGCCTGATTTGAACCTCTGTGGGAGGTTCGAGTCCTGAGTAGCTGACTAGAGCCATCTGGTCCATGGATTTGGAGCAACGGGGCTGGAACTGACCTGGAAGACACATCCCCTGAAAGCTCACTCTGAAAGCTTTGGAGAGCACTATGCAAGCCCCTAAGAATCATCAATCAATGGTCCAACACCAGCTTCTAGGCCACATAACCACATCAATGACTGGCAGAGCAAATAACATTCTTATATTAGTGGAACTTTTTAGTTGGGGTTAATCAACAACTGCATAATTGGACTTAAAGCCAACTCGATGGGAGGGAACTCATGTGTGGTACTGTAAACATACCCAAATACACAGGCCTGGAGAGGTAATATATCTTAAAGAAAACTGTAAGGTTGTCACAACCCTAGACAAATGTAATTTCTTACTAAGTACAAAATATGTATCCATATTGAATATGTGTATCCTAGTCACTACTCATCAAAGAATCTTCTTTTGCACCAGACATAGACTGTTACAGAATATTACAACTGGTCACACACAAACATTGTCCATCTATGTGGTACCTCTACAATATACCTAAGACTCATGCAACATAGAACAAGAGATAAAGAGGACACTAATGAATTTCTCACCTCTCACTAATGAAGCTCACTCATGCAACAGAGGGCCAAGAACACAAAATGGCACAAATGGCCAAAGTGTGGAGATTAGGAGTCTATAAGGTATAAGCTCTGGGACAGAACCCTTCACTCACCCATGGGTCAGGGACCATTGCTATAGAGGGAGTGGAAAGATTGTAAGAGCCAGGGCTGAGGTTCATGACTGTATGGAAACAATCCCACAAGCTCTGGGACCCTGTTCATATGATCCTGCAACAGTGGTGTCAACATGCAAGGGATTGGACACACCTGATGGTTTATGTGAAACAACAGCCTTTTTAAAAATGTTTTTAAATTTATTTTCATATGTGTATGAATGTACTGTCTGCATGTAGGTCTGTGCACCCGTGTCGTGCAATGCCACAGAGGTCAGAAGAGGGTGTTGGATTCCCCTGGAACTGGAGTTACAGATGGTTCTCAGCTGCCGTGTGGGTGCTGGGGAACGAACCCGGGTCCTCTGCAAGAGCAGTTGGCACTCTTAACCGCTAGGCTATCTCTCCAGCCCCATAAACAACAGCCTTTTAACCCCCATCCCTAGGCCATCTGAATCTTGGCAAGTTTCAGACAGGGGCATGCATGTTAGTCAGGGTTCCCTATAGGAATAGAACACACAGAATGGATATATATTGAAAGGGGATTTATTACATTGGCTTACAAAATATACAATATATGTAGTTCAATAATGGCTGCACCACACTGGACAGGTAGAGAGAACCTGGTAGTTGCTGAGTCTATGAGCCTGGGTGCCTCAGCAATCCTAGTCTGGCATTGAAGATCTGGAGGGTTCCTGGAGAGCCAGTGGTCTTCAGTCCACATTGGAAAGCCAAAGAAGCCAAGTTCTAACATCAGTGAAAAATGATAACAACAGCATCAAGATGCCAACAGGATGGATGAACGGGGCAGCTCAACATGAAGGAAGCCAGTGAGAAGAAAACACTGTTCTTTCATTCTATTTATCTGGGCTGCCACCAGAAGGTACTGCCCATGTTTAGGGTTGGTCTTCCCACTTCAACGAAACTGATCAAGAAAATCTCTCACAGCTGTCCCCAACAGCTTGTCTGTTAGTTGATTCCCAGTCCAGTCAAGTTGATCACCAAGGAAAGTCCATTTGCATAGAGCACCAAGCACCCTTCCAGTGCCCTATACTGGACCTCATGAGGTGCCACAAGAATCATCTATGCAACCATTGGGAGATGCTCTCTGACAACTCCTGAGCATGTGTCCATTTGGACTTCTCCTACTTCATTTCTTCTGATAATTCACCTTATTCTGGACTTCCCTCATTAGAATTTAAATTTTAAAAAGAATTATAGGAAAAGAGAATCCAGGATGAGCTTCTTTTTTGCAAATCATAGCAGAGGCAAGCCTTGTACCTATTCTCTTTGATATGGTGAGATCGCTAGTCTCCTTTGCAAAATCTCTTCAAGTTGTAGAGTGGGAGACAAAGCCAAGCAGCCCTGACTAGATGGATTTCACTCTGCCTCAGTTACTTCTTTATGAGTGGATTATACCATTTCTTATCCCTTATCACCTTCCAGATACTATAGCCCCTTTCTATTTTCTCCTGGGGAGAATATTTCTAAGACCCTCAGTATATATCTGAAAACACAGATAGCCACAAACTCTTTATATGGTGTGTTTTTTTCCTATACATATATTTTAAAATTAGTCCCAGTAAAAGATTTAAATATCAATAATAAAATAGAAAACTATAACAATTACTGGGATAACTATAATAATTACTGAAATAAGTGTGAATATGGTCTCTCTCTCTCTCTCTCTCTCTCTCTCTCTCTCTCTCTCTCTTTGTATCTCTCTCACAATACTTTGTTGATCTAGTAACCCAGGTAGCTGTGACTAATGGGTAGATAGCATATATAGCTTGGATACACTGAATAAACAAATGTTTCACAGGCTAGCTGAGACAGAGTAGGATTTTATTATGCTACTTAAAATGGCCATTAAAAGTTTATGGATTACTTACTTCTGGAGTTTTCCACTTAGCATTTTTAGACTGCAATTGACTGCAAATAAGTGAAAATATGGACAGCAAAATTGCAAACGAGAAGGATCACCATGCATTAGGGCACTATAAAGACAAAGCTTACAAATTTACTCTTACCGCTGGGCATGGTAGCACATGCCTTTAATCCTAGCACTCAGGAGGCAGAGGCAGGCAGATCTTTGTGAGTTCAAGGCCAGCCTGGTCTACAGAGCAAGTTCCAGGACAGCTGGTGCTACAGGGAGACCCTGTCTCAAAAAGACAAAAACAACAATAACAACAAAAAAAAAAACAAAAGAACCCCCAAACAAATTTACACTTCCCAACCAAGAAGTCAAAAATCTCAATTTATTTTTCACCTGCCTTCATTCTTTTAATTTTTTATTATTGGATTTTTGTGTATTTCATATAGAACATATCAATTAATCACCTTTATACTTCCTTCCCCAAAAGCACCCTTCCATAGTCCCCCACTCCCTGCCACTGCAATTCATCCACTGAGGTCTAGTCAGCCTGTCCAGAGTCCCTCGCTTTAAGATCAGCTGCCCATTTCCACAGTTCTATTCTGGGTTTTGTCTCCTTGAGTTTGCATGGGTCTTGTTTAGGCTGACACTACCAATGTAGGTTCATATGATTCTGTTTCCATATTGTCATGCACCTCCTCCTTGGCTCTTACAATCTGTCCATCCCCTCTTCTGCAATAGTCCCTGACCCATGGGTGAGTGAAGTTTAATATAGGGGTCCTGTCTGAGGATCCATACTTTGCAAACATCTAATCTCCACACTTTGGCCATTCGTGGCCCTCTGTTGCATGAGGGAACTTCATTAATGAGAGCTGAGAGATTCTTAGTGTCCTCTTTATCTCTTGTTCTATGTTGTGTGAGCCTCAGGTGTAGAGGTTGGAATACCATTTTCCCTTGCTATCTTCTTTTGTTTTACAAAGCCACTGAACTACTGCCTATTCATTATGAAGATGTCACTGTGGCTTCAAGGTACAGTTCTTTGAAAGAGAAGAGACTGTAACATAAGGAAATCTTTCCCCTGTTAAACCATAGCATGACATTAGGCTAGTGGAGGTAGTACTTGCTGCTGTAACAAGCTGCACAGATGTGTGGTCTAGCCCCATGAAAGTGTATTTATCACTCACATGAAGTCCCATTGTCACTGGAAGTTCTTGGTCTCTTTTGTTAAAGAATTTAAAAATAGACACAGAAGGGAACTCAAGGACAATTTGTTGGCATGATAAAGGAAAAACACAACAGGACCGACCAGCCAGCTGGAGATCCAGACGGCTGCCAGGAGGGAGATGGAAAGAGGACGGAGAGTACAAATAAAAGGGTACACCTTGGGGACAAGGTAAACACACTGCGAAGAAAGAAAAGAACCAGGTGTCCAGAGACACTGTTTCTGACCATTGTTATTGAAGGGATGCAAACTGGCCTCCTCTCTTGGTGACATGGGCCTTGAGCTAGCAGTGTTCCTCCCTTGGGCAAACTAAGAAGGAAATACTTGACTTTAATAACATTTGGATTGGCCTTGGAGTCAGTCAGATAAGAGTTGCTCTGGGTGGCTTCTGACTCAGGGTGTGTCTAAGGTGGGAAGGGATAATAAGTACCTGCATTGTTACTGTCTACTTTTGTTTGCTTTGAGCCAGGAAGCACAGGTTGACAGTACCTGTTGGTGTCAGCTGACCTTTTGGGTTGTTAGCGTTGGGCCAGTTTAACATCCTGACAGTGGTTCATCTTTAACCTTGTAATCCATAACGAGTATCTCCTGCATCTTTCCAAGTCACTGAAGGGCCAGAGCTGGCTTTTTTTTTTTTTTATTTTTTTTTTATTTTTATATGTATGAATGTATTGTCTGCATGCAGGTCTGCGCACCCGTGTCGTGCGATGCCGCGGAGGTCAGAAGAGGGTGTCGGATTCCCCTGGAACTGGAGTTCTCCTGGAACCGGAGTCGCAGATGGTTCTCAGCCGCCATGTGGGTGCTGGGGATCGAACCCGGGTCCTCTGCAAGAGCGGTCGGCGCTCTTAACCGCTAGGCCATCCCTCCAGCCCAGAGCTGGCTTATTTTTAATCTACTCATGGAAGGCCAGTGCTTGAAAATGAGTGACAAGCAGCTTGGAGCACGTCGGATCTGCTTTATTCCTCCCCACATCCCAACAAACAAACAAACAAACAAACAAATGAAAACAAAAACAAACAAAACCCAACTTTTAATTCCCTATTTAGCAGCATATTACTGACCATAAATCACATTGCTGATTGGTGACATATTGAAATTCATATCTCAAATGGTGCCTAGGAAGGCGGTGGCTGCAGAGGGCCCTTCATTCCCGCCTTACGTCCTTTACCACTACTTTATGCTTCAGAAGGGCTTTCCAGGACAAGTTTTGCAGTCACGAAGGCTCCTTCTTTTGTGTTTCTATCTTTTGGGTATAAAGTCAGCCAGAGGAATGGAGGAGCGGGGGAAAGATGGAGGGAGGGCCCAGCTCTTCTTTGCCAAATGACTCTCTGCAGCCTGGTTACCCATGGGAACTTTTGGACTTGGGATGACAACGTCTGACTCCATCCCTATGTTTCTCCTTTGGGACCACTAGGGATGGGAGGACTCACAAAGCTGCTACTGCCCTGTGTCTACAGCTCATGTGGACCAGAACTCCAAGACTTAGCTGGGTAGAGTGGATGAGATCCTGGGCTGAGCTGACAAAGTTCCAGTCAAGGGAAGCTTCTTACAGAGGTGCCAAGAAAGTCTTGATCTGGGATAATCTCAGAGGCCACATCCCAGACTTCCATTTTCTGTTCCTCTGTTGGTCTGTATATTCTTCTTCTGGGGAGATTGCTTCTCTCAACCACAGTAAGTCGCCCTGAAAACTGACTGGTGGCTCCTTTGCCACTGGTGAATACTATTCTCAAGACTTTGGGGAGGGATCCTCAGGTGAGTGACTCTCAGCTCTTTGACGCCAATCGATAAAACCCTCCAGGACCATCACCAGACTTCTCCAATCATATCAGCCTTCCCCTCCCTAGTCCTCCCTCCAGTTCTCTTGCCAGCCACTTAAGGCCATGTCAACCCAGGCAAGGCAAACTAATTTTAAGCCAAGAGCAAGTAAAAATATAATTAAGAAGGTAAATCTGTTTCTCCCAAAGCATGTGCTTCTCCGTTGATTGTGCGTTTTTTGCAAGTGTCTATAAAGACAAAAGACAAGCATTTGTCAATACAGATACAGCTGCTCATTTGTTTGTGGAGCTTATAATTAAATACAATACTTAGTTTCTAAAAACCCAAGCTTCTGTTGCCCTGTGCCATCTATTTTGAAGGGCAAGAGTGGAAAAAATTGTTCACTCAGAGCATTGAACAGATGAAAATAAAAGCTTGTGTGGACTCTGAATTCTCCTTAATTTGAATGCTGATGAGAAAGAACCAGGATCTCAATTGTCACCAGGGTGGGGCTAGTTTTGCTTAGTTAGCTCAGCACCTTCTTGTGGCCCTGAAGAAGCCAACAGGTCAAGATGGATGAGCTTTCTCAGTCCCCTGCTCTTTCCAGAAGGTCCATTTCCTTTGTTTAGGCAGGTGACGCATAGTGAGGCAGACAGGGCTTGAGTCCCCAGAGCAGAAGGGAATTGCAGCCTACTTCCTTCTTCCTGAAGCTTGTTAGCATGCCCTACTCAGCTCACAATTCAAAGAAGGTCGCTCTGCTCCCAAGAAGCTATTCAGTCATAATAGCTATAGTTAGAATGATAGCCCAAAGGCTGGGGGTTAGGAAAACACATTTATTAGAGAAGGCCAGAGACCGAAATAATTAAATGACACAAATGAATGTGAGCTAATGAAATCTCAATTGGACTGAATGTGCTCCACAGCTGTCCCCTCCTCTGCTTTGCACAGCAGTCTTAGAAGAAACAGGGAGGACTCAGAGCACATCCAGCAGGTATGCACCACCCTTATGAGGAAGCGTTCTGAAAGATAGTCCCATTATCCCCCCACATGTCCAGAGGAGGAGTAGTCCTGAAGGAGGCAGAGGTAGAAGAGGCCAGAGTTGCTTCCTGTCTCAGACTTGGTTGGCATTTGGGGCCTAAAGATGGACAGGACTTTCCAGGCTTCAGTCTCAAGCCTTGTCAGATCCTCATTCCCAGGATTTTTAAATTTATTTTCTGTTCTATGACAGTTTCATGCATGCATGTAATGAATTTTAGTCATTTCACCCCTATTATCCCGACTCATCCCCCTCCTGCTGAAACCCTTTTTCCAACTCCTATTCCCATTTTCATGTTGAGTGCCTCCGTGTGTGTGTTTCTGTGTGTGTGTGTGTGTGTGTGTGTGTTTGTGTGTGTGTGTGTCCCATTGAGTTTAATTAGAGCTGCCTGCACAAGCACATGTGGGAGGTGTGTGTGTGTGTGTGTGTGTGTGTGTGTGTGTGTGTTACAGATGTCCCACATAATACCTAACACTCCACAGTTCTTATTCCTAGCAGGCCTGGCACTTATTCTCCGCACTTTGACCATCTGTGAGTTGCTGTCCACTGCAGAGAGAAGCTTCTCTTATGAGGGCTGAGAGCTTCACTTATTTATGGGTATAAGGATAACGATTTAGAAGGCGCTATACTTCTAAAACAAGATACCACAGGGCTGGAGGCTTAGACCACTGAAATGTGTTTCCTCACAGGTACTGAGCCTGAAGTCCAAGGTGATGGAGCTTTGTTCTCCCCTGAGGCCTCTCTGCTTACCTTGCAGATGGCCACCTACGGGTCATCTCTTTCCCTTGGTCACCCCTCTGCCTTTCAGGATGGGGTAAGGTTAGCCCACTGGCCGACCTCCAGAGGTCATTATCCAACCTCACTACGAGGACATACAAAGGGAATCCAGTGGCCTTGGTCAGCACTGGACTGCCTATACCTCTCTCAGCTGTGAAAGCATCCATCAAGGCACTACAGAATCTGGTATCAGAACATCCAGGAATGAGTCTTGTGCCACAGATGCCTTCCAGTATGTGACCAAGCAGTAGCTACGTTGCTGACCCTTGGCAGCACCTCCGATGGCTGTCTTCACACACTCCCTTCCCTCCTTGAACTCCCTGTGACCTCAGATCCTTCAAGGATGTTACCATAGATCAGGGGCATTCCTCACTCAGATCCCCGGGTGATTCCTGTTTTTAAAAAGTTCAAGTGGAAGAGGAGGACAAGGAATTCATCTCTAATGCTGGAGCTCCAGACACTGGAATTCTAGATTGAGAAAATATTTGGCTGGTATCAGAACCTTCCTTGGCCTTCATCCATAGTCTTACCAAGCTGCACACCCACAAGCTTTAATAATGACCAGTCTGGCGAGACATGCCCATTGGTGTAATAGTGGCATGACTGTTATGGATGTAACCACCCCTTTTCTGATTGGATTAAGGCCCAATCCACAGAAGGGCACTATAAACCTGGCCAAGAACCTGTGGCTGGGGAGATCATAGGCCTTAGGGGAGGGCATAAGCCCTACAGGAGGACATACAGCTATTATTTCACTAAATGGACATAGTTCCAGCAATGTGGTGGTAATAGAACTTTGGATGGTTGCTAAGAACTTTGGAACTGAAAGGCCCTCAGATAAGACAAAGCAAATAAGAATGAGGAAGGTAAACAGGAATCTGCCCTTGTCACCTGAAGTTTATTACTTGTATAACCACAACTGAAATTTTTGTTTATTAAACTGCTATATCCTTTTGATCTTTGCAACCATGTGTTTATGTGTAACCACTTACTTATCATGTATATGCTACTTTATTGTATTCCAACAATATGAGTTGACTATAAATTTCCCCCAAAATTTCAGCTAGGGGCTGAGGCTGTTACAAAGTAATGTGGGTGTCAGCCTGCTGGTACACCAGCATGAATAAACTCAATCTCCTTCACCTAATTTGGCTGCTGGTCTCTTGGCTCTTAGAAGTTTCCATAACAGAAGTCTAAGCTAACTAATACAGATCTTATGAGTTTTAGAATAACAGTCTCCAAAATGGAGTAAATCTATAAGGTCCATTAAGATGGGGGAGAACATGGCAATATACCTTCCTATTGATTTCTTCTGATTCTCTTCCAATTTCTCACATACACTTTAAAATGCATATAATAGATGACTATGGCAAGACATGTATAAAATATATGAATATGTAACTTATTGGGGAACGTGTGGTTACAAAGCTTTACTGAAGCTATGTAATCAAAGCAGCTTGCAGATGATTGAGCCAGGAGGGTGGCTATCTGTATAGCTTTAAATCCTAAAGAAAAATAATAATTTCTCTTTTCATAATTGCAAGTGCCCTAAAGAGTTCATCATTGGTTTCTATTCTTTTCCCAGCTTACTAAAAAAAATGTCTGGGGAGCTACTCCTGGCCTCTATCAGGGAGATTTATGCTGTAGTTACTATAATTGTTATCTATGAGTGTTTGTGAGTAATGTTTCATAGAAATGCATTCTATTGAACGGATGAGAAGCAACAGAAAATCAATCCATTAAAAACCGTTCTTTTCTTAAGCTTCTCAATTTGACTCCCCCTTTTTTCATTCTGTTCTTGAAGAAGGAATCCAGCGCTTTCTCTACCCAAAGTTGCTAAAATTACTAAGCCCTGATAATACTAGGGGCAGGTATCACATAGGTCTGTGCAATTTCCCCTCCCAGTCCCACTCAGCTGTAGTCAGGCCCAAATTCTGGTGTCAGAGCTGACTGTGAGAACCCTAGACACACCACGGGAGGTGGGTATCATCAAGTCCTGCTTCCAACCCTCTTTGTGATCCCCTAAAGTGAAGAAGTTTAAGCTGCGTGGCCGTACACCCTGGTCACCCCAGCACCTTGGAAAGCTGAGGCAGTTGGAGCTTGAGTTGGAGGGTAGCCTGGGCTTTATAGCAAGTTCTAGACAAGCCTAGGCTACCTAGCAATTCCCTGTCTCAAGGACAGGAGGAGGAGCAGGAGGGGGAGGAGGAGGATGAGGATGAGGAGGAGAAGGAGGAAGAGGAGGAGGAGAAGGAGGAGGAGGAAGAAGAGGAGAAGGAAGTTGTTTTAGTGTACACATAAAGGAAAAAAAAACATTCTTGTGGGCCTGAAACCACAGGATTTTAAAGAAAGCCTGTTGGATTCCTAACCCTCTGGAGGGCATGATCCTTAGGCCTGACAGCATCTTGGCCAAGTTTATTATTTGCTCTGTGGTTAGGCAAGAACCATTTATCTCCATTAAATGGGGAAGATTCTCTTTTGGGATGGTAAGGCTTGACCTGGCTCAGCTGAGCTCAGACCCACTCAAGTGGGACTTGGAAAGCTCTTGGGAGTGACTTCTCTTGACAAACACTCCTACAGTGTGAGAATGAGCAATTCTGGTTGACTTGGTGGCTTTGCCTTGGGTAGGGCCAGCAGAATGTTTGAAGTGGAAAAAGTCAGTGCTATGGTGGTGACATTAAAAGCATCTTTATTCTATGCAGTTAAGCTTTCCTTGTTTATTTTTATTTTATTTTATTTTACATTTTTAGCTTTCGTTGTTTAAATGAGCCTACAGGGCCCAGGAGAGCCACAAGTCTGTATGAAGGGGAACATGGTTCTGAGAATTAGCTGGCAGAAGCTCCCCTTCCTGACTCCCTAAGGGGAGGTCAGTTGTCTGGACATTATCAATGTCATCAGGACTTGGGGGTCACCACAACCCATGTCCTAAAGAAGGGTCCCTGCCACAGAGCATAAGCAGAGATGGCCCCCAGGGGGAAGGCCTTTCTCCGCTAATGAGGAGGGCATCTGTTGACCATATCTGTGCAGCAGGATAATGAGACACAATGTCATTTCTAAGACAATGTTGGTCACATTCACAGCCATGTAAATGGCCTTGTAGTTTTGCTCAGGCCACACATGGTGGGGTTTGCATCTCAGCTTCCTGGAATAAGTGGAGTGTGACCATGTAACAAAAAAGAAGGCACCTGCCAGCAGGCAACTCTGGTGTGGGCAATGCCAACACTCCTGATTTCTGGGTGTGGGATTATGGGTAAACAATAGTTTCTTTGGTTCGTGGTTTTCTCATTTAAAATAGGAACAGTAAGATGCTCTGTAGGTGTTATTGTGCTGAGGGAAAAATTACATAACGCATGTAAATTAAGGGTCCCTCAGTTGTGTAAGTCCTGCCCCTTTCCTTCCTAGGAAGGCAGGAAGCTGTGTTCAGCTATTGTGTTGTCCCTGTTAGTAGTGCCAGCCGTCATGGTGCTCCTAGGATATAGCTGAGCACTGCCAAGGCCTCCTTGACTTCCTCTGCTCAATGGCATTTGACATATATTTTTCTGGTACTGTGAGCTGCTAGTGAAAGGGATTAAGCTTGCTCTTTCACCTGTAAGAGATCTGGATTGAAAGTCACAGTGGCCTTACATGCAGCCTGGAGATGCCTGTCGGAGGAAGCTGTGGTTGGGTGGGGCCTGAAGGAAATGTGCAGAGCTGGTCATATTCCCTTCCCTTCTTCCGATTTCTCACCGAGAGATGGAGACTTGAACACTAGCTGGGAAGGAGTATCGGGGGGCTTATCAGGCAGAGAGCCAACCCATCGCCTTGGCTTTATTGTATGAGCATCTGCATCCTCAGCCTCCAGTTTGAGGAACAGCTAGAAACTGAGACTCAACGAAGCAGAGTTTGGCAACTGCTAACCTGAAGGCATTTCTATTATAGCACATGTCAAAACATCAAGACTTTATATACTGCTTGACTCAGAAATTTCACTCTGGCTGTTCAAAAATGTTAGATCAGGATTGACCAAGGGGACATGAAAATGAAAGATGAGACAGCAACCTTAGGAGAAGATTGTTCTTTATTAAGAACAATGAAGGTGGGAACAGTCTCCTTGGGATGTGAAACTGCCCAGGCTCTGGCACAGTTGGTGGGCTGCTTCTAAGGGCTGGGAGACCGGGGAAGGGGGAGGTGGGTAGGGCTAGGGTGGGTGACACAGTTTGGAAGTTTTGAGATGTTGAGGTCTGTTGTTTGTTTTTTTCCCAGTTAACACAGTCTCCAGATTGGGGTTCACACAGTTACTGAGTTGGATATTAGCTCAGATCTGAAGCTTACCTAAAGTTTACTCAACCTAGTATGGTGCCCTTTGGAAGTTAGCTCAGGGCCCTCTTAAGCCCATGTAGTTTTCTTTCACTGACAATTTATGCTATGTAACTAATAATATATTTGTACAAAGATTCAACTATATGGATGTCTTGGCCAAAATTACCTTGGTACAACATTTCTAACAGTCTATCATTCTTCAGAACAATGGAAATAAGTCCTGTAAATAAAGTCAGCTGAACAGCTTGCAGCCATGTAGAATATTATACAAAATAAGTATTTTTTTTTTTTTTGGCTTTTTGAGACAGGGTCTCCCTTTAGTCCCAGCTGGCCTAGAGCTCACTCTGTAGACCAGGCTGGCCTTGAACTCGCAGAAATCCACCTGCCTCTGCCTCGGGATTAAAGGCATGCAGCACCACACCTGGCTTACAAAATAAGTATTAACTTGGAAGAATGTTCACAGTACATATTAAATGAAAAAGAGAAGTTGGGGCTAGAGAGATGTCTCAGTGGTTAAGAACACTGGCTGCTCTTGCAGAGGACCTGGGTTCCATTCCCAGCTTCAACATGGTGGCTAACAACTGTCCGTAACTCCAGTTCTAGGGGCTCTCACACCCTCTTCTGACCTCTGTGGCATTACACAATGCAGGTGCACCTACCCACATGCAGGTAATACACTCACACACATAAAATAAAAAATAATAAATATAATATTAAAAAAGAAAAAGTTAGGTAAGTTAGGAAATGGTACATACAGCAAAACTTTTATCATTTCTTAGAAAAAAATGGAAGAATATAAACCTATTATTAGTAATGATTTCTGGGTTGTTGAGAATCACTTTTCTTGCAACTATGGCTTGGATGTAGTTTGAGGTGTCCCCTAAGTATTCCTGCATTGGGAGTTTGGTCTTCATTATGGTAGTGCTAGAAGGTGGTAGCCTTCAAGACAAGCCTAGTGGGTAGTAATTAGGTAACTTAAGGCACAGCCCTCAGAAAGAATTGGTGTGCTTCATAGATTTCCCTGAGTTGTTTCTTCTGAGAGGAAGCTGTTATGAAAGCGGCATGACCTCTGCTCCTTGGCTTCCTGTCTCTCTGTGTGATCTTTCCCTCTCACTCACACTCCAACATGAAGCCATTTCTTGGAGGCCCTTACCAGTCCCTGCACAGCTGTTTGGACTTTCAGATTCCAATACTGTAAGCTTAATCAACCTGTTTTCTTTGTAAAGTCCCAGCCTCAGATATTCAATTTTAACAATGGAAAGTGGACTAATGCAACTGACTTTTTGAATTTATTTTTTAGTTTTTCTCTAGTTACCATATATTTGAAAGAAAAACAAAAAAGTTAAAACTTTCACATGTAAAGATGGTCAATATCATGAATCAGTAGAAAAATACAAGTCAAAACCACAATGTAAACATACTCTATGGCTACTAGGATAGCTGTGGTTGTTAACAAAAGATAACAAATATCTGTGAGGATATGCAGAAACTTTGTACATAGTTGGTACAGCCACTTTGGAAAACAGCTTGAGAATCTTTCAAAAATTGAAGCCCTGAGTTATATGTTCTAGAAGTTCTATTTATATGAATGTATGTGTGGGGCTGGAGAGATGGCTCAGTGGTTAAGAGCGCCGACTGCTATTGCAGAGGACCCGGGTTTGATTCCCAGCACCCACATGGTGGCTAAGAACTGCCTTTAAGCCAAGCGTGGTGGTGCATGCCTTTAATCCTAGCACTTGGGAGGCAGAGGCAGGTGGATCTCTGTGAGTTCCAGGCCAGCTCTGGCTAGAGGGAGACCCTGTCTCAAAAAAAAAATGTTTAAAAAAATGTATGTGTATATGTGTATATACATACATATATATATGTCCAAGTGAAATAAAAAATACATCCATATAAATGTTATACAAAATGTGAATAGCAACATTACTCCTAACAGTCAAAATGTGGAAGCGATGCACCTGTCTATCAACTGCTAGTGGACACACAAAATGTTGTGCATCTATGCAAAGGAGTATGTTTTCACCTATAAAAAGAGTGACCTATTGCTATGTGAAACAGCATGGAGCAATCTTGAACGCATGTTGCTGAAGGCCTGGGCCATGCTTATAATCCCAGGTACTAAAGAAGCTGAGACAGCCTGGAGGATTTACAAGTTCAAGGCCTGCTTAAACAACTTGGCGAGACCTTGTCAAAACATAAAATATAAGAGAACAGGGCTTGGGCTATAGCTCAGTGACAGTGCATTTGCCTGGCATGTGCAAGGCCTTGGGCTCAATCCCCAGTACAATAAATAAGTAAATAAGTAAATAAATAAATAAATAAGCTAAGTGAAACAAGCTTGCCAAAGAGGCCATATACTATATAACTCCATGTGCATGAAATGTCAGACTACATTCTACCACCGAATGACACTCAGCTAAAAACATCCATGAATTAGATGATGGTGATGGTTGTGAAGGTTATGAACATATTAAAAGCAACTGACTTGTCCATTCATAAAACAAATGAACAAACAAAGCTGCAGTGTTTTCCCCTCTGCCATTAACCTTCCCCTGCACTGAAGAGTCACCATCAAGGTCTCTCCACACCACTATGCCGAATTCCCAGGAAGACTTTCCTCTGCCTTTCAGAACCATGGAAAGTACCATCTTGTCATGTGTGTATTAATTGTGGCCTTTTATTTCCTGTACTTTGCAATCTTGAGGCTTTACTCCCAGGGTTGGCCAATCCTTAGAGACAGTAAACAACTACCTATGGATCTGTGTCTTCATATACAAACCACCCACAATAAAGTCCATGCCCTAACCTCCTCTTTTATGGGCTCTCTATCAGGGCCATTAGCTACCTACCCTATGGTCAAGGGGCCAAACAACTAGGCACGGTTAGTACCTCAGAACTTGCCAAGAGTATTCAAATGTAGTCGTCCCGAACCTGCTTACCTTGTCTCGCACGTTCCCTGCTTTGGGAGCCGCACTAGAAGCTCTTACTACATTTCCGCTATGTTCCTTCCTCCTGTGCTTCCAGTGGCCCTGCACACCACACACCTTGCCTCCAACTCCTGGGATCTGTGAGTGAAGTGTTTTCTTTCATTCATGGCAGTTATTTCCATGTCTGTGTGTCTTATTAAACCTGGTGAAAACACATCTTGGGTACCTTTAAAATGCTGTGCTTCTGGAAGCTCATGGAACCCAGGCTGGACCCACTCCAGAAGTTGCATTGTGAACAAAGAAATAAGTAGGAGAAAAGGGAGTTGTTGCTACAGTCAGACCCCTGGATCTCACAGTCAGGAAGCACACTCTTGTGCATTTCTACTCAGTTATGGGTTTCTGTGGAACACTAGGGTCTGAATGGCCCAGTGCTTCACCTACTATACAAACACACATAATTATGTATGTATGTTTGTATGTGCCTCATTTTTGTCTCTTTGGTCAAGATCATCCTAGGAAGTAGGAACTGGGGGTTTGGTTTGCTTTGCATAACAATGTATAAATTGACATAATTACAACAATGTGCCTTCATCCTGTCCTTGAAGTCTGACATGCCATCTCAGACATATAATGGGATCTGCCTTAAAGGAACTAGAAACAATTCCATAACTCAGGTGATGATGTCTCAGAGATGAAGTATACGGTTACATACAAATACAAGAACTGTGATTAAAAATATCTGAATTAAACATTTTTTGTGTGTGTGATATGTGTGTGTAGGTATGTGGGCATATACACACATGTATGTGCAGATGTACATGCAGGGTGGAGGCCAGAGGAAGACATCAAGTGTTCTGCTCTATTGCTTTCTTCTGCCTTACTCCCTTGAGACTGGACTTGGAGCCAGGCAGGCAGCCAGTAAGTCCCAGGTATTCTCCTTTCTCTCTTCCCTTCTGCCCCAGCACTGAGGTTGCAGGAACGTGCAGCCACACCCAGCCTTTTCTGTGGGTACACGGGGACTTGAACTCAGGTTCTCATGTTTGCTCAGCAAGCCCTCTAACCCACTGAGCCATCTCCCTAGCCCCAACAACTATCACTTTTATTGAACACTCTTACACCAATAATAAACAACTGTGTTTGCTGACCACAAAAAGCTATAAAGGTCTCCAAGGTTTTGAGCAAGTGAAGACTGTATACCACTGGGTGGGGAAGGGTCTGGGTGGGGAAGGGTCTGGGTAGGGAGGGACTGGATAGGGAAGGGGCTGGGTAGGGAAGGGGCTGCGTAGGGAAGGGGCTGGGTAGGGAAGAGGCTGGATAGGGAAGGGATTGGGTAGGGAAGGGGATGGATAGGGAAGGGGCTGGATAGGGAAGGGGCTGGGTAGGGAAGGGGCTAGGTAGGGAAGGGGCTGGATAGGGAAGGGGCTGGGTAGGGAAGGGGCTGCATAGGGAAGGGCTGGATAGGGAAGGGGCTGGATAGGAAGGCTAGGCGCTCTATAGACAGAATTAGCATGGTGGTTTTGTGGCAGCAGATAACACTTGAGTGGCATTTGCATCTTGCCCATTGCGGAAAATTAGCACAGCCTGACAGTCTAATAAACAGAGATAAAACCAAAACAAACCAAATGCCATTCCCTAAAGTACCCGAGCCTGCACTGTCCTTGCTAAATACTCTGGGCTCTCACATCCTTTAAATAGATTCTGATCAATAGAATAAGAAGCAATAACCAAGTCACTGGAATATGTAGTTTTAGGACGGTATCTGCATTCAGAGATTTAATTCTTTACTTATAATATAGGGCTAATAGTGATAATTACTTTATAGAAATGCTGTGAATATTAACATGCTAATACATATGTACCAAAGGAAGAAAAGACAATGTCTCAAACTCTTAGGTCCTTGTTAGACAATTGAGATCCTATTTTATCTTCCTTTCTAAAAATGAATAAATAGAGAAAAAGATGCAATCTATTTCCAAGGACGAGCCTGGTTGTATCACTTTTCTTTCTAAATAACATTTGTCCTCTGGTTGCATTTTGGATCACTGCTAATGTGCATTCGTTTCCAATTTCCCTGCAGCCACTATCCAGAAGTGCAATATTGGTTCTTTGTCTTAGGGATATTTCATTTCCTCAATCATGTTAAATCAAACAAGCCTCCCATACCAGCAAACAGAACAGAACAGCTCTGGGCCTCTGAACTAATTTGCACTGGCAAAACTGATCAGGCCTTCCTCCAGTGTCTTAATTAGGAGTCTTAATCCCTTTGATTTAAAAGCAGAAGAAATAGAGGACATGGTTGGAAACCGAGTGTATTTATTTAATACAGACAAATAGGGTTTCGAAAGTCCACTTAATATACAGTGTCAACAGAAATATATGTCCCTTTCTTTCTAATAATTCTTCCAGGATGAGGTATGGCTCAGACTCAGATCAGAATCATCAGTTTTCATGTTCTTTTTCATTTAAAGAGACAGTTATTTCCAGCGTACTCCATGTTTCCAGACGTTTTTCATAGTCTTGCCTTTCTTTCTCCTGTGTCAGAGGAGAAAGTGGCTCAGAGAATATACGAAATATTGCTCTCATTGACTTGTTTAACATGTGATGAATTGGCAGTGGTGTCCAGAAGCTGACTAAGAAAATGAAAGCAGAATAACTATGATTATGATCTGTCTGTCCTGGGATAGTTCTTTGGGTGCAAGTAACCCTGTAGTATGTATTTGTGTATAATTTGAATTATTCTTGAACTCCAGTCAACGAGGTTCAGTTCTTGAAGAAACCAAAGGATGGGCAGAGAGAGGTGCATGCATACATGGTGCTTCCATGAGTGTTGTGACATACTATTCAGCCCACACTGCTTGGGGCTCAGGTTATACCCAGTGATGACACTCATCTGGGCAATCAGCTCAGGGTTGCTTGCTACAGGACCATATGCATACGGGTATTTATTAAAAATGAGGTGAGGGTGTTGATGACCAGGTACTTTCCAAAGAATCTCATGCAAGGTATTAAAGGCCATGTAGATCCAATGTCCTGCCCAGCCAACCAGGCCATTTTCTCCTACAGAAAAATCACTGGCTTCTCAGAAGTGGATCGCAACATCTCCAAAGGAACATCTTTGCTTTAGGATGCTTCTTAGCATCCATTCATGACATCATGCCTTGGATGCTTCAGAAGAGCCTCGATACCTGGATGAATTTGTCTCATAGTATTCTCAGGAACCAATGCAAGCCACCTGGGCTCAAGTTCACCAGTGCATCTTGTTTCCTTTCATGTAAAGAAGACAGTCTCTTCAGATCTAATTGTTATTGAATGGGATCGTAGCCAAACTTTCTGGGTTGATGAATCTTTGGTTAATTTTCAGTAACTTAGGTAGTAAACCTAAATGAGTAAAACATCATAAAAATAAAACCCCAAACACAAGATGTTCACAATATTTCCTTTCTCCTTCTGTTTTTTATTTGTTTGCTTTTGGTTTCATTTTCTTATGGGGCTGAGGATGGAGCCCAAAGCCTTGCCTATGCTTAGTAAAGGCTAGACCACTGAGTTGTATTTCCAGCTCTTTATAATATTCTCTTTAACATATGAGATAATGAATAGGCATACAAATTTTCATGCTTGAAAGTCACTATCTTGTCTTTGCTTTCATTTATTTTTAAGAACCCTTACAAGGTCATACTTCTATTTTATAGAAATATGAAACCAAATAAAACTGACTAGGAAGGCAAGCTGAGTACATGGCTGAGGAAAACGGAGCCAGGGCTAGGCCTGGGTTCTCAGCTCTCAGACACATGAAGGATTTGGAGGGAACATTTTGATTGTTTGTGTATAACTGGGGGCTTCTGAAGGACTAGGCCCAACAAGTGACATTGAAAAAGTTAGTCTCGGGCTGGAGAGATGGCCTAGCGGTTAAGAGTGCCGAACTGAACTTCATCAGTGTGATGAAGCAAATGAATCACCAATTTATAGATCAACTGGTAGAATCTGTGATGAAACTGTGTCTAATCATGGCTAAGTATATCAACAATGGAGCAGCCCTGGCTGAGCTGGAAGATCAAGCAGCCTTAGCCTACACAACGAATTTCGCTGGCCCCAGATGTTGCCGTAAAGGTGGAATGTCACAGAACTATCAAGATGCTCCTGGCCCTGAAGTTATCTTCAACAATCAGTGCTCTACAAGTAACTTGCAGAAGCAGCTACAGGCTGTCCTGCAGTGGATTGCAGCTTCTCAGTTTAATGCGCCCATGCTCTACTTCATGGGAGATGATGAAGGACAACTAGAGAAGCTCCCTGAAGTTTCAGCAAAGGCAGTAGAGAAGGGGTACAGTGTAGGAGATCTTCTTCAGGAGGTCATGAAGTTTGCCAAGGAACAACAACTGGATGAAGCCGTGGGTAACATGACTAGAAAGCAGCTGCTAGACTGGCTTCTCGCTAACTTAATTTATCACAAGAACCACTGGCACAGAGCACCTAGCGAAGCACTTTTTAGAGGAGGTGCCGCAAAGGTCTTAATACGAGAGACTTTCTTACCTCCCCCCCCCATAGAACAAGGAGAAATATGATGATGATGAGGTCGTTCTCCAGCTGTAAATTGGAGCCAACTGTCATAGAGGATCGAAAGGTTATTCCTGGACAAACTGTCAGCCCATGAAAGGAAACAGCCAGAATTGACCAGAGACCAAGACAACAGCTCCAGAGAAAGTAGACTGTTTTGCTTCTCATCCACCTGTGCCCCTTTTCTAAGCCTAGGGAACAATCTGCGGAAGAGGGGGCATGGTAGAATGTAAGGGCTGCGATTGGGGTGAATGGTGAAACTACAGCAATATAGTCTGGACACTCATTTGATCAACTTGATTGAACATACAAGCCCCCCTGCTGTATGGTGGGACCCAAGGACTGTGTGGATTTGGGCACAACTGCTTGCAAATTGGTTTTACATGAAGGATGCTTGTACTCATAAATTATTACTTAATGTTAAAGAATGAAAAAAAACTGAGAGAAAGATGCAGGACAGTTATGGCAGAATGCATGATCTGGGATGGGGTGGGGTGGGGTGGGGGGAAGGGAAAGGGAAATATGCCTGAACTGAATTGGAAAATGATGTATGAAATACACAAAGCATCAACAAAAAATGAAAATTAAAAAATAACATATTAAAAGAAAAAAAAAAAAAAAGAGTGCCGACTGCTCTTGCAGAAGACCTGGGTTCAATCCCCAGCACCCACATGGCAGCTGAGAACCGTCTTTAACTCCAGTTTCAGGGGAATCCAACACCCTCTCCTGACCTCTGTGGCATTGCATGACACAGGTGCACAAACCTACACGCAGACAGTACACTCATACACATACAAAAATAAAATAAATAAAATAAATTTTAAAAAGGAAAAAGTTAGTCTAGGAAATATCTTCCACTGTAACGGCTGCAGCTCTGCTTACAATATTAAGCTGCACCATCCTTTAGAAAAAGCTCTGCTTGAGAAGAGACAAACCAATAATCTACACCCCATCTAAATGATCAGTAGTTCTAAATGTGGTGAAATCTAAGCTAATAAGATTTGATTGTTTACTGCTCCTTGGCACACTACCATTACCCACAAACTAAAAAAGCCTGGCATTACACAATTATCGTGTGAAGTGGGCTCCCCCCTCCCCAACACACACAAAGTGTTGCTTGGATTGGCATCAGGTGGCTAATGTAGGAAAATAAAGAGCCTGCTGTAACTGTGGTTACTGCTTGCCCTGGAGAAGTAGGTAGGACTGAGGGGTTTAGACAAAAAGGCAGGTCCGTTCCTCTGTTTCTTCACAGATGATGCTGTTGGTCTGCTGCAGCCCAGTTTTGGGAAGAGAGGAGTCACATAAGCATATGAAACAATTACAGATCAGCACGCCCAGCCAGCTGTCAGTGTGGAGTACTGCAAGTGCTGCTGAATAATTATCGCTTGAGCTATTGATGGGCCTGTGAAAGTTATATCCAAATGCTTTTAATTGGCCAAACACAGGGAAATGTGCTGCAGAGAGTTTGTGCCCAATAAGGGCATCTTCTCCCCTGGTGTTTAAGGGGAGGGCTTGATAAGGTAATGGAGATTTTTTTTTTTAATTGTGCCAAGTAAAATAGATGGCCATTTGAAAGGTAGTGAATGAGGATTTGTCAAATGGCTTCAAACAAGTGGCTTGGGTTGGGCTTGCTTCTTGGACCCCAGTATGATCAAGAACCAGTACACATGGGTCAGAGGCACAAGTGACACTTGTGGAGATGATGCAGAGGGCAGAGATATGGGCAAAGCAGAGCCAGCCTCTCCTGAGGCTTGGGCACCTTCATTGCCCCACTATGACCTGCTCTATAGCGCTTTGTGTCCTCCACCTCAGGTCTGAATCCTTGATGAAAAATGACATTATAACCATCTGGAGCTGGTGAGTGATTTAAAAAACACAACATGAACATTATTCAGATTTCCTTAGTTTTGAAATAATGTCTGTCCAGGACACCACAGGTAGTTGTCTCTTTTTTTTTTATTTTTTTTTATTTTATTTATTTTTGTATGTGTATGAATGTACTGTATGCATGCAAGTCTGTGCACCCGTGTCGTGCAACGCCGCGGAGGTCAGAAGAGGGTCTCGGATTCCCCTGGAACTGGAGTTCTCCTGGAATTGGAGCTTCAGACGGTTCTCAGCCGCCATGTGGGTGCTGGGGATCGAACCCGGGTCCTTTGTAAGAGCAGTCGGCGCTCTTAACCGCTAGGCCATCTCTCCAGCCCAGGTAGTTGTCTCTTTAGGCTCCTTATGGCTATGATAGTTTCCAGATTTTACTTGGTTTTGAGAACACTGGTCAGGTACATTGCAGTATGCTTACTGGGATTTTTCTGGCTTACTGGGATTTTTCTGACTTTTTTTCATGATTGGGCGAACAAAGAACACAACATAAAGTTGGTACAACTAAGCTTAGGAGGCAAGATTTGCCACCCTTAACGAATCTTTGTAGTAACTTTTCCTTCCCAACACACACACACACACACACACATGCGCACACACACACACACACACACACACACACACACTCCCCTTTGCAAAGTGTTCAGTATTGGTCTTGACCATAATAATTGAATTTCAGGATGGATCAATAGACTTTTAGGGACAAATTTCCTATCTCTCACCATCATCCTTGCTAACTTTATATAACTCTATGTTAAATCCCTTTAAGTCTTTCAAAAGGTGTTAGTCAATTTTTTATCAGAACACTGTGGAATTTGTCTTGAGAGGTATGTGCCTTCATTCTTATTTTAAGTGCCCATATGTGACCCCACAGGCCATAACTGACTGTAGCTATTTTAAGTCTTCAGTACTAGTAGGGTTTTAAGGGTTGCATACTCACATTAGAGAGTATAGTACAATGAACTCCCAAACTACCTATTTGAATATCCTAAGAATACATTTAGTCTTAAAAAAACCATTATTCTGTAGGATGAAGTGGCCACCATAAAAGAATATGAACTTAATAGAACAGGAGTTGCTTAGGCTAAAGAAGAAAAGCTTATGAACAACCCAATTGCAAGCAACTCTGATTATGGAAGATTGAAGAGTCACTGGGGCTTGGGTTCTGGTTGCAGCTCTGTTGCGAGCTAACAGTGTGACCATGGGGAAGTTTCTTGACCTGTCTGCCCTTAGTTTCCCACATGGAAAACAAATACAATAATGCTTAGCTGGCAGGGCTGTGGTAAGTCAACAGGAGCTGGTGTTTTTAAGATGCCATGCACCATTCCTGCCATGCACTGAGCTATGCAATACGCTCTCATTCCTACCCCCTTGCTACATGAGTTTAACTATAATGAAAAGAATACCACTTCATATTTTGTGAGTCTTCCCAGATGTACCCTAACTCTCCAAAGCCCAAATAAGAGACATTTGAACTGAAGCAGCAGTGACTGGTGGCTAGCCACGATGTAATACAACATAGAACATTTTTTTTCTGGAGGCTGTGTACTCTGGTCCTGGGGCCCAGCACTGCTATGATTGCTGAGTTTGGAGGTCAAGTGGAGAAGGCAGGGGAGTCAGAAAGGCTCAGAGAGGCCACAGACCTACACGTCATGCATTTAGTACCTCACAACTTTGAGCTCATCGGCAACAGCACAAGTTCCCAGCTGGCAGGGAATTCCGAGTCCTGGATGCTAAGGGAGCCAGGGACCTGCTGTCATCCCTGTACTCTCTAAGCCTACCTCCTGCTCTGGGGAGTCAGTCCTCCTGCATTCTGCTTCCTGAACCCATACTTTTTCTGGCAGGAAATCTATTAGTAGACGGCTTAGGGCAGAGCCCTGTGGGCAAGACATATCCTACTTCTATATCTTAAAATAACATTTTAAATCCAACTCTTATCCTCTCTGCTGGGCTTTTAGAACTTCAGCTTCAGTTACTAAAGAGCTGCCCCAGCTTCAGAGCTGCACCAGGGTTCTAGAATCTCACTTGGTGTCAAAGCAATAGGTGGCTCTTAGGTCCTGCTAAGAGCTGCAGGCTCAGTGGACGCCCTGGGCTTACTGCAGTCATAGCACTAGCCACCAGCATTGAGCTGGGCTCTTTGGGTGTCTCTCTCTTGTTCTGAAAGGCCAGCAGCTTGAGGGCTGAGTCTCCTGTCACGGTGTTCCTAGAAGAGTTGTAATGGCAGGCATGTAGTGGGGGTAATGAATGAACATGTTTCATTTATAACACTCAGTTTGATGGTTCCCTTGCCACGCCCACCCTGACTGTAAGCCCACTAAGGGAAAGGGTTGTACTTTTAGTATTTCTTTAGTGCAATCGGCCTTAATGTAAGTCAAGTACACGATCGAGCAAGGCTTTCATATTGTGCCTCGCATGGTAGTGGTTTGCCTGCGTGCTGAGTTCCTCATGCCGGAACTCTTGGTGGCAGGGACCATCATGTCTCCATGAGTACAGGCAAACCTTTATCCTCGATCACACCCTCATCTGGTGCTGTTGTTGCTATGGCCCAGCATCTGGCAGGAGTTTCTCTCTTCCTTTCCCATCCATCTCCACATTTTCATACCACCACATGGAGCCTCTGGGGAAGCTGTGCAGCAGCCAGGAGGCCGTCGCTCCTTCCAAGCTCCAGCCTGAGTCAGCAGCAGTTTGCAGTTTAATGAGATGATGCTAACGATTGTGCATCCCTGGGACGAGCAGCCTGGTCCTCCCTGGAGACCTGTGGGAGCTCCCAGCACTGCTATGATTGCTGAGTTTGGAGGTCAAGTAGGGAAGGCAGGGGAGTAAGAATGGGTCAGAGAGGCCACAGACCTACACGCCATGCATTTACTACCGTAGAAACAAGGTGAACTTCAGTTTGACTGAAGGGGAAGAGAACAGGACCCAAGCAGGTGCCACTGAATGCTTTTTTTCCAGCTCTCTAGAGTTTTCCAGATCTGTTGGCCAGGACTTTGTCAGGTGACGAGGGGTCCTGGCCCTCCTGACCTGTGTTCCCTGGAGACACTGGGTGATTGACTCATTCTGTGCCCTTTACTGCTCTGGGTTTCCTGGAGAAGCCACAGACAGAGCCTGGATCCCTGCTCTACAGACTTCAGCAGCTGGAGCCCTGCTCGCCAGCCTCTGCCAATGAACCCTGCACCTCATCTCCTGGGAGACCTGTCCCAAGCGTCCCACTTGCCCATACTGTATGAAGCAGATCCATAGGCTCCACCCGGAGCTGGGTTCAATTCTAATCCCAGCTGTCCAGAATCGAGAAGCATTATTCTCACTTTCTAAATGCTGGCTTTTGCAGTCAGGTGCTAAGTATCCAGTTCTCACCAAGGAGCTTGAGGGGTGACTTCTTATTTTATTTGTGCATGCATGCATGCATGCATGGATACACATGTGGCAAGAGCATGTAGTCAGAGGAAACTGGATGTCATTTCTCAAGTGTCATCCATGTCTCCTTTTTCTAAAGATTGGGTCTTTCAATGGCCTGGAACTCACCAAGTAGGCAAGGCCAGATTTCATCTCCCCAGTACTGGGAGTACAGGTGTGTGCCACCATGTTTACATGGGTTCTGGGGCTTGAGCTCATGATCTTGTGCTTGCGTGGTAAGCACCTTATGGACTGAACCATCTCTCCAGACCTGACTCTTGTTTGATCTCACATTGTTGAGTGCTTCTGGGTTAGGTGCTTTGCTAAGCACATATCCTGTAAATTAGCCCAGTAAATTCATTCAGCTCCTCACGAGGCCTATGCTTTTATGATCCTCATTTTCACAATGAAGCAACCAAGGCTCAGGAAGAGTTGCTAACACCACAGCCATGGGTATCCAGATCACATCAAGTGAAACCCAGAAGTGGGCTCTGCACCCAGGGGTCTGACACAGATGCCGATTTTTCAGGATGCTTCAGGCAGAGTCGAGCATCCTGAGACATTTGATCTGGAATGCAAGTGTAGATGACTGTCAATAAGAGGAGCAAAGGCTAGCCCTTAATAAAGAGCATCACACATGAAATACACTGGACATGGGGAGCCAGACACAGAACATATGGTTATAGGTTAGTTTCCAAGGTGAACAGGAACCAGGAGACAAATCTAGTGCCAGGCAGGTGAGGCAGAATGTAGCTGAGAACAGAGAGGACCAGGAGCCCATCCTTTAAGGTATAGGGTGGAGAAGGCGTCTGGTTTTGCAGGCACTGCTGGAGACCTGGGATCAAGAAGTGTGGGGGAACCTGGGTAAGCATGTCTACTGGTAGTGCACGAGCGGCTTCCCAGAGTCTCTCATTGTAGGCCTCTTCACTCAGGCTCCGGAACAGCAGAAAGGCACTAGGTGAGCTGGTTAGCATCTCCTCCAGCTGATCTGGGGGCCTAAGGGTGTGTCACTCCACACCCCAACCTGGACCTGTCGTCACTGCCCACCCCGACCTGGACCTGTCCTCACTGCTTACCCCAACCCAGACCTGTCCTCACTGCCCACCCCAACCCAGACCTGTCCTCACTGCCCACCCCGACCTGGACCTGTCCTCACTGCCCACCCCAACCTGGACCTGTCCTCACTGCCCACCCCAACCTGGACCTGTCCTCTCCCACTTTGCCTTTCTGCAGCCCCCTCCCACCTGCAGTGCTTGCCAAACCAGCCTTCCTCCACCACAGCACTATTCCATTTATTTTCAGATTTTATGTGCTTTAAAATAGGCTTGCTGATAGGTGCCAAAACCCAGCAGACCTGAAAAATGCTTACCAGAGTGAAAAGCTAAAGGACACTGCCTTCCCCACGTGACTCTGCAGACCCAGTGACCCTCAGAATCTTTTCCAGCCTTTCCTGATGAACACAAATTTCTGTGAAAAGTTCATAAGAAGCTAACAGAAAGGGTGGCTCCCAAGGGCTACAAAATGAATTGCAAGAAAGAAAACTCCATTTCTGTGTGGCAGACACAGACCTAAAGCAGGCACTCAAGTGAGTTTCACGTGGAATTGGGATTCCCATTGCATTTCAGGACAGGAAGCAGGGGTGGGGCAGGAGGCAAGCATCAGTTTCCTTGGTCTCTCTGTTCCTTTCCTCACTCTCCCTGGCCCTTCTGAAGCTTTGGGTATCTGGGAGGGGACTGCTTTATTTGGGACGGTCTCATTCGCAGAGCTCAGACTGACTGCTTCAATTCCTTAGTTTGACTAATAAACAGTATAGAGGTCTCCAACACCACACTATGTCCTTTGGAAATGGAACTATATAAAGAAAATGCAAATCATGTTCTCTGCCTTCCAGGAGAGCCCAGAAAGTACAGAGTACTATAGGTGTCAGCATATGGTGTCTTTGGAGGTTATAGAAGACTCTTTGGAGTAGGCAAATTTGAGGTTGGGACTGGAGAGATGAATAGGAGTTGACAGTCAAGTGGCATGGAAGATGAGCAGAGAAAAGGTGCACTGTGCAGAGGGAAAGGTCCGCACAAGGGAGACCACAGAACAAAAGAGCAGGCTGTGTCCATGAGACTCAGGGTTCAGTGTGGATAGCAAAGGGAACACTAGAGGCAGAGGAGTCGGAGGCCACGAGATAGAAGACAAGGCACACTGCAGTGAGCTTGCCGAAGTCCTTGTGTACTGCTTACCTTTGTTAATATGACAAAAAGCAATGTTAAGGGAAGGAAAGCTTACTTTGGCTCCAAGTTGAGGGTACAGTCCATCATGGCAGGGGAGGTTTGGCAGCAGGAGCCGCTCTCAGCAGGGCAGCACAAGCATGTGGCCACTTGCTCACATCTGGGGTGGATCAAGAAGCAGACAGAATGCAGGCACTACAGCACTACTTGCTTTATCCTTTTTCCTTTTATTCAGGCCAGGACCCCAGCCCAATGGGTGGTGCTGTCTACATTCAGAGTAGGTTTGTCCTCCTCAGGTCTCTCTAGAAACACCCTCACAGACATGCCCAATCATACGTCACATTCACGCCCCGGAAGTTAAGGTGACAAAATTGACCATGCTACCTGGAGAGCGGTTTGAATGTATGGAGCACCTGGGCAGACTTTTCTTCATTGTTTTGGCTATCTACACGAGCAACTGGTGCTCAGGAGACACCATAGAAGCTGTTGACCAACAGGCGAGCACTGCAAGGTTTTGAGCAGAGATAACATCTGACAAGGTCTGAATTTTAGAATTATCACACTCAGGCTTCAATATGAATAATGGCTTACAGGGCAATGGGGCTGGAAGCTCAAGGCAGGGGAAGGACAGGGGCCCTAAGCAGGGATGACAGTGGATGCTAGGATCTACAGACTTGGTGACTGTTCCAGAAATAACAGGAAGATGGCATCAAGAGGAGGGACATTGTTACTGTTACTGTAACATAATACCTGACTGAGATGATCCATTTAAAAGGAGGAAGAGGGATTGGGGGGATGCCTCAGAGAGTAAGAACACTTGCTGTGCAAAAAGCTGGGCATGGCCATACCTATAACTTTAGCATTGTTGAGAAGAGACAGGCAGATTCCAAGAGCTCATTGGACAGCCAGCTTAGTCACAATGGCAAGTTCCTGGTTCAGCGAGAGAGTCTGTCCCAAGGCAGAGGGGGATAAAGGAATACAGCAACCTTCTCCTCTGATCTCTGCTTGTGTGTGTGTACAAGGACATGTACGTGCACAATCATGTCCATGGAACAGACACACACACACACACACACACACACACACACACACACACACACACACATACACACACCCCACACTGGGAGGAAGAATTTGTTTCAGCTTATAATTTCAGTCCATGGCTGCTTGGCCCCAGACCTTGGGCTTGTGATAGCATAGTACAGAATGACAGAAGCATGCAGTGGAAAGAGAGAGGGAGAGAGAGAGAGAGAGAGAGAGAGAGAGAGAGAGAGAGAGACCCTCTTTGAAGGCATGGCCCAATAACCTAATGTTTTTCCATTAGATGCCACTTCTTAAAACACCCCCATTAGAACCACCAAGCCATCGAACATGGCCTTTAGGGCACATTCAAGATCCAAGTCATAATAGTCATCTAGTTGTAACTTCTGCAGCACCTACGGGGGTGAAGAGCCCAACTCTGAGAAAAGGCAATCCCGGGGACATAGCACATACCTGCTCAACTAAGAACCTGGGCTCCAGGATGGGCAGGTCTAGAGGCTCATGGGACACATGATCACTGTGACAATGTTGCTTTCCTCCAGCCTAGAGGTCCCTCAAAGACAGAGCTATTGTCTTCAAATGCTCGAGGAAAAGCTCAGTTCATTTGGAGATATGTGGTGTGGCGTATTTGAGAGCTCTTCTCTCTCTCTCTCTTTCTCTCTCTCGTACATTCGTGGGGAAGGTTGAATTCAAACATAGATTTCGAAAACTTTATAAAGATCAAACAATCAAGACAATCAAGCATTGACACAGCATTTGGCTCTTTCACTATTGAAGATATGTATTGAACTGCCATGCGCGTGGAAGAGGAGCCAATAACAGCATTTATGGATTCACTAAGCTTCAGGTCTGCTGTATTCCATCTAGCTTCCTGTGAGTCCTATGAACTCGGACTCGAATTTGTGAAATGACGTGCCTAAAGTCACATGGCGACGCCAAGGTTAGAGCTTGATTATGAAATCAGTGTTATTCTCCAAGGTAGAAGTCACTGTCCATCCACATCTCCTTTCATCACATCCCACCATGCCAATTGTTACAGATCCAGAGAGTTGTGCATGTATGTATGTATAATGCATGTATATATGCATGTAAATAAACATGTATGTATAATGCATATATATGTATATCTATATAGAGAGAATTGAGAGAGAGATAATGGAAGTTCAAGTCATGTTTGGAAGTTGGTTTTGAGAGGAAATCAGTTGAAGGAGGACACAGTATTGAGTTGTGGGAAGAATCTGAGTTTTAAGATAAGCTCAGGATGCCAATTCTGATTCTCTAACCTTGAAACGAAGTGACCTTGAATTTATTGCCTAATATCTGTATTCAATGCCTTTTACTGAAACATGGAGATATTCCTCCTCTCCTGGCAAAAAAGAAGGAGAGAAGGGAGATTATACAGGGCTCTGTTGAAAAGTTCCAGCTCATTGATTACATGAGCTAGACCCTGAAAGACAGGATACCTTCAATACCAGCAGATGGGGTCAGAGGAGGACAGTCCAGGTGGAAGAAAGAGAATGAGTGAAGACTATATTCACAAATGTGGTGTCCTCTGACCTGACTGAAATGTTGGAAAATGGGATTGGAATATGGAGGTTGCATGGCAAGTTAGAGAACAAGGCTCATAAATGCCACCTGCTTCTCTCCATCCCGCTGTGCTCAGCCTCTGATAGCTCCCCAGGGGATTCACCCACTCCTCACCTCCAGCCTCGCTGCCTTGCAGTCCATACTCCAAACGCAGCTTGCACAGCCCAGATTTGTACAGTTTGGACCTCACCTAGCAGCTGTGAGGAGCTACCAAAGGTCATGAGCAGCTCAGTGACCTGGTGGCGCTGTTTTAGCTCTGCTGTCCAGACAGCAAGGCCCTGCAGCAAGGACAGCACACAGCACAGTCGCTGTGTCCCAGCAGGTAGCCAGGGCTCTGTGCTGCCTCCAAAGCTTATCCCAAAGGTACTTGCATGTCTGGTAGCTTGTTACCGTGTGGCCTCAGCTGCCTGTCACCCACAAGATACCCCAACTGCTGCATTACATGAAACTGGCTTATTCTTCCTCCAGATTACCCAAGTGACAGATGAGAGGCCAAGACCCCAGGATCTAGATCTGGACCCCATGTGCACTATAATCCTTAGTAATCTTAAATATTCACCCAACTTTGCCTCCTATTGTATACCATAATGCTTACTTTAATTAAATATCTTTAATTACTGCCTATGAAGTTATTTTATTCAAATCTTTAATTAAATTAGCACCCTTGCAAAGTACGCCATTTTTATACCCTGGCTTTGTGTGTGTTGTGACCCACACAGCCACAGGCTCCTGAGCTATAAATACCTAATTTGGGAAGCATCCTAACTTTAGTTTGACTTTTTATTCCTTTCTTCCTGCTTGGATGCGATTCTCCTCTTGAGTGTTTACTTAAACTCCAACACCCAGATGCTACCTCTTAATTGAAAATTGCCTACTTTATTAAGTCAACAGAAATCCCAGGAGAGATTCTTTCTGCTAGCTTGTCCATCCAGCCTCACTCCTCACATGGAGACCGGCTAAACTTCCATTAAAGTAGCACTTAATACAGGTCAAATGATTGAGTGATGACACATCATTCTGTTCCTTTGCTCTGGAAAATGTATAGAACCACCATCATGTGTGAGGGAGAGGAGCTAGTAACTGAACACCTACTCACATGCCGTCACCTTGCTGTATTCCATTTAGTACCTTAAGAGTCTCATGAACTTGGATCTGTGATGGGATTTGCCTAAAGCCACACAGCTATTACTTTGTAATAGATCTCCCTCATAGCTTTTATCCCATTATATTGGAACTTAACTTTGTGTGTGTGCGTATGTGTGTTGTTTATGCATGTTGTGTGTAGTGTATGTGCAGGTGTGTGTGTGCACAGGCACAAGTGGAGGCCCCAGGGAGGATGTCAGGAGTCCTGCCCTATTACTCTCCAACATATTCCCCTGAGACAGGGTCTTTCACTGAACCAAGAACTATGCTGGCAGCCAGCAAGCCCCAGCAATCCTCCTGTCTCTGTCCCCAACAGCATTGTGGTTCTAGGCAGGAGTGTAACATATCAGGATATGTTTTTTTTTACATGGGTGTCTGAAGAGCCCGTGCTGTGGATCCTGACAGCTGAGGCTCACTGTTGCTCTGCACAGAAGCCTCCAGGGTGGCTTGAGACAGACCTGGTTTCCTTTCTTCCAATCCTTACAAATGCTTCCGCCGCCAAGGAGATACAATAGCCAAGAGCCAGAGGACCGGTGCTTTCAAAATTCACAAAGAACAATATAGGATTGAGCGGAGGACTGGGGCTCTCTGGAAGTTTCCTCAGCTTCCACACTGGTGTCTGCTTAGCCTGGACCCAACACGCCACAGTCTGGTGCAGCTACAAGCTGCTCACATGCGCCCTCTGCAGGGCTGTTGGCTGCAGTCCTTCACAACAAGCACAGCAGATCCACGCCCCAGCCAGGCTCCCTTTTATGTTTTTCTCATAGGTCTCAGCGTCTCCAGGCCTGGAGACTGCTGCTCTTCTAGGCTGGAGGAGACCAGCCATCAGCAGTTTCATTCGGCTACACCTTCGAGGTCCCAGATTTTGACCTTGACTGGATTTATTGACTCAGGTTATCCCAAGATGACGGTCCAAAGTTCACAGCTCTCTCACCTGGCTTACAAAATAAGTATTAACTTGGAAGAATGTTCACAGTACATATTAAATGAAAAAGAGAAGTTGGGGGAAAAGCGAAGTTGGGATAGAGAGAGTCTCAGTGGTTACGAAACACTGGCTGCTCTTCAGAGGACTGGGTTCCATTCCAAGCTTCAACATGGTGGCTAACAAAACTGTCCCAACTCCAGTTCTAGGGGCTCTCACACCATCTTCTGAACTCTGTGGCATTACACAAGGGCAGGTTGCCACCTCCCCACATGCAGGGTAATACCACTCACACACATAAAATAAAAAAATAATTAAATATAAATTTAAAAAGAAAAAAGTTAGGTAAAGTTAGGAAATGGTACATACAGCAAAACTTTTATCATTTCTTAGAAAAAAATGGAAGAATATAAACCTATTATTAGTAATGATTTCTGGGTTGTTGAGAATCACTTTTCTTGCAACTATGGCTTGGATGTAGTTTGAGGTGTCCCCTAAGTATTCCTGCATTGGGAGTTTGGTCTTCATTATGGTAGTGCTAGAAGGTGGTAGCCTTCAAGACAAGCCTAGTGGGTAGTAATTAGGTAACTTAAGGCACAGCCCTCAGAAAGAATTGGTGTGCTTCATAGATTTCCCTGAGTTGTTTCTTCTGAGAGGAAGCTGTTATGAAAGCGGCATGACCTCTGCTCCTTGGCTTCCTGTCTCTCTGTGTGATCTTTCCCTCTCACTCACACTCCAACATGAAGCCATTTCTTGGAGGCCCTTACCAGTCCCTGCACAGCTGTTTGGACTTTCAGATTCCAATACTGTAAGCTTAATCAACCTGTTTTCTTTGTAAAGTCCCAGCCTCAGATATTCAATTTTAACAATGGAAAGTGGACTAATGCAACTGACTTTTTGAATTTATTTTTAAGTTTTTCTCTAGTTACCATATATTGAAAGAAAAACAAAAAAAGTTAAAACTTCCACATGTAATAAAGATGGTCAATATCATGAATCAGTAGAAAAATACAAGTCAAAACCACAATGTAAACATACTCTATGGCTACTAGGAAGCTTGTGGTTGTTAACAAAAAAGATAACAAAATATCTGTGAGGATATTGCAGAACTTTGTACATCGTTGTACAGCACTTTGGAAAACAGCTGCGAATCTTTCAAAAATTGAAGCCCTTGAGTTTATATGTTCTATGAAGTTACTTCTAAGAGTTCTATTTATATGAATTGTATGTGTGGGGGACTGGAGATGGACTCAGTGGTTAAGAGCGCCGACTGCTATTGCAGAGGACCCGTGTTTGATTCCCGCCCCACATGGTTGGCTAAGAACTGCCTTTAACGCCCAGCGTGGTGGTGCATGCTTTAATCCTCGCACTTGGGAGGAGGCAGAGGCAGGTGGATCTCTGTGAGTTCCAGGCAGCTCGGCTAGAGGGAGACCCTTGTCTCAAAACAAAAAAAAAAAATGTTTAAAAAAATGTATGTGTATATGTGTATCTACCCAATACATACATATATATATGTCCAAGTGAAATAAAAAATACATCCATATAAATGTTATACAAAATGTGAATAGCAACATTACTCCTAACAGTCAAAATGTGGAAGCGATGCACCTGTCTATCAACTGCTAGTGGACACACAAAATGTTGTGCATCTATGCAAAGGAGTATGTTTTCACCTATAAAAAGAGTGACCTATTGCTATGTGAAACAGCATGGAGCAATCTTGAACGCATGTTGCTGAAGGCCTGGGCCATGCTTATAATCCCAGGTACTAAAGAAGCTGAGACAGCCTGGAGGATTTACAAGTTCAAGGCCTGCCTAAAGAACTTGTCGAGACTTGTCAAACATAAAATATTAAGAGAACAGGGCTTGGGCTATAGCTCAGTGACAGTGCATTTGCCTGGCATGTGCAGGCCTGGGCTCACTCCCCAGTACAATAAAATAAGTAAATAAGTAAATACATAAATACAATTAAGCTAAGTGAAAACGCTGCCCAAAGATGGCCATTTATACTATATTAACTCCATGTGCATGAAATGTCAGACTACATTCTACCACCGAATGACACTCAGCTAAAAACATCCATGAATTAGATGATGGTGATGGTCTGTTGTGAAGGTTATGAACATATTAAAAGCAACTGACTTGTCCATTCATAAAACAAATGCACAAAACAAAGCTGCAGTGTTTTCCCCTCTGCCATTAACCTTCCCCTGCACTGAAGAGTCACCATCAAGGTCTCTCCACACCACTATGCCGAATTCCCAGGAAGACTTTCCTCTGCCTTTCAGAACCATGGAAAGTACCATCTTGTCATGTGTGTATTAATTGTGGCCTTTTATTTCCTGTACTTTGCAATCTTGAGGCTTTACTCCCAGGGTTGGCCAATCCTTAGAGACAGTAAACAACTACCTATGGATCTGTGTCTTCATATACAAACACACCCACAATAAAAGTCCAGCCCAACATCCTCTTTTATGGGGCTCTCTATCCGGGCCATTAGCTACCTACCCTATGGTCAAGGGGCCAAACAACTAGGCACGGTTAGTACCTCAGAACTTGCCAAGAGTATTCAAATGTAGTCGTCCCGAACCTGCTTACCTTGTCTCGCACGTTCCCTGCTTTGGGAGCCGCACTAGAAGCTCTTACTACATTTCCGCTATGTTCCTTCCTCCTGTGCTTCCAGTGGCCCTGCACACCACACACCTTGCCTCCAACTCCTGGGATCTGTGAGTGAAGTGTTTTCTTTCATTCATGGCAGTTATTTCCATGTCTGTGTGTCTTATTAAACCTGGTGAAAACACATCTTGGGTACCTTTAAAATGCTGTGCTTCTGGAAGCTTCATGGACACCCAGGCCGGACCCCCACTCAGAAAGTGTTGCATTGTGAACAAAGAAATAAGTAGGAGAAAAGGGAGTTGTTGCTACAGTCAGACCCCTGGATCTCACAGTCAGGAAGCACACTCTTGTGCATTTCTACTCAGTTATGGGTTTCTGTGGAACACTAGGGTCTGAATGGCCCAGTGCTTCACCTACTATACAAACACACATAATTATGTATGTATTTTTGTATGTGCCTCATTTTTGTCTCTTTGGTCAAGATCATCCTAGGAAGTAGGAACTGGGGGTTTGGTTTGCTTTGCATAACAATGTATAAATTGACATAATTACAACAATGTGCCTTCATCCTGTCCTTGAAGTCTGACATGCCATCTCAGACATATAATGGGATCTGCCTTAAAGGAACTAGAAACAATTCCATAACTCAGGTGATGATGTCTCAGAGATGAAGTATACGGTTACATACAAATACAAGAACTGTGATTAAAAATATCTGAATTAAACATTTTTTGTGTGTGTGATATGTGTGTGTAGGCATGTGGGCATATACACACATGTCAGTGCAATGTACATGCAGGGTGGGGTTGAGGCCAGAGGAAGACATCAAGTGTTCTGCTCTATTGCTTTCTTCTCTCTTACTCCCTTTGAGATGTACTTGAGCCAGGCAGGCAGCCAGTAAGTCCCAGGTATTCTCCTTTCTCTCTTCCCTTCTGCCCCAGCACTGAGGTTGCAGGAACGTGCAGCCACACCCAGCCTTTTCTGTGGGTTACACGGGGGACTTGAACTCAGGTTTTTTCTCATTGTTTGCTCAGCAAGCCCTCTAACCACTGAGCCATCTCCCTAGCCCCAAAACTATCACTTTTATTGAACACTCTTACACCAATAATTCAAAACACTGTGTTTGCTCTGACCACAAAAGCTATAAAGGTCTCCAAGGTTTTGAGCAAGTGAAGACTGTATACCACTGGGTGGGGAAGGGCTGGGTAGGGAAGGGGCTAGGTAGGGAAGGGGCTGGATAGGGAAGGGGCTGGGTAGGGAAGGGGCTGCGTAGGGAAGGGGCTGGGTAGGGAAGAGGCTGGATAGGGAAGGGATTGGGTAGGGAAGGGGATGGATAGGGAAGGGGCTGGATAGGGAAGGGGCTGGGTAGGGAAGAGGCTGGTAGGGCAGGGGCTGGATAGGGAGGGCTGGGTGGTAGGGAAGGTGCTGCATTAGGGAAGGGCTGGATAGGGAAGGGGCTGGATAGGAAGGCTAGGCGCTCTATAGACAGAATTAGCATGGTGGTTTTGTGGCAGCAGATAACACTTGAGTGGCATTTGCATCTTGCCCATTGCGGAAAATTAGCACAGCCTGACAGTCTAATAAACAGAGATAAAACCAAAACAAACCAAATGCCATTCCCTAAAGTACCCGAGCCTGCACTGTCCTTGCTAAATACTCTGGGCTCTCACATCCTTTAAATAGATTCTGATCAATAGAATAAGAAGCAATAACCAAGTCACTGGAATATGTAGTTTTAGGACGGTATCTGCATTCAGAGATTTAATTCTTTACTTATAATATAGGGCTAATAGTGATAATTACTTTATAGAAATGCTGTGAATATTAACATGCTAATACATATGTACCAAAGGAAGAAAAGACAATGTCTCAAACTCTTAGGTCCTTGTTAGACAATTGAGATCCTATTTTATCTTCCTTTCTAAAAATGAATAAATAGAGAAAAAGATGCAATCTATTTCCAAGGACGAGCCTGGTTGTATCACTTTTCTTTCTAAATAACATTTGTCCTCTGGTTGCATTTTGGATCACTGCTAATGTGCATTCGTTTCCAATTTCCCTGCAGCCACTATCCAGAAGTGCAATATTGGTTCTTTGTCTTAGGGATATTTCATTTCCTCAATCATGTTAAATCAAACAAGCCTCCCATACCAGCAAACAGAACAGAACAGCTCTGGGCCTCTGAACTAATTTGCACTGGCAAAACTGATCAGGCCTTCCTCAGTGTCTTAATAGGCGTTCTTTTTAATCCCTTGATTTAAAAGCAGAAGCACTCGAGGGACATGGTTGGAAACCGAGTGTATTTATTTAATACAGACAAATAGGGTTTCGAAAGTCCACTTAATATACAGTGTCAACAGAAATATATGTCCCTTTCTTTCTAATAATTCTTCCAGGATGAGGTATGGCTCAGACTCAGATCAGAATCATCAGTTTTCATGTTCTTTTTCATTTAAAGAGACAGTTATTTCCAGCGTACTCCATGTTTCCAGACGTTTTTCATAGTCTTGCCTTTATTTCTCCTGTGTCAGAGGAGAAAGTGGCTCAGAGAATATACGAAATATTGCTCTCATTGACTTGTTTAACATGTGATGAATTGGCAGTGGTGTCCAGAAGCTGACTAAGAAAATGAAAGCAGAATAACTATGATTATGATCTGTCTGTCCTGGGATAGTTCTTTGGGTGCAAGTAACCCTGTAGTATGTATTTGTGTATAATTTGAATTATTCTTGAACTCCAGTCAACGAGGTTCAGTTCTTGAAGAAACCAAAGGATGGGCAGAGAGAGGTGCATGCATACATGGTGCTTCCATGAGTGTTGTGACATACTATTCAGCCCACACTGCTTGGGGCTCAGGTTATACCCAGTGATGACACTCATCTGGGCAATCAGCTCAGGGTTGCTTGCTACAGGACCATATGCATACGGGTATTTATTAAAAATGAGGTGAGGGTGTTGATGACCAGGTACTTTCCAAAGAATCTCATGCAAGGTATTAAAGGCCATGTAGATCCAATGTCCTGCCCAGCCAACCAGGCCATTTTCTCCTACAGAAAAATCACTGGCTTCTCAGAAGTGGATCGCAACATCTCCAAAGGAACATCTTTGCTTTAGGATGCTTCTTAGCATCCATTCATGACATCATGCCTTGGATGCTTCAGAAGAGCCTCGATACCTGGATGAATTTGTCTCATAGTATTCTCAGGAACCAATGCAAGCCACCTGGGCTCAAGTTCACCAGTTTGCATCTTGTTTCCTTTATGTAAAGAAGGGACAGTCTCTCAGATCTATGTTATTGTGAATGGATCGTAGCAAACTTTCTGGGTTGAGAATCTTTGGTTAATTTCATTAAACTAGGTAGTAAACCTAAAGAGTAACACATCATAAAAATAAAAACCCCCAAACACAAGATGTTCACAATATTTCCTTTCTCCTTCTGTTTTTTATTTGTTTGCTTTTGGTCATTTTCCTTTGGGGCTGAGGATGGAGCCCAAAGCCTTGCCTATGCTTAGTAAAGGCTAGACCACTGAGTTGTATTTCCAGCTCTTTATAATATTCTCTTTAACATATGAGATAATGAATAGGCATACAAATTTTCATGCTTGAAAGTCACTATCTTGTCTTTGCTTTCATTTATTTTTAAGCAACCCTTTACAAGGTCATACTTCTATTTTATAGAAATATGAAACCAAATAAAACTGACTAGGAAGGCAAGCTGAGTACATGGCTGAGGAAAACGGAGCCAGGGCTAGGCCTGGGTTCTCAGCTCTCAGACACATGAAGGATTTGGAGGGAAACATTTTTGATTGGGTTTTTTTGTTTTTTTTGTTAAACTGGGGGCTTCTGAAGGACTAGGCCCAACAAGTGACATTGAAAAAATTACCGGCCCTGGAGAGATGGCCTAGCCGGTTAAGAGTGCCAACTGCAACTTCATCAGTTGTGATGAAGCACATGCATCCACCAATGTATAGATCAACTGGTAGAATCTGTGATGAAACTGTGTCTAATCATGGCTAAGTATATCAACAATGGAGCAGCCCTGGCTGAGCTGGAAGATCAAGCAGCCTTAGCCTACACAACGAATTTCGCTGGCCCCAGATGTTGCCGTAAAGGTGGAATGTCACAGAACTATCAAGATGCTCCTGGCCCTGAAGTTATCGTCAACAATCAGTGCTCTACAAGTAACTTGCAGAAGCAGCTACAGGCTGTCCTGCAGTGGATTGCAGCTTCTCAGTTTAATGCGCCCATGCTCTACTTCATGGGAGATGATGAAGGACAACTAGAGAAGCTCCCTGAAGTTTCAGCAAAGGCAGTAGAGAAGGGGTACAGTGTAGGAGATCTTCTTCAGGAGGTCATGAAGTTTGCCAAGGAACAACAACTGGATGAAGCCGTGGGTAACATGACTAGAAAGCAGCTGCTAGACTGGCTTCTCGCTAACTTAATTTATCACAAGAACCACTGGCACAGAGCACCTAGCGAAGCACTTTTTAGAGGAGGTGCCGCAAAGGTCTTAATACGAGAGACTTTCTTAAACCCCCCCCATAGACACAAGGAGGAATATGATGATATTGAGGTCGTTCTCCAGCTGTAAATTGGAGCCAACTGTCATAGGGATCGAAAGGTTATTCCATGGAATAAAACTGTCAGCCATGAAAGGAAACAGCCGCTGACACTGTCCAGAGTCAAAAACGACATGCTCCAGAATGCAAGTATTTACTTGTTTTGCTTCTCCATCCAACTGTGACCCTTTTCTAAAGTCTAGGGAACAATCTGTCGGAGAGGTGGTGTGGACATAGATGATAAGGGCTGAATTGGGCGTGGAATTTGTGATCAACTACGAGACATAAGACTGGACCTCATTTGTCAACAATATTGGAACATACAAGCCCTCACCCCTGCTGATGGTGGGAACCAATGGCTGCGTGAGATTTGGGCATCAACTTCTTGCAATTGGTTTTACATGAAGGATGCTTGTACTCATAAATAATTACTTCATGTTAAGACATGAAAAAAAAACTGAGAGAAAAAAAAAAAAAAAAAACGTATGGCAGAATGCATGATCTGGGATGGGTGTGGTGGGGTGGGGGGGGGAAGGGAAAGGGAAATATGCTCGAAGTGAATTGGAAATGTTGTATAAATACACAAAGCATCAACAAAAAAATGAAAATTAAAAAAAACATATTAAAGAAAAAAAAAAAAAAGAGTGCCGACTGCTCTTGCAGAGAACCTGGGTTCATCCCCAGCACCCACATGGCAGCTGAGAACGTCTTAAACTCCAGTTTCAGGGGAATCCAACACTCTTCTGACCTCCGCGGCATTGCACGACACGGGTGCACAAACCTACATGCAGACAGTACACTCATACACATAAAAATAAAATAAATAAAATAAAAATTTTAAAAAGGAAAAAGTTAGTCTAGGAAATATCTTCCACTGTAACGGCTGCAGCTCTGCTTACAATATTAAGCTGCACCATCCTTTAGAAAAAGCTCTGCTTGAGAAGAGACAAACCAATAATCTACACCCCATCTAAATGATCAGTAGTTCTAAATGTGGTGAAATCTAAGCTAATAAGATTTGATTGTTTACTGCTCCTTGGCACACTACCATTACCCACAAACTAAAAAAGCCTGGCATTACACAATTATCGTGTGAAGTGGGCTCCCCCCTCCCCAACACACACAGTGTGCTTGGATTGGCATTCAGTGGCTAATGTAGGAAAATAAAGAGCCTGCTGTAACTGTGGTTACTGCTTGCCCTGGAGAAGTAGGTAGGACTGAGGGGTTTAGACAAAAAGGCAGGTCCGTTCCTCTGTTTCTTCACAGATGATGCTGTTGGTCTGCTGCAGCCCAGTTTTGGGAAGAGAGGAGTCACATAAGCATATGAAACAATTACAGATCAGCACGCCCAGCCAGCTGTCAGTGTGGAGTACTGCAAGTGCTGCTGAATAATTATCGCTTGAGCTATTGATGGGCCTGTGAAAGTTATATCCAAATGCTTTTAATTGGCCAAACACAGGGAAATGTGCTGCAGAGAGTTTGTGCCCAATAAGGCATCTTCTCCCTGGTGTTTAAGGGGAGGCTTGATAAGGTGGTTAATGGAGATTTTTTTTTTTAATTGTGCCAAGTAAAATAGATGGCCATTTGAAAGGTAGTGAATGAGGATTTGTCAAATGGCTTCAAACAAGTGGCTTGGGTTGGGCTTGCTTCTTGGACCCCAGTATGATCAAGAACCAGTACACATGGGTCAGAGGCACAAGTGACACTTGTGGAGATGATGCAGAGGGCAGAGATATGGGCAAAGCAGAGCCAGCCTCTCCTGAGGCTTGGGCACCTTCATTGCCCCACTATGACCTGCTCTATAGCGCTTTGTGTCCTCCACCTCAGGTCTGAATCCTTGATGAAAAATGACATTATAACCATCTGGAGCTGGTGAGTGATTTAAAAAACACAACATGAACATTATTCAGATTTCCTTAGTTTTGAAATAATGTCTGTCCAGGACACCACAGGTAGTGTCTCTTTTTTTTATTTTTTTTTATTTATTATTTGTATGTGTATGAATTGTTACTGTATGCATGAAAGTCTGTGAACCCGTGTCGTGCTTGCAACGCCGCGTAGTTCAGCAGCGGGTGTCGATTCCCTGGAATGGAGTTCTCCTGAATTGGAGCTTCAGACGGCACTCGGCCGCCATGTCTTTTGGTGTGGGGGTGGGCGGGTGCTGGGATCGAAACCAGGGTCCTTTGTAAGAGCAGTCGGCGCTCTTACCGCTAGGCCATCTCTCCAGCCCAGGTAGTGCTCTTTAGGCTCCTTAGGCTATGATAGTTTCCAGATTTTACTTGGTTTTGAGAACACTGGTCAGGTACATTGCAGTATGCTTACTGGGATTTTTCTGGCTTACTGGGATTTTTTCTGACTTTTTTTTCATGATCATGATTGGGCGAACAAAGAACACAACATAAAGTTGGTACAACTAAGCTTAGGAGGCAAGATTTGCCACCCTTAACGAATCTTTGTAGTAACTTTTCCTCCCAAACACCCCACACACACCACACACCATGCGCACACACCCACACACACACACACCACACCAACACTCCCCTTTGCAAAGTGTTCAGTATTGGTCTTGACCATAATAATTGAATTTCAGGATGGATCAATAGACTTTTAGGGACAAATTTCCTATCTCTCACCATCATCCTTGCTAACTTTATATAACTCTATGTTAAATCCCTTTAAGTCTTTCAAAAGGTGTTAGTCAATTTTTTATCAGAACACTGTGGAATTTGTCTTGAGAGGTATGTGCCTTCATTCTTATTTTAAGTGCCCATATGTGACCCCACAGGCCATAACTGACTGTAGCTATTTTAAGTCTTCAGTACTAGTAGGGTTTTAAGGGTTGCATACTCACATTAGAGAGTATAGTACAATGAACTCCCAAACTACCTATTTGAATATCCTAAGAATACATTTAGTCTTAAAAAAACCATTATTCTGTAGGATGAAGTGGCCACCATAAAAGAATATGAACTTAATAGAACAGGAGTTGCTTAGGCTAAAGAAGATATAAAAAAAGCTTATGAACAACCCCAAATTGCCAAAGCAACTCTGATTATGGAAGATTGAAGAGTCACTGGGGCTTGGGTTCTGGTTGCAGCTCTGTTGCGAGCTAACAGTGTGACCATGGGGAAGTTTCTTGACCTGTCTGCCCTTAGTTTCCCACATGGAAAACAAATACAATAATGCTTAGCTGGCAGGGCTGTGGTAAGTCAACAGGAGCTGGTGTTTTTAAGATGCCATGCACCATTCCTGCCATGCACTGAGCTATGCAATACGCTCTCATTCCTACCCCCTTGCTACATGAGTTTAACTATAATGAAAAGAATACCACTTCATATTTTGTGAGTCTTCCCAGATGTACCCTAACTCTCCAAAGCCCAAATAAGAGACATTTGAACTGAAGCAGCAGTGACTGGTGGCTAGCCACGATGTAATACAACATAGAACATTTTTTTTCTGGAGGCTGTGTACTCTGGTCCTGGGGCCCAGCACTGCTATGATTGCTGAGTTTGGAGGTCAAGTGGAGAAGGCAGGGGAGTCAGAAAGGCTCAGAGAGGCCACAGACCTACACGTCATGCATTTAGTACCTCACAACTTTGAGCTCATCGGCAACAGCACAAGTTCCCAGCTGGCAGGGAATTCCGAGTCCTGGATGCTAAGGGAGCCAGGGACCTGCTGTCATCCCTGTACTCTCTAAGCCTACCTCCTGCTCTGGGGAGTCAGTCCTCCTGCATTCTGCTTCCTGAACCCATACTTTTTCTGGCAGGAAATCTATTAGTAGACGGCTTAGGGCAGAGCCCTGTGGGCAAGACATATCCTACTTCTATATCTTAAAATAACATTTTAAATCCAACTCTTATCCTCTCTGCTGGGCTTTTAGAACTTCAGCTTCAGTTACTAAAGAGCTGCCCCAGCTTCAGAGCTGCACCAGGGTTCTAGAATCTCACTTGGTGTCAAAGCAATAGGTGGCTCTTAGGTCCTGCTAAGAGCTGCAGGCTCAGTGGACGCCCTGGGCTTACTGCAGTCATAGCACTAGCCACCAGCATTGAGCTGGGCTCTTTGGGTGTCTCTCTCTTGTTCTGAAAGGCCAGCAGCTTGAGGGCTGAGTCTCCTGTCACGGTGTTCCTAGAAGAGTTGTAATGGCAGGCATGTAGTGGGGGTAATGAATGAACATGTTTCATTTATAACACTCAGTTTGATGGTTCCCTTGCCACGCCCACCCTGACTGTAAGCCCACTAAGGGAAAGGGTTGTACTTTTAGTATTTCTTTAGTGCAATCGGCCTTAATGTAAGTCAAGTACACGATCGAGCAAGGCTTTCATATTGTGCCTCGCATGGTAGTGGTTTGCCTGCGTGCTGAGTTCCTCATGCCGGAACTCTTGGTGGCAGGGACCATCATGTCTCCATGAGTACAGGCAAACCTTTATCCTCGATCACACCCTCATCTGGTGCTGTTGTTGCTATGGCCCAGCATCTGGCAGGAGTTTCTCTCTTCCTTTCCCATCCATCTCCACATTTTCATACCACCACATGGAGCCTCTGGGGAAGCTGTGCAGCAGCCAGGAGGCCGTCGCTCCTTCCAAGCTCCAGCCTGAGTCAGCAGCAGTTTGCAGTTTAATGAGATGATGCTAACGATTGTGCATCCCTGGGACGAGCAGCCTGGTCCTCCCTGGAGACCTGTGGGAGCTCCCAGCACTGCTATGATTGCTGAGTTTGGAGGTCAAGTAGGGAAGGCAGGGGAGTAAGAATGGGTCAGAGAGGCCACAGACCTACACGCCATGCATTTACTACCGTAGAAACAAGGTGAACTTCAGTTTGACTGAAGGGGAAGAGAACAGGACCCAAGCAGGTGCCACTGAATGCTTTTTTTCCAGCTCTCTAGAGTTTTCCAGATCTGTTGGCCAGGACTTTGTCAGGTGACGAGGGGTCCTGGCCCTCCTGACCTGTGTTCCCTGGAGACACTGGGTGATTGACTCATTCTGTGCCCTTTACTGCTCTGGGTTTCCTGGAGAAGCCACAGACAGAGCCTGGATCCCTGCTCTACAGACTTCAGCAGCTGGAGCCCTGCTCGCCAGCCTCTGCCAATGAACCCTGCACCTCATCTCCTGGGAGACCTGTCCCAAGCGTCCCACTTGCCCATACTGTATGAAGCAGATCCATAGGCTCCACCCGGAGCTGGGTTCAATTCTAATCCCAGCTGTCCAGAATCGAGAAGCATTATTCTCACTTTCTAAATGCTGGCTTTTGCAGTCAGGTGCTAAGTATCCAGTTCTCACCAAGGAGCTTGAGGGGTGACTTCGTATTTTATTTGTGGCATGCATGCATGCATGCATGGATACACTGTGGAAGAGCATGTAGTCAGAGGAAACTGGATGTCATTTCTCAAGTGTCATCCATGTCTCCTTTTTCTAAAGATTGGGTCTTTCAATGGCCTGGAACTCACCAATAGGCAAGGCCCAGATTTCCTCTCCCCAGTACGGGATACAGGTGTGCTGCCACCATGTTTACTGGGTTTCTGGGGTTGAGCTCATGATCTTGTGCTTGCGTGGTAAGCACCTTATGGACTGAAACGTCTCTCCAGACACCTACTCTTGTTTGATCTCACATTGTTGAGTGCTCTGGGTTAGGTGCTTTGTGCTAAGCACATATCCTGTTAAGTAGCCCAGTAAATTCATTACAGCTCCTCACGAGGCCTATTCTTTTATGATCCTCATTTTCACATGAAGCACCAGGCTAGGAGGAGTTGCTAACACCACAGCCATGGGTATCCAGGATCACATCAAGTGAAACCCAGAAGTGGGCTCTGCACCCAGGGGTCTGACACAGATGCCGATTTTTCAGGATGCTTCAGGCAGAGTCGAGCATCCTGAGACATTTGATCTGGAATGCAAGTGTAGATGACTGTCAATAAGAGGAGCAAAGGCTAGCCCTTAATAAAGAGCATCACACATGAAATACACTGGACATGGGGAGCCAGACACAGAACATATGGTTATAGGTTAGTTTCCAAGGTGAACAGGAACCAGGAGACAAATCTAGTGCCAGGCAGGTGAGGCAGAATGTAGCTGAGAACAGAGAGGACCAGGAGCCCATCCTTTAAGGTATAGGGTGGAGAAGGCGTCTGGTTTTGCAGGCACTGCTGGAGACCTGGGATCAAGAAGTGTGGGGGAACCTGGGTAAGCATGTCTACTGGTAGTGCACGAGCGGCTTCCCAGAGTCTCTCATTGTAGGCCTCTTCACTCAGGCTCCGGAACAGCAGAAAGGCACTAGGTGAGCTGGTTAGCATCTCCTCCAGCTGATCTGGGGGCCTAAGGGTGTGTCACTCCACACCCCAACCTGGACCTGTCGTCACTGCCCACCCCGACCTGGACCTGTCCTCACTGCTTACCCCAACCCAGACCTGTCCTCACTGCCCACCCCATGACCAGACCTGTCCTCACTGCCCACCCCAGACCTGGACCTGTCCTCACTGCCCACCACCATGACCTTGAGTGGACCTGTCCTCACTGCCCACCCCAACCTGGACCTGTCCGTCACTGCCCACCCCGACCTGGACCTGTCCTCACTGCCCACCACCCGATTGGATTAGCACTGACCTGGCACCTGTCCTCACTGCCCACCCCAACCTGGACCTGTCCTCACTGCCCACCCGACCTGGACCTGTCCTCACTGCCCCCACCCTGACCTGGACCTGTCCTCACTGCCCACCCTGTGACCTGGACCTGTCTCTCACTGCCCACCCTGACCGGACCTGTCCTCACGCCCACCCTGAACCTGGACCTGTCCTACTGCCCACCCCGACCCCTGGACCTGCTCCTCAGGACTGACCTCACCCCTGCCCACCCACCTGGACCTGTCCTCACTGCCCACCCCAACCTGGACCTGTCCTCACTGCCCACCCCAACCTGGACCTGTCCTCCTCCCACTTTGCCTTTCTGCAGCCCCTCCCACCTGCAGTGCCCTTGCCAAACCAGGCCTTCCTCCACACAGCACTATTCTTTTCAATTTTTTTTTTTTGTTTTGTTTTTTGTTTTTTTTTTTTTTTTTTTGGGAGAGTTTTATGTGTTGATTATTTAAAAATAGGCTTGCTGATAGGTGCCAAAACCCAGCAGACCTGAAAAATGCTTACCAGAGTGAAAAGCTAAAGGACACTGCCTTCCCCACGTGACTCTGCAGACCCAGTGACCCTCAGAATCTTTTCCAGCCTTTCCTGATGAACACAAATTTCTGTGAAAAGTTCATAAGAAGCTAACAGAAAGGGTGGCTCCCAAGGGCTACAAAATGAATTGCAAGAAAGAAAACTCCATTTCTGTGTGGCAGACACAGACCTAAAGCAGGCACTCAAGTGAGTTTCACGTGGAATTGGGATTCCCATTGCATTTCAGGACAGGAAGCAGGGGTGGGGCAGGAGGCAAGCATCAGTTTCCTTGGTCTCTCTGTTCCTTTCCTCACTCTCCCTGGCCCTTCTGAAGCTTTGGGTATCTGGGAGGGGACTGCTTTATTTGGGACGGTCTCATTCGCAGAGCTCAGACTGACTGCTTCAATTCCTTAGTTTGACTAATAAACAGTATAGAGGTCTCCAACACCACACTATGTCCTTTGGAAATGGAACTATATAAAGAAAATGCAAATCATGTTCTCTGCCTTCCAGGAGAGCCCAGAAAGTACAGAGTACTATAGGTGTCAGCATATGGTGTCTTTGGAGGTTATAGAAGACTCTTTGGAGTAGGCAAATTTGAGGGTTGGGACTGGAGAGAATGAATAGGATTTGACAGTCAAGTGGCATGGAAGATGAGCAGAGAAAAGGTGCACTGTGCAGAGGGAAAGGTCCGCACAAGGGAGACCACAGAACAAAAGAGCAGGCTGTGTCCATGAGACTCAGGGTTCAGTGTGGATAGCAAAGGGAACACTAGAGGCAGAGGAGTCGGAGGCCACGAGATAGAAGACAAGGCACACTGCAGTGAGCTTGCCGAAGTCCTTGTGTCTGCTTCCTTGTTAATTATTTGGGGGGAAAAAAAACAGATGTTTAGGGAAGAAGGAAAAGCTTACTTTGGCATCCAAGTTGAGGGTTAACAGGTCCATCATGGCAGGGGAGGTTTGGCAGCAGGAGCCGCTCTCAGCAGGGCAGCACAAGCATGTGGCCACTTGCTCACATCTGGGGTGGATCAAGAAGCAGACAGAATGCAGGCATAACAGCCATTTCTTTATCCTTTTCCTTTTATTCGAGGCCAGGACCCCAGCCCAATGGGGTTGTCTGTCATACATTCAGAGTAGGTTTTGTCCTCCTCAGGTCTCTCTAGAAACACCCTCACAGACATGGCCCATCATACGTCACATTCACGCCCCGGAAGTTAAGGTGACAAAATTGACCATGCTACCTGGAGAGCGGTTTGAATGTATGGAGCACCTGGGCAGACTTTTCTTCATTGTTTTGGCTATCTACACGAGCAACTGGTGCTCAGGAGACACCATAGAAGCTGTTGACCAACAGGCGAGCACTGCAAGGTTTTGAGCAGAGATAACATCTGACAAGGTCTGAATTTTAGAATTATCACACTCAGGCTTCAATATGAATAATGGCTTACAGGGCAATGGGGCTGGAAGCTCAAGGCAGGGGAAGGACAGGGGCCCTAAGCAGGGATGACAGTGGATGCTAGGATCTACAGACTTGGTGACTGTTCCAGAAATAACAGGAAGATGGCATCAAGAGGAGGGACATTGTTACTGTTACTGTAACATAATACCTGACTGAGATGATCCATTTAAAAGGAAGGAAGAGGGATTGGGGGATGCCTCAGAGAGGTTAAGAACACTTGCTGTGCAAAAAGGGGCATGGCCATACCTATAACTTTAGCATTGTTGAGAAGAGACAGGCAGATTCCAAGAGCTCATTGGACAGCCAGCTTAGGTCACAATGGCATAGTCCTGGTTCAGCCAGGCCTAGAGAGTCTGTCCCAAGGCAGAGGGGGATAAAGGAATACAGCAACCTTCTCCTCTGATCTCTGCTTGTGTGTGTGTACAAGGACATGTACGTGCACAATCAGTGTCCTGAGAATCAGACACCACCACACACACAACACACACACACACACAACACACACCACACATACACCACACCCACTGGGAGGAAGAATTTGTGTTAGCTTATAATTTCAGTCCATGGCTGCTTGGCCCCAGACCTTGGGCTTGTGATAGCATAGTACAGAATGAACAGAAGCACATGCAGTTGGAAAGAGAGGGAGAGAAGAGAGAGGAGAGAAAAGATGGAGAGAAGAGAGAGAGAGAGACCCGCTTTGAAGGCATGGTCCCCAATCAACCTAATGTTTTCAATTGATGCACTTTCTTACAAACACCCCCATTAGAACCACCAAGCCATCGAACATGGCCTTTAGGGCACATTCAAGATCCAAGTCATAATAGTCATCTAGTTGTAACTTCTGCAGCACCTACGGGGGTGAAGAGCCCAACTCTGAGAAAAGGCAATCCCGGGGACATAGCACATACCTGCTCAACTAAGAACCTGGGCTCCAGGATGGGCAGGTCTAGAGGCTCATGGGACACATGATCACTGTGACAATGTTGCTTTCCTCCAGCCTAGAGGTCCCTCAAAGACAGAGCTATTGTCTTCAAATGCTCGAGGAAAAGCTCAGTTCATTTGGAGATATGTGGTGTGGCGTATTTTGAGAGCTCTTCTCTCTCTCTCATCTTTCTCTCTCCTGTACATTCGTGGGGGTTTCTGAAGTTGAAGTTGAATTCAAACATAGATTTCGAAAACTTTATAAAGATCAAACAATCAAGACAATCAAGCATTGACACAGCATTTGGCTCTTTCACTATTGAAGATATGTATTGAACTGCCATGCGCGTGGAAGAGGAGCCAATAACAGCATTTATGGATTCACTAAGCTTCAGGTCTGCTGTATTCCATCTAGCTTCCTGTGAGTCCTATGAACTCGGACTCGAATTTGTGAAATGACGTGCCTAAAGTCACATGGCGACGCCAAGGTTAGAGCTTGATTATGAAATCAGTGTTATTCTCCAAGGTAGAAGTCACTGTCCATCCACATCTCCTTTCATCACATCCCACCATGCCAATTGTTACAGATCCAGAGAGTTGTGGCTGTATATTATGTATAATGCATGTATATATGCATGTAAATAAACATGTATGTATAATGCATATATATGTATACATATATAGAGACGAATTGAGAGACGAAGATAATGGAAGTCAAGTCATGTTTGGAAGTTGGTTTTGAGAGGAAAATCAGTTGAAGGAGGACCACTTTTTGTCTTTTTGAGACAGGGTCTCCCTGTAGCCCCAGCTGTCCTGGAACTCACTCTGTAGACCAGGCTGGTCTTGAACTCATAAAGATCTGCCTGCCTCTGCCTCCCGAGTGCTAGGATTAAAGGCATGTGCCACCACGCCAGGCCACAAACATCTTTAAAAAAAGAAGAAAGAACAAACTCCTCTAGAAAAAAAAAATGTGATTTTTAAATTATGAAAGCTGGCTTTACAAATCACAGCAGAAACTAAACTCTTGACGCTCTTGAGGCGTGCCTGGTGGCAAACACCCGGCTAATTACTGGACCCCTGAACCCTCGCTGCCCTTTTGGCTCCTGCTTTCCTGCCCCAGCTCTTGACTCCATCTTCACATCAAACTCTCTGTCATCAGCACCTGCCACTGGACGTCACTGGTAGAGGAGGGAGGAGCGCGTGCCCTGCTGTGCCCTGCTGTGAAGATAGGTTTTGTTTTGTTTTTGTTATTTGGAGCATTAAAACAGGCCACTAACCCAAACTCCTGGCTCTAATTTTGTTCATTTTTAGCTCCATCTTCCTCACAGCTTCTGCTCCCAGTGTCTGTCTAAAATGTCAGTTTGTCCCTATTAATAACACTGGCAACCATAAGTGACACCACTGTCCCATGCAAAACTCCAGAATTTAATACTGCTTGTTTTGTTTTGAGACAATGTCTCACTATATAGCCCAGGCTGGCCTTGAGCTTGCAATTATTTTGTTTCCATCTTATCAGTGCTGGAATTACAGATGTATTTACAACATCTGATTTTAACACTGAGTCTAATTCAATTCAAAAAATGCCATGTGAGCCAACCATCCCTCACAGATGCAAGCCTTGAAGCCTCCCCAGGATCAGAACTTCTAAAAGAGCAAGGATCTAAATTAGAAAGTCAAGGAGATAGGAAAAGAGAGAAGTCTACCAAGACAGGATGTGCACTAGGAGGTGATAAAGGAAAGGAGAAACAGTCCTCTCCACCTCCCTAGGTGCATCTATTGGGTGACAGCAAAAGCAGCGGAATCAGCTATTCTTTTTTTAAATGATTTTTAAAAATTCAAAAATTTTATTTTACGTGTTTGAGTGTATTGTCTACATGAGTGTAACTGCACCCATGTCTTGCAATGCCCACAGAAATCAGAAGAGGGCGTCAGATCCCCTGAAAGTGGAGTTACACATGGTTGTTAGCTGCCATGTGTGTGGTGGGAATTGAACCCAGGTCCTCTGCAATAGCAGTCAGTACTCTTAACTGCTGAGCCATCTCTCCAGCCCCTTAAAAAGGTTTTTTAATGGAAGTATAATGTACATTTTGAAACACAAGAATAGAGCTCAAAGAATATTCATAAACAGAATACACTCTCCTAAACAGCACCCAGACCAGCAAACAGAAGATGGTCAACACCCCAGGAGTCCCCCACCATGGCCTCTGTCCTTGCTAGGGTGTCCACATCCATCTAGAGTAGTTTTGCTCATTTTTGAGCTTTATGAGAATGTAATCCCATATCATGTGTTCCTTTGGGCCTGGATTTTTTTTTTGTTAAACCTTATATTGTAAGAGCAATTATGTTTTTCTTTCATTTTTATTATTGTACAATATTCAATTGCATGATTATACCATTACTTATCTGTTTTACCATTGATGGGCATTTAGGCAACTTCTAGTTTTAGCATGCAGTTTATTCTTTGGATTAATGTGGGGACATATCTAGGTGTGACACTGTAGGGTCATAGTATATCTATCTATCTATCTATCTATCTATCTATCTATCTATCTATCTGGTCAGCTGTTGTAGGTGCTGGCAAATAGCTGGTCAACATATATGAACTGTTTCAGTTTACACAGTGTGAGACTTCTCGTGGCTCTGCAACCCGTGGTGTCAACAGCCTGCATTCCCATAGATGTAGGGATACATGTTAGGTTCTTTTAATTATCATTTCCCTGATTTGATCTGTGTCCAGCACCTATTCCTAGCCTTACTGGCTGTTTGGACGTTGGTTATGGGAAGTGCTTGTTCAGTATCTTTCTGTGGCTTGTCTGTTGTTTTCTTACTGATCTGTAGGACTGATTTTTCTGCTGAAGGCAGTGCTTCTAGCCAACCTGTACTTAGTGTTATTTGCATGCCTCTGCTTGTTTCGTTGGACTTCCTATAAGAATGCAGCGTGAAGCTCACTGTGGCCTTAAGCTTGACCTCTTCTTGAGGATTTCAGAGTCTCATCCTTAGGCCCCAGTATCTGGGCCTTGACATCTTCCTTATATTCCTGTCCAAGATGAAGACCTTGCTTGATAGGGCAGGAGTTTGGTTGAATTTCAGTGCTTAACTCTTTTTGTGGATTTCTATGAAAGAGACAGGAAGACCCTCTGATTGGAGGCAGATGAGGTATTACTGACTCTGACCGATCCACAGATCCTGTAGGGAATCCTACTGCAGAGCAGCCTGGCTGTGATCTCCCTCCCTGGCACACAGGGTAACACATTGATATTGATGCTGCCTCCCTTCGTGCCTTACAGTAATAGCCAGGACTCAGAAAGCATGGGTTTTCCATACCACACCTATTCTGGAATTTTATTGCTGCTGTCTTAACTGATAGTTCTCTTTATATAGACTCCTGATGTTGTAGGACACAGGCATGTCAGCCACAGAAGTCTGCTAACAGATGGACAGAAAATCATTTATGGGATCACTGAGGACTTTCATTGATTTTGTATGGCCTGATGGTCATTTGAGTGATATTATCCTAGAATAATCATTAAACTTGGTGGTCAGAGACCTAACTTATGATTACTAACTAACCAAGTTGCTGTGTGACCTTAGGCAAACCACTTAATTTCTCTGACCCCTTCTCCTTCTGTTTACATACTGAACTAGAAGCCTAATCTGTGTATGACTAATTTGCCAGGTTTCTGGAAAAATAAAATAAGGTGTCATATATTAAAAACAATTAAAAAAAATTCAAATACTATACAGATTGAATATCTTTTATCTGAAATGTTTGGGGCCAGGATTGTTTGGAATTTTGCATTTTTTTTTTGAAGTTTAAAATCTTTGCACACATATAATATCTTTTTTTTTTTTTTTGTCTTTTCAAGACAGGGTCTCCCTGTAGCCCCCGCCGTCCTGGAACTCACTCTGTAGACCAGGCTGGCCTTGAACTCATAAAGATCCGCCTGCGTCTGCCTCCTGAGTGCTAGGATTAAAGGCTAGGATTAAAAAACCACACCTGGCTATTATTTTTATTTATTTATTTATTTTTGGTCTGAAATGTTTGGAGCCAGAATTGTTTGGAATTTTGCATTTTTTTTGAAGTTTAAAATCTTTGCACACATATAATGAGATATCTTATATATCTTGGAGATGGGACCTAAATATAGCAAGGAAATCCATTTATATTTCCTATGCTCCTAATACACATAGCTTGAAGGTAATTTTACATAATATAGGGAACTAAAAGAATTTACCAAAGATATGGAAAGGACAAAGAGAGAATTTATTAAAATACACTTCAGGGCAGCAGTGAACCAGTCTGTCCCCCTCCCCACCCCCAGACGGGACTGGGCTACCTGGAGGAGCAGACGTTCTATGCCAGCACTTACAAGGGAATGGATTCGTCTTTTCGTATGGAACATTTGTGTGAGGCTTGTATCTGGGTGGACAAGTAGATGTCTTGCAGTCTTATTGAATAAAAAATTTTGCGGTGTAAGTTGTTTTTCTTGAGACTGGTCATTTGTGTAAGTTGCCACAAGTCATTGGGGTATCATGAGTGTGAGAGTCAATATTGGTTGTCGACCTAATGGGATCTAGAATTGCATAGAAGACAAATCTGTGGGCATGTCAGTAAGAGAGAAGACCCACCCCAAATGAGGGTGGCATCATTCCATGGGCTGAGGTTCTGAACTGAACAGAACGGAGGACGCAATCTGAGTACAAGGGTCCACCCCCCTCTGTGTCCTCGCTGTGAACACAGCATGACTAGGTAGCTGCCTCAGTCTCCTCCTGCCTTCTCCATCATGGAATATATCCCATAAGCCCAAATCAACCCTTCTTTAAGTTGCTTTGGTCAAGTATTTTATCATGCAATGGGAAAAGTAACTAATGCAATAGGCCAGGCTCCAGACACATGGCCTGATTGATATTAAAGTGTGGGAAATTTGCATTTAGTTTGGGCCTTTTTCTGGTTAGAGTGCCTGCATTTTGATTGCAGCATGAGGTTAGATATGGAATATTCTACCTGTAGTGTCATGACAGGGGTCACAAATGTTCAGATCTGGAACTATTTTGGACTTTACATTTTGGGATTAGGAATTCTTACCTCTATATAAAGGCACTCTACTCCTGCATGCAAGATTTTATTCCAGTATAGCAATGAGAACCCCAGCTTTCTTAAAACCATCAATTTCCAGCTAACCTATATTTCTGGGTGTTTAGTGACCCGTAGCTCAGAATTCTTTATGCGAAAGGCATCTCTTTGGCTGAGATAAACTCTTGTACTTTGGCATTTCGCCATGCAGCGGTTTCTTCTGTAACCTTTCTCTTCCTTTGTTTCTTCCCAGATCTAGCAGATCTTTTGTCACTTGGACAGGATCTGCCTAGACAGCTTCCAACCACATCAAGGGATTTTAATTTCCTCACAGCTTTGTTAGCATTTCAGATGGTTACAGGTCAAAATGCAAGGTTATTTACTATGAACTAAGAAATGTCACTAATGCGAATCATGAGAGCTTTGTGATTTCCCACCACGTACTCAGAACAATGCCCTGTGTCCCTCATCCTGGTAGGTTAGCCTGGGGTTGACACCTCCAGGTTCCTAACCCTGCCACAGGAGGGCCATCACCCTGGGCTGTGGCATGCCAGTGAATGTTAGATTTGGTCAAAGGATTGTGTCCTTCATTGACTGCTATTTGTCAAAGAAAATTCTGGAAGACTTCAAATCTATTTCTAGTGATGAGAATTTACTCATTCAAAAGTTGCCCATTCTTTATTTTTAAAAATATTTTATTTATTATTTTTATTTTATGTGTATGAGTGTATTGCGTGTGTGTGTGTGTGTGTGTGTATGTGTAAGTGCATCCATGTTGTGCAATACCCACAGAGTCAGAAAAAGGATTCCCCTGGAACTGGAGTTATGGATGATCGTTAGCCACCATGTGGGTGCCAGTAATCAAACCCACAGGTCCTCTGCAAGAATAGCCAGTGCTCTTAACTGCTGATCCATCTCTCCAGCCCCTCATTTTCTTTAATTCCCAGCCCTTCGTTGATTATTTTGCCCCTTCAGTGGCAAGTACGAACAGAGCATTTAATAGAAGTGACTGGATGGAGCAGTTGACAGTGTTTTCTCTTTCCCTCTTCACTTCTACCATCCTAAATGTAGCAAAGATGGACTAAGAAAGGCTGTGAGGAGGAGGAGCCTCATGAGTTCTCTAGGAAACAGGATGCAGGGAGTAGTCTTTTAATGGCACCCTGTGAAGCATCCCTTCTTTTGGATCCTAGGACTCGGCTCTTTATTGGTTTTCTCTTTTGTTCTTTTTAAACCTTGAAGAGCCTCCAGGACCAGTGCCAGGCCCCTTTCTTACTTAACCAGGAAGGTCACAGCCATTCTCTTGGTTATCAATGCCTTCTACTGTCCACCTGCCCCCCGTGCCCTTCTTCCCAACCCTGAATTCTCTTCAGAGTTGTAGAAAGTCCATCTACTCACTCACTTGATCTGTCCACTTGGCAGGAGGAGATGAGTCATGTCACAGTGGGAACATATAGAGGAGATGAGTCATGTCATGGTGGGAACACTTAGAGGAGATGAGCCATGTCACGGTGGGAACACATAGAGGAGATGAGTCATGTCACGGTGGGAACATATAGAGGAGATGAGTCATATCATAGTGGGAATATATAGAGGAGATGAGTCATGTCATGGTGGGAACATATAGAGGAGATGAGTCGTGTCATAGTGGGAATATATAGAGGAGATGAGTCATGTCACGGTGGGAACATATAGAGGAGATGAGTCGTGTCATAGTGGGAATATATAGAGGAGATGAGTCATGTCATGGTGGAAACAGATGGAGGAGATGAGTCATGTCATTGTGGGAACACATGTCATGGTGGGAACATATAGAGGAGATGAGTCATGTCATGGTGAGAACACATAGAGGAGATGAGTCAGGTCGTGGTTGGGAAGAAAAGAAAGAAGAAAAGGAGGAGCTAGGGTCCCTAAAGCCCTTTACGTATCCCTCCATGGTCTAAATTCCTCCCTGTAGTCCACACCTTTTAGAGAGTCATCGTGCTTCAATGGCATTGTGAACTGGGGAACAACCCTCTCTCACAGGAGCCTTTGGGGAATGCTTAAGATCTGACCGAAGCAGTGGTATCAGAAGCATCTCCAACTTCACAGGTCCACGACGACACCCATCTTCTCCCCAAATCTGGGTCTCCTCTACTTTAACTCATCTCTGCAAAGCCAGAAGTGAAATTCAGTTCTCTCTCTCTCTCTCTCTCTCTCTCTCTCTCTCTCTCTCTCCTAACCTTTCCACTCAGTACATGCACACCTTCTCCACAGAGAGCTATGACCTTTTTTCCAATCAGAACTATTAGAGTGGCTCTATTCTGAGTCTCCTCTTGCTTGCTCTCTTAAAAAATTATTTATTTTTATTTAATGTGTATGAGTGTTTTGTCTGCATATGTGTACGTGCACCCATGCAATAGTGGAGGGAAGCCATAGAATCCCCTAGAACTTGAGTTGCAGATGATCATTACCCTCCATGTGGATGCTGGGAACAAACCAGAGTCCTTTGCAAGAGAAGCCAGTGCTCTTAAGCATTGAGCCATCTCTCCAGCCCCTCGCCTGCTCTTCCTATTATCCCATCTGCTCTATGGGAGGACTCACAAGAGCAGTACAAGTGTGAGCTTCAGAATGAGAATGAATCATATTCCCTTCCCAGTTCAAACCTGTGGGGGCTTCCTGAAGCATTTATAACATTAATTGATTCATAATATCTGCACATACTGATGGAGTACGGTATGATAATTTGATACAGGTATCCAATACACATTGACCAGATCGGGGTGATTAGCATCTCCACCTCCTTAAACCTTTACCACTTCCATCTATTAAGAAACTTCAGAGTCGCCCAGCCATTTGGCAAGCGCAGGTGTGTCAGGCTCATCACAGGAGCTAGCTCCCGCCCCATCCTTTCTCACTTCTGTCTCTCCCACACACCTCTGGCCTCTCTTCTGGTCCAATCTTCAGGTCTGCACTTGGGAGGATCCCACCTGGAACCCTCTTCCTTCAGGCTTCCCTAAGCACCTGCCAGAGCCATTTCCTGTCTCAGGCCAAAACCTCTGCAGCACCTGCCCTTGTCTCCCAGTTCACATGCCTTCCCTGGAAGTCCTTCCAACATGTAATTATTATTGAAATTAAGTGCGAAAGCTCACACTTTCTGTTTATCCTTTTGGAGTATGAAAACTGTCATTTAAAGGCCAGCACTGCCTTTAGACCTGGGAAGGCATGGCCTTGCCCTTGGGCTGGGCTTTGGAGGCCGGGTTCCACCCAGTTCCAACCTCCTTCTGAATGGTCCTTCCGGTGGGGAGAGGAGTCCATGGGGCCACAGCTCCCACCCCAGGTACGGCAGACAGATTTAGCAAATAAAAATACTTGACGCACAGTTTAATTTGAATGTCAGATAAATAACCACTAATTTTAAAGTATGCCTCATTAAATATTTGGGATATATTTATACTCAAAGATTGTAGCTCGTCTGGAATTTATTTTAACTTGGTGTTCTATATTTTATTTGTAGCTCTAGGTACATATTCTCAAGCGGGTATCTGCAAACTGTGGCTTGCAGACCAAATCTAACCAAATGCCCATTTTTGTACACAAGGCTGTATTGCTCTGTAGACACAATCATGTCTGTTTTGTCAACAGCTGCTCTTACAATACAATGCTAAGGTTGAATAGCTGTGATCAGAGGCTGTGTGACCCACAGAGCCCCAGATGTTTAATATCTGATCCTTGATAACAAAGTCATTTTACAGCAAAGTCAGTTCTAGATCACACTGGGTCCTCAGAGCTTCCTAAGCTCCTGCAAGAACAATCCTGAGTGCCCAGAAAGCATGCTGGCCTCTGGCCTGTTGAGGCCCAAGACTGAGGGTACAGGTAGAGGCATGAAGTAGGGAAGCTGGAATACGAGCCCTCATAGTGTGGGGACACAGCTCCGTTCTGACACCAACTTCGAAGAGACTCAGATATCTAAACTTGTACCTGTCCTTTCATTTCATTAGGAAGTTTTTCAAGGAGACATACCATATTGACTTTGGGTATTAGATTGATTTAACTTTTTAAATAATTAAACATGTGGTAGACAGGCCCCATTTTGTACTTTTGACTTGGCTCCTCAAATGTCACATCTGATTTAATCAAGACTAGGAAATGTCATCAGTAGTTCCATCTGGTGGTGAGATCCACTACTGCCATTTCCAAGCTGCCTCACAACCAGTGATGTGCACAGAGCTGAGGAATTCTGGCTAGGAGTTAACAGGCCAAGTTCAAAATTATAATGCAGGAGCATTTTGGGAGGTTCTAAAATGAGCCGGAGTTGTCTCTGCCCATGGATCTGGAGCTATGGTCGTCTCCTGTGAGCCTAGAGCAGTGGTCCTTTCCCAGTAACCTGGAGCTGTGGTCCCCTCACCTGAACCTGGAGCTTTGGTCTCCTGCTGCAAGCCATGGTTCCACATTCCTCTGGTGGTAGGATGACGGTGGAGCAGAGTGGAGGATGGAGAACGTCTGGTGTTGGGCAGCAGTTGCAGCCTTCTCTCAGTGGCTGGACCCCCCCAGCCCCTCCCCTGAGGTTCCAAGTTGCACATGGCAGTTGCTTTGCCTCTGAGTTGGGTTTATGTTAGGGACAGGGAGGCCTCTGGTATTTGCAGATTCTGGTCTTGGGCAGACTGCTTCTCTAGATTGGACCCTTTATCTTCCCCGAGGGCCAGCCATGGTCCTCACTCCATACTTGGTCCTGGGCACCCTGGCCTTGATGTTGGACCTCTCCCATTCCCAGGCACCAAAAGGTTTTCTGTTACTCTTCTACATCTCCAGTGTGCTTTCACCTGTGCCCTGCAGAAAATGTAAAACACCTAAATGAAGTTGTAGAGATAAAAAAAAAAATCACAGTCTGGGAAGTTAAAAAGCAAGTACTGTACAAAGTACTATGATAACTGAATTGATACAGTTCTCAAGCTAAAAATATGTAATTGTATTTTAGAATGTAAATTCATAATTATATACATCTACTATAACATTTGGATATTATTCACTAACAAACCTGCACTACTAAGCCTCAATAACAATGTGAAATTTGTCACTGTTTCTGTAATGACGGTTTCTATCTCCTCCCTTTCCAAAGTCTCCAATCTATACAAAGTTGTTTTTTTCTTTTGAGACAGGGTCTCGCTGTAGGCCCAGCTGTCCTGGAACTCACTCTGTAGACCAGTATGGCCTTGAACTCACAGAGATCCACCTGCCTCTGCATTTCAAGGGCTGGGATTAAAGGCGTGAGCCACCATGCCCGGCTACAAAGTTACTTTTTAAAGAAAGCAATGTTAATAAAATATTGTAAATTTGAATTAAAGTGCTTTATGAAACATAAAGGGATGTTAAATGATATTATAGATAGTTTTCTTCACAAATTAGTAATTTATCGGTGGCTTGCCCTAATATTTTCACATCTTATTATAGTTTCTAAAGCAAGTATAGCTTCCTGTCTGAACCCCACAACCACACTCTGGCCTCCACTGAAAAATGCAGACTCTTACAGTGGCTGGCCACAGTCTGCCCAGCAAGTCAGTGCTCTTCTTGTGGTATTAGCATCATCTTGCCATTAATCAAAATAGGAGTTAAGCAAAAATCAGTTTCCCTCACCATGAAGAGAACAGAGAGGTTACATTTTGGCAAAGTGGAGCATTGGTGGCTGACCTTGTCTTAGAACCTTCCAGATAAAGGAGAGGAAACTCCAGAAGGGACTCTGTGGCCCGTCCTTCACTTCCAGAGACTGTGACCGTCTCTTCCTAGTCCCTACATTTAAACACAGGGTTGATTATGGCATTTCTGTTACTCTGAAACAATCTTGAAACCTGATTTTCTTCTCAGCATGTGGAGCGAATAGGATATAAAGACTTTGTTCTTGAGTCCAGGCTCACTGGGGTTAGCCTTCAGAGATGCCTGTACTCAAGCACAGCCAGAGGGGGTCTGAGCTGCTTGGTGGACTTTTCATTTTGATATGTCAGAGACAACATCTTGTGAAAGTAAGCTTCCAGCAAGCCAGTTGGTAAGCTGAGGATTTCACCATCCGCTGACACAGACTCAAACTTCACACTGCAGTTAGAAATACTTGGAGAGAATTCAGGGAATGAGACAAGACGCTAGAAAGAGCACACTTGTCAAATTATACTTTTAAAAAAGATCAATAGATGCTTCAAGGGAGTCTACTGAGGGGGTATTTGTATAGTTTTGACAAAAACTGTTCTATGCTTCTCACCACCGGAAGAGCCAAACACAGCAACCCAAGAGACGCCTTTCCAACTTTTTGTTTGTGTGTGATATGATCTGTGTAAGAGCAAGTTTATTTTGCCTTTCATCGTAGACTTCTGGGTTGTGCTGTGAACTGTGAAGCCATTTATCAGGTTGAGGTTGGCCTGCTGAGTTCTAGGTTCATTCATTTTTTTAATGCATGAATTTAACAACTATTTAGAGACCCATCCATGCCTCTGTACTGTAAGGAATGACTAAGACTTGATCACGCCCACATGGCATGTATATTGTCGAATTGCTGGGACATAAACTCTAGGGCCCTGGGAGGCTTTTAGTGGGGGAGGGGGGTTACTTTAGCTATGTTTTGACCAGTACCAGTTAGCAAGGCAGATGGTATTATCAAAGGAAAGGAACAGGCTGGCTGGGATCAAAGTCCAGAAACCTTACCAAGGGGTTCAGTTCCTAAAGCCCCCACTTCTGTGAGCCATCAGACTGTGGTAGGCAGTGGGGAAAGGGCACAGGGGCAGCATAGTGACTTGCAGAGAAAAGGAGGCAACCGTAGCCAAGCTCTGCATGTTCTGCCCTCGTTGGTCAGTAGCAGGTAGTGCTGTGCTCTCTGAGGAGCTGGTAGAAAACACTCCTGGTGAGAAGGTTCATACTTCCTATTAATTATCTCCTTTTCTTCTCCAGAGCATAAACACCATGAGCAACGAGCTTGCTGGTCTTGTTCTCTGCTGGATCCAAAGCTTATGTGTTAATGCCTGGGATGGACCAATTTTTTTTTTTTTTTTTGGTCTTTTTGAGACAGGGTCTCCCTTTAGTCTCAGCTGGCCTGAAGCTCACTGTGTAGACCAGGCTGGCCTTGAACTCACAAAGATCCACCTGCCTCTGCCTCCCAAGTGCCAGGATTAAAGATGTGTGCCACCATGCCCAGCTGGGATGGACCAATTTAGATAGGTGTATACAGATGATTGATAGATAGATAGATAGATAGATAGATAGATAGATAGGTAGGTAGAAAATAAGTTTATGAATGTATGAATCTGTGTGACATTGAGAAATGAACATTGTGGAAAAGCTAGGATGGACATGCTGCCTTTTCTTCTAAAGGAGCACCTGGTTTATGTAATATATTCCATTTTTGTAAACTTGTCAGCCAGCAGCATGGTCAAACACTGGAGAGTCTCTTGGTTAGTATGTGGTAAAATTACTACACCAACATTACAATTACCGGAATGAAAAGTTTTTTAAGAGTGGGCCTGGGGGGCTGGAGAGATGGCCTAGTGGTTAAGAGCGCTGACCGCTCTTACAGAGGACCCGGGTTCGATCCCCAGCACCCACATGGCGGCCGAGAGCCGTCTGAAACTCCAATTCCAGGAGAACTCCAGCTCCAGGGGAATCCGAGACCCTCTTCTGACCTCCACGGCATTGCACGACACGGGTGCACAGACCTGCATGCAGACAGTACATTGATACACATACAGAAATAAATTTAAAAAAAAATTAAAAAAAAAAAAGAGTGGGCCTGGGAGCTAGAGAGATGGCTCAGTGGTTAAGAGCACTGCCTGTTCTTGCAGAGGACCTGGGTTTGATTCCCAGCACCTGCATGGCACAGAACAACTGTCTATAACTCCAGTTCCAGGGGACCCAACCCTTTCTTTTGACCTCCTCAGGCATCACATGACATGGATGCATGTACATTCATTCAGTCAATATACCCATACACATAAAGTAAAAATAATAAATAAGCAAATTGAAATAGTGGGCAGAACTCAGAGGACACATCTTCCCCAGATATCTTTTGGAGTTGTCTCCTGGACCTGTGCTGACTGGAACTGTTTATGGAATTCTATTTCTGGTAGGATCTCCTCAAGTAAGGTCCCACCCATTATTTTTTTCAAAATTGTTTCTTCAGCTTCAATTTTGGAAGTTAAAGCCTGGTTCCACTCTTATCTTAACAGACCATTCTGTCTTTTCATCCCTAGTTCTAAAACATCTCATTCACCCAAGGTACTGTGTCCTTTCCAGTCTTCACTGTGTGTACAGTGGAAATGGGGGCACAGCCGTTCAGTGCTCTGATATGTTAATTCTCAAGCATTCATTATCTTTTGGGGTAGAGTACCAAATTAAGATTGCCAAGGAAACAAGATCAAGTGCCCAGGTAACAAGCCACGAAAGCATATGGTTTTCTTGGGGTTGATTAAAAGTCATTAGTCAAAAAAAAAAAAAGTCATTAGTCCAAGACAGGGTGTGATGGCACATGCCTTTAATCCCAGCAGGTAGATCTTTGTGAGTTCTAGGTCGACCTGGACTACAGGGAGAACTTGTCTCAAAAAGAAAAAAATGGTCATCAGTCCAGATTACACTCATTTTACAAGTCATTCCTATAGTAGACTTTTGTGTAATCTGGGTAAAGTCCTGTTTGGACTTTGTAAGCTGTCATGCTTAGCCAGAAAGCCAAGGCTAAGGACTGTGGGCAGGGAGGAGTGGGCTAGACCCTGGAGCCTCCTTAAGCAATGGCAGGAACTTAGAAGGCTCAGTAGCAAGGTGAAAGGCCTACTCCAGTGAGATCAGTGTGGATCCCAGCAGCAGATGGTCTAAGACTCCAAGCAGCCCAGAGTGATGAACCAGAAGGTGGCAAAGCCCTGCCTGTGCTGTGGGACACTTACGACAACCTCCTGGGGCAGTGGCTGCCTGCTTTGAGAGACCCTGAAGGTCACACTACCCCTTGCAAGCATGCTTGTATAGACTTCAGAGAAGATTTCTGTTTCTGCTTCCTGCAGTTACTTTGTCACCTGCTTTTAGCACTAGTCTCATGGCCTCACTCACTTAGAGGTGATCATTTGTCAACTTGAGTTTTATACAACCTAAGAAAGTAAAAGCCATGTAGATATATACTTTAAAAAAAAAAACACTTTTGCCAGGTGTGGTGGCACACACCTTTAATCCTAGCACTCAGGAAGCAGAGGCAGGCAGATCTCTGTGAGTTCAAGGCCAGCCTGGTCTACAGAGCGAGGTCCAGGACAGCTGGGGCTACAGGGAGACCCTGTCTCAAAAATACAAAAAAAACCCAAAAAACAAAACAACCCCCCCCCCCCCGCTTCTAAACAGCTTGTAATGTATGTTGGCTAACCTGTAGAGCGTGCTGGGAGTGTTCTGTGTTAAGAACATGATATTTGTGGCATTTTAATGAGACTTCAGAGGAGCACGGGATTAAGATAATAAAATGATGGCCTTTGTTGTGTCTGGGTCATACCTGCACATGGTTCCTGAGGCCAGTGTCCTAGAGTCAAAGGTCACAGTTTTTTTTAAATTTTATTTATTTTTTTATGTGTATGAATGTACTGTCTGCATGTAGGTTTGTGCACCTGTGTCATGCAATGCCACGTAGGTCAGAAAAGGGTGTTGGATTCCCCCGGAACTGGAGTCAAAGACGGTTCTCAGCTGCTATGTGGGTGCTGGGGATCGAACCCAGGTCCTCTGCAAGAGCAGTCGGCGCTCTTAACCGCTAGGCCATCTCTCCAGCCCAAAGGTCACAGTTCTAAATTTGAAGTGCACTTGGCCCCAGAGTGGCCTTTGAGTGGTTTCCAGTCTCTTCTCAGCCTGTTCTGCATAATTAAAACTCACCAGTATCTGTCAAGTTTGAAACTGTGCCATTTTGCCCATGAAGTCACCCATGATGAAGTAGGTTCTCAGAACATAAGACTCTCTCAGCTCCAAAACTAGGAAGGTCTTGGGTAAACCTGATTGAGCGGGTTACTCCCTTACCTGCACTGGCAGGATGGCCTGCCCCCCCACTCCCGTGGCCACACCCGTGATTTAGTATTTCTCTCTGCCCTGGTACCTCTCCTTCCTCTCCTCCTCTTGCTTTCAGACTCTCATTTCTGATCACAGGCATTCCTGGACGTCTTGGACACCACTGCTTGGTACCATCTGGCATGAAGACTGGTAAAATGAAGCACACCTGCTGGGGGCTTGGTCACTGCTGAGGGTCTTGTGACTAAATCAATCTGGGACCCATCAATCCACTGTTGGCAAAGGTGAGGTGGGGCAGGGACAGGGAACAGTGTCTCTAGATATTTGTGGTACTTAAGTCTGGAGCCATAATTCATGCTGTCAAGGCTTTGGAAAAGCAAGCTGTTAACTGATGCATCAGCAGAGCCAGGCAAAGGGGACCCCCACAGAGGATTCTCAGCTTCTGCCTGATGTAACTGATGCGCCAGCGGTACCCATGTGCTGACTAAGCAAATTAATGAAACGATGACGACAGGCATGTCTGTCCAGATAAATCTCACTGAGATCTGAGCATAAGCAAGCATTTAGGGAAAAAAAGCATTTATTAAAATGCAAACTGTAGAGGATGCTGCTGGCCTGCACCTCACCTGGCTTTCTCCTCTTCAGAAGTGGTCTGACTCTCTCATCCAGATGCTGATTAGTCCAAGGGTGAGCTCCCGATTCAAGCAGAGCCAACCACAATCCAGCATGGATGCTAGTGAGGAAGATCCCTGCCCTTTTCTGAGATTTCTAGGCTTCTCTGAAATTATATCCCTGCCATTTAGTGGAAACCTGAGTGCAAACAAGAGAAGTGAGAAAACCGAGTTAAGAGATTGGACTGGGTTAAATGGTGGGACTCTGAAACCTCACTTGGAACCTCAGATGCAGACTTGACTATAAACTGTTCGGATGAAGTCATACTGGAGTAGAGTAGGCACTAACCAATGAAAGAAAATGAAAGACCAAAAAAAAAAAAAAATGCCCAGCTGGGCGTGGTGGCGCACGCCTTTAATCCTAGCACTTGGGAGGCAGAGGCAGGTGGATCTTTGTGAGTTCAAGGCCAGCCTGGTCTACAGAGTGAGTTCCAGGACAGCTGGGACTACAGGGAGACCCTGTCTCGAAAAGATCCTTCCCCCCCAAAAAAGGAAAAACAAAAAAAACCAGATGCAGAACAACATGCACTAAAGGAAAATGTCATCTGAAGATGGAGGCCAAGCTGGGCATGCTCGCAGCCACCGTCACAGCGGAAGCGAGGACGGTCCTACCCTGAGCTTTCAGACAGAAGTAAGCTCTAGTGACATCTTGATTTTAAACTTTTAAAACTGTGAGAGAATGATTTCTGGGTTTCTTGTTGCTTTAGTTTTAGTATTATGATGAAATAGACACAAGATGAAACTTACCTAAACTATTTTAAATGTATAGTTCAGTAGCATTACGTGCATTCGCATTGATGTGCAAAATATTTTATTGTTTTAAACTACCAGGTCTCTGGTACTTTGTTATAGTAGCCCCAAGAAACCGATTCAGAAATGCAGAGAGACAGAACGAAGTCCTGAAGAGATAATAAACATCACTGATTTGTTTCCATTATTACTTGAGTGGGTTCCTGTCACTTCTGCCCCCTAAAGGAATTTTGACCAATACAAATGGGGTAGGTAAGCAACAAATATTTTTATTACTTTTCTATAAATGGAGGCCCCGAGACTGTAAAATGAACTGCCTTGTTCAGAGCTGTATAGCCCTCTATCCCACCCACCTCCCCAACCAAAAATTTTCCTAGGATTCCATCCTCTCATGTTACACATGCCCAGTATGGGATTACCAAGAAAGATAAAATCTTTTGGAAATGAACTAAGTCTTAAGGCAGAAATAAAGGAACAAAGGAACACCTTGGGAAGTAACAGACTAATGAGAATGAACGTCATTAAAATGCCAGGTAAGAGAATATGGAAGAGAAGGAAGTCAGGGAGCAATGTGAGAGAACAGGGGGAGTTTCAAAGAACTACCCAGAGAGCTCCTCCTTGCACACAGCTCTTCCAAAGCAACTCTGGGTCTTGTTTCCAGGGGATGCAATTGATGATGCATAGCAAGCAATTCATTTCTGTTAAATACCAGCTATCTAATGGAAAACATTCTCAAGTCCAAAACAGTCCCAAGAAAGATATTCTCAGAAATGGTACTGATATTAAGCCAACCAACCACGTCTGTTTCAATGTTTGAATTTAACGGGACCAGTTGCTTTATATTAATTAACTGTAGATTGAAGGGGCTACCTGCATATGTTGAGATTTCATACAGGTGATTATTCAATAATGAGAGAACTGAAAAACTTGTGCCATGATTTGTCTAAGGCCAAGTGATACCAAGTAAGAAATGAGCTGTTATGTTAAAATACAGTAATATGACATTAAAAAATGAGGCTTGAAGCTGTCATATTACTGTATTTTAACATAACAGCAGTTAAGAGCACTATCTGCTCCTGTAGATGACCGAGGTTGGATTCCCAGCACCCATGTGGCAGCTAACAACCATCTGTAACTCCAGTCTCAGGTCATTTGATGCCCTCTTCTGACCTACGTGGGCACTGCATGGCACAGATGCACTTACATACATATAGGCAACACACTCGCACACATAAAATAAAAATAATAAATAAAATACTTTAAAATGAGGTTTTGAGATATGGAGAGGGAAGGTGGGGGGAAAGGTGAGGGCCAGAGGCACAGCACAGATGGGTGTGGATCAGCCAAAATGGACTTTAAGCCCACTGTGGGCTTCTAGGTCTGGGTGGGACAGAAAACCACCAGAAATGGATACTAGCTCCTTGGACCACCATCCTGCAAGACTGGTCTATGAACAAGAAGTAATGAACAGTCCCAGCTTTCCTTGGAGCTAGATGGACCAGAGCTGGGTGTGAATTCAACTGTTGTGTGACCTTTCCTGGGAAAACGTAAACAAACCTATGTTCTCCCCAGAAAGAGCACTAAAGACAGACCGAAACACAATTCCACTCAAGTCTAGCTGGGTGAACCAATGAGTTTATCAGGATTGCTTATAGGCACATAGGTGAGCGGTTGTTTATAAAAGCACAGGTGACTCTGAAAGGCAGCTGGATCACAGAAAAGCTACCCTGAGATGGGTGACAACTTATGAAATCCGAATGCCTGGAGCTCCCTGCATACTTTATAGGCAGTTCCACCAAAGTTCTCTTTCCAAGAAATCACTTACTGCTTCAATAACTTGGCAGAGGAGCCCCATGAGTCTTCTAGCTTCCTGAGTCTTATTTTGTGAATTTCTCCAGTCTCTTAAGTTCTGTTAGCTTCCTGAGTCTTCCAAGCCTTTCTTTTCCCTCCAGGAGGGAATGTTTCAATTCAGAGAAAATAGCTATACAGCAACTAAGGCCACATATTGTGTACAGGATCTGGGGAAGCAGTAGCTTCCAGACCATGCTCTATAATTTAAAGGTTGAGTGATCTTGGGTAAGTTAACCCCTAGTTATCAAGGAGGAACTAACTATGGGTTTTCACAGACCAGGCATTCTAGTGGATGGAAAATGTTTAGGAATTCTAAACTTTAATCCCTGAAAGATGGGTAAGTTTTTTTCTAAGTGCCAGGTGGGATTGCTGTGATCCACAGGCAGGATTGATCTGACTCCTGCAGACATGCCAGAAGCCACCCAGCACCTTTAAGCTGCTGCTAGAACAAAAGCCCTTGCAGCTGGGTCAAAGGCAATTTGGTGAGATTTGTCCAAGCCACTCTGGCTTTCTCCTGTGGACATGGCTCCCTTTTCATTACCAACTTGGGTTTGACTGTGTGGTTTGGTTCTGTCCTTCCCTGGCTCCAGGCCAATCCCATTTTGATTTTTGATCTACTCTGCCCCGGCTTTGGGTTTCTGGCTCTTTCCTTCAGAATGGCTGACACACAGCCCAGCTCACTCTGTCCCTTGGACAAGGACCAAGCCCAATGCCCAGTCTCCGACTGATAACCCAGAAGGGCTCTGGGCTCTGCCAAGTTCATCTGGTAGATGGACAGACAAGAGTATGTGGAAAGCTGGGCCTAAATCCCTCCCTGCTGCTGGAGGGTAGCTCTTTGTTCATAGGCTGTGGACTTGGGAACTCCATCTTCTCATTACACAGCAAATCTCATACACAATAATGGTTCAAAAGATATCAAAGAGGAAGTTACAGGAACAGGAGCAGGTGGTGGTAGCAAAGAGCACTGCAGCATGATGGGAATTGAGGGGGACAAGTGAAGGGACCCCTGGGATCCTGTGGAGCCGCATGGCCACCTGCATCTCCAGGACTGAGCTACCCTGCAGGACTCCAGAGGGACTAGGAAACTAACCCACATTTTTTTGGGCCAGATTCTGTAATGGAGAGAATCTGTTCACTTGCTGAAGGCTCAGAAAGTGGTTCCCGTCGTGATGTGGTGCTCTTCCAAGGCAGGTGCATGCTTAGCCTCTTTCCTAAGGTCTATCTCCAGAGCATTCTGTTCCTTGTGCTCTTGTCTCCTGCTGGGGCTCTGCTCCTCCACCACCGGCAAAATGTGAATTTTCATCAGACAGGAAGCCTTGAGTCATCAAGTGTGAAATTGCTCCCTAAACACTTTGATACTTAGTCATATCCAATATTTTAATTTACTTTTAATATTATAGATTTTTTTTATGTGTATGAGTGTACTGTCTCCATGTAGGTTGATGCACCTGTGTTGTGCAATGCCTCGGAGGTCAGAAGAGGGTGTTGGATTCCTCTGGAACTGGAGTTAAATGGTTCTCAGCTGCCATGTGTGTGCTGGGGATCGAACCCAGGTCCTCTGCAAGAGCAGTCCACGCTCTTAAGCGCTAGGCCATCTCTCCAGCCCTAATATTATAGATTTTTAAGTATTGCAATAGCCAAAGCTCAGGTACAGACAAATTTATGTCAATGCCTGTTTGGAATGAATCTTTGAAAAAGGATGTTGGATCTTTGAATACTTCCTCTCCAGACAGCTACAGCCTGCTTTGTTTGATGATGAGAAGTTGGCTGTGCATGAGGGCGATATGATACGCTGCTTTCAGATAATTCTCTAGCTGTCTCCTTTGTATTTACTTGTGGATTTCAAGATCCCTAGAAACAGGAGGTGCCACTTGACATGAACGACCTATGAACTTGGCACTGGACAAGGCCATTTACACGGCCCATGTCACTAACCCTCATCATACCTCCAAATGACATTGTATTGGTCACACTTTACAGAGAAGCATCTGAGGCTTAAAAAGACAGGAATTTACACCTGCTTATAGAAGGAGACCCAGAGTTGGTGTACGGCTGTTTGACTTGTGGGAAATTGTCCTTCTGTCTTTGCTTTGTGTCTTGATACCAAAAATTCATTACTATTCAATAAATGAGAGCTAAATGAATAAACACAAGATAGGCTTTCAACACCTGTTCTGTCCAACAACCAGCAAACTCTTTCCACAGAGCTTCAAGTTTCCCAACCCTGTCAGGGCAGCAGCATTGTCACACCCATTCTCATTCCCACAAAGCTATGAAGAGTCCTTTTTTAATTTTAAATCTTTTTTAGAAAGTCTCACTATGTAGCCCAACTGGGCTTCAAGCTCTTGAGCCCCCTGCCTTCATCTCCCAGTCCTGGGATTACAGTTGTTTACTACCAGGCCTGGTTTTTAATACTGGGCTCTTAATGAGGGCCCCAGAGGACCTCTAAACATTTCCTAAATTCCTGAATCCTCTAAGAAAGTCATTTATTTTCAATTTGATTAGCCATATTTGAAATTTCTGGTGATTATGAATCCTTTATACCATATGGGACTTCTCCTCTCACTGAATTAAGGAAGAAAAAACCCTCTGTGATAGCCATGTTGATCGAGAGCAGGGTCCTGGTTTCCTGTTCTAAGAGTTCGCAGAAGCCATTACTTAGGTGAAATGGAGCCAGAGCCTTGTCTGAATCTGTGTTTATGTTTGTGTATGTGCGTATGTGTGCATGTGTGATGTATGTATGTTTGTTTGTGTATGTGTGTGCGTGTGTGTGTGTGATGTATGTATATGTTTATGTTTGTGTATGTGTGTGTGATGTATGTATGTTTATGTTTGTGTATGTGCGTGTGAGTGTGCACATGTGTGTGCGATGTATGTATATGTTTATGCTTGTGTATGTGTGATGTATGTATATGTGTGCATGTGTCTGTGCAGGAGGCAGAAGTTGACACTGGGTGTTTTCTTCTACTGCTCTGCATCTTATTCTTGGAGGTAGGGTCTTTCGCTGAACCGTACTGGCTAGCTAGTGAGCTCCCAGGATCCTCCTATCTCCCTTTATACCCCCACAGTGCTGAGTTACAGACATATGCCACCATGTCCAGCTTTTGGGTTCAAATCCATTCTCATGTCCACTCATCTCATAGACAAGCACTTTATCTACTGAGGCCTCACCTAAACCATTATCTAACTTTTAGCTCAGGCTGGCCTCGGTCTTGTGATCCTCCTGCTTCCAGTCCCTCAGCATATGCTACCCGCACAGGCCACCACAAATTGTTGAATTTTAAAGCAATTTACTAAGTCCATGTTTGGGAAGAAGAATTGACCAAGGTGGGACCCAGTCCAAGCTGAGCTCAATGCTGTGATTTCATGGCACAGCACGTGTTAGATTAGAATTGTTAGTGCCTCTGGTTTTAATTAGAGTATTTTTGTACAACATGCCAGAAGAGAATAAAATGCTCGCATGATATTGATCCTCCTTTTAAAAGTACATATTTTAGGGCATGGTGGTGCATGGCTTGAATCTTAGCACTTGGAAATTGGAGGCAGGCAGGTCTCTGTGAGATTGGGGTTATCTTGCTCTACATAGTGAGTTCCAGGCAGACTGGGGCTACAGGGACACCCTGTCTCAACCTCCGCCCCCCACTCCAAAGTACATATTTTAGGCCACAACACACTGGAATTCACACATAATCATTGGTTTAGACATAACACAGGGCATGGTGCTACAGGCTGAATGGGAGGGTGGTAGAGAGATGGGCAAGCTGAAGCATTTAGCTTCTAATGGCTTAGCATCCTCAGCAGTTAAGACTTGGTCAAGACAGTCACCACTAATTATCTGTCTACTTGGGAGTGCCCATGTCTATACATCAACCAAACACACCGTAGTCTTTTGAAGAATATGGGGCAGGGGAATAAAAGGCAATTGAGCAGTCAGGGAAGGCTTAGGGAGGCTCACAGTGCCTCCAGCCATCACTGTCCTGCCTGGGCTGTGCAGCATCTTCTGCCCAGCTTTTGTCTCTAGTAGCAGTGCCTCTAATTCCTGTTCTCCAGTGTATTAGTCACTTTTCTCTTGCTGTGATAAAACCACCATGACCAAGGGAACTTGGAAAATGAAGAGCTTATTTGCATTTAGGATTGACGGTTCCAGGGAATTAGAGTCCATCGTGGTGGGGAGGCATGGTGGCAGGAGCTGGAGTAGAAAGCCAAGGTTCATATCTTCAAGCAGGCACAGGAAGCAGAGAGCAACTGGAGACTGGCAGTTTTGAACTCTCTAAGCCCGTCCCAGTGAGGTACTTCACTAGCATGGCCATGCTTTCTAAAATCTCCCGAAACAGTGCCACCAATTGGGGACAGGATGTCTGAATACTTGAAGCCTATGGGGGACATTCTAATTCAAACCACCACATCTGGTATTCCACCTAACAAGTCATCTTCCAAGGTATAGTCTTCTATTTTCTTGTGATCTGTAGAGAAGAAAGTGCAAGTCCATTAGTGCCTAGAGACTTTCTGTACATAACCCTTCTTCCCTCGCCAGGAGGATACTCTACTCCTCTGTGGAGGATACTCTACTCCTCTGTCTCGGGCACTTTCCCTTCCTGTTACCTAGACTCTAATCTCACCACTTGAGTAAACTATAATCCCCCTTTCAAAATATTACTCAGGTTTGCCTGAGCTATCATGCTACCAACATTTGTATGCTCTCCTCAGTTATGAACTTATTCATCTGTTATTATGCATGTTCTTTCTGTGTAGCCCAGGTAGCCTCAAACTTGTGATCCTCCTTTCTCACTCTCCTAAGTCCTCCTTTCTCACTCTCCTAAGTCCTGGAATCAGAGATGTGTGTTATCACGTCCAGCAACTGCCAACTTCTAAAGGCCAGAGCCTAGTCACTATTGCCTTCCCAGCATCTCCTAAGGAGCATTGCAGAGCCAGTGTGCTGAATTACTACAAGCTAGCTTAGCAACTACTGCATTTGTAGAATTTTTTTTTTCTGTGAATAGAAAATATTCCAATGAACTTTTAGAACTCATTTAAAACTTCTAAGGGAATTCATGAAAATATATGAATAGAACAGATCAAGACCTTGAAACTTCAGAGAAAAGACAAATTGCTGTGGCCTTGTATTCTCAGAAACTGCTTTTTAAGGCAATCGGGGCAGAATTTACTTACAATTTCTTGAGTGTCTATTGTGTACTGGGCTTTATGGCATGTGTCTTATGTGACTAAAAGATGGCTTCTAAAGATGCCATCATCAGGTAGACTAAAGTGCTAGTTTATAGAAATATAATTAAAATGGATGTGATGAGTGACCTAATACTTGATGTTTAAGTTTGGAGAACTAATAAAAAAACATAAAAAAGTCATTAGAAGTGTGAAGTTCTATTTCCTCCTCCAGTCGGGCTTAACCTATTTTTGTTTAAATTTTTTTCCTTTGGTTTCTTAACATTTGCTTTTATTTTAGCCCCTGAATGAATTATTTAATTAGGGCCACCAGTATTGCTTAAAACAGACATGCAAGACCTATGTCATTTTGACGTTCATCTGATCTGTGAGTATTGACATGAAGGAATCCACCTTAGTGCTGGGCTTTCTAGCATAGTTCAGGTCTCCAAGCAGGTGCAGAAGCTCAGAGGACTCCAAGAGCTCATCAGGAGAAGCAGGAAGTGGCAGGACAACCAGGGTTCCACCTGTCTCTTTGGCACTCACTGTTCCTTCCCCACCCACTCAGTGTTCCAGCCTCTTGCAGAGAATCTACTTCCTTGACCTCACTTCATTTATCTACTTGTAAAAATGCTCTTGAGTTTCAAGACCCAGCCTAAAGAATTTAACTTAATCTTGTCAGTGTGGAAAGTGCCCCATTGTTGTTATTAGTTTTCCAGCAGGGATTTGATATGAAAAAAATTGTTTTCTGGGAAGAGGAATTGGCAAGTTGGGAATTTTAAGAGTCTAAGTACAGGGGCTGGAGAAGCGGCTCAGAGGTTAAAAGCACTGGATGCTCTTCTTAAGGACAGTAACTACTGTCTGTAACTCCAGTTTAAGGGGATATGATTCTCTCTGCTGACCTCTCCATTGAACAGCAGGGGTATACTTACATACATGCAGACAATATACTCATACACATAAAATTGAAATATAAATAAAATATTTAAAATAAATTTCAAAAAAGAGTCTAAGTAGAAAGTAGTGAGAAACTAGACTAAAGCAACATCAGAAGTGGTTTGCATCATCAGAGCATGATCTGTAACAGCCATACCCTTGGTTTGAATGAGCAAGTTTATTGCATACACAGCAAGCAAATGTGAAAGAACAAATAGTGAGGAGCAGGTGAATAGGAGCAGCAGATCCAAGCAAAGCATCTTCAGATCAGCCGCTTACAACAGTTGGCAGAGATGACTACAGAGGCTCATTGAGAGAGCAGACACAGCACCATCATCAGATCAGGTGCTCAGATACCCAGCAGAAACGAGTGGGGAAGCCCTGCTCAGACATTCATGTTGTTCTCAAGGACACATGTTTTATTTAAATTCCGAAAATTGTATGAGTATTTGTATGAGTATTTGCTTACATGTATATATCTATGTATGTATGTATGTATGTATGACACCATGTGTGCAGTGCTAACAAAGGCCAGAAAAGGGTGTCAGATCCCCTGAAACTGAAGTCACGGCAGTTATGAGCTACCCTGTGGGTGCTGGGAACTGAATTTGAGTAATCTCCAAGAGCAGTAAGTGCTCTTACCTTCTGAGCCATCTCTGCAGCCTGACACATGTGTTTAATACCCTTTGCTGCTCATTCTCATTTCTCCTGCTACAAAGTCAGGGAGCCAAGCTAACCCAGGACGGGGAGGTTCAGAGGACACCTGAAGTAAACACGCCCTATGTTTGGGAATTAGAAGCACTCCTCACTCCCAGAGTCTGCTTTCAACAAGTGTAAGCAGCACATGAAAACTCACCAAGATAATTTCTATCATATAATTCTTATGAGATCCTTGACTGGGCACTTCTGGACAACTCTTGGATATTTTTCATTAGACAGGGCTCATATTACCTCTTGTCCTGTTATAATTCCTTACTCTTTTTTTTTTTTTTTTTTTTTGGTCTTTTTTTGAGACAGGGTCTCCCTGTAGCTCTGGCTGTCCTGGAACTCACTATGTAGACCAGGCTGGCCTTGAACTCACAAAGATCCACCTGCCTCTGCCTCCCAAGTGCTAGGATTAAAGGCGCCACCACGCCCGTCAATTCCTTACTTTTTTTATTCTTAGTATTTTTTCCACCATTAGAATGTGAGAGCCAAAAGGCCAGGCTCTTATATATGGCTAGCTCTTCCGAGCCTTTACCCAATGTCTGACATCATGTTGGATGGGCTATCTGTTGCACAGCAACACTGAGAGTCTTGGAAGGTGTCTTACCTGGAAATCTTTTCTGAATAAAAAAGGGCCATCATTTCAGAGAGGGCCTCAGCACCTCATGTCCCAGCTCTGTCCGTAAGCTGGAAACCAGCCCTCATTAAGCCAAAGTAAAGAACAATCAGACAAATTTGTCCTTTGCTGTTTTAATTTTCTCTTCTGTGATTTTAGCCCCTTGGTTGTTTGTAGATCACAAAGTTTGACAACTTGTCTCCCTGCCTGCTTTGGATGTTAATTATATCTTTGTTCTTAATGACTTTACAGTTCTCATGGGGACATTGGCAGGGTTCTGGTGAAGGGTCAAAGGAGCAGTGTGATCATCATAATTTATTTCCTTTTTAGACTCATGGAAAGTTTGTCACCTCTCCAAATAGACAAAACCTTCTTATTATTAAAAAAAAAAAAAAAAAAAAGGAAAGAAAAGAAGGCATTTGACCCACTTCTGGTTACCTAAGAGTACACCTCCCTTCCCCTCTCCCTTCTTTTTTTTCGGGAGCTGGGGATCAAATTTGGGGCCTTGACTATTCTAGGCAACTGATAAACTACTGAATCACACCCCAACCACACATACCTTGGTTTTCATTCTTTTAAAGCAAATGTCTATGTTGTGTGTGTTATGTGTATGCATGTTGATAAATGTGTGAGTTCAGGTGTGTGCTGCTATGACATGTGTTTGAAGGTCAGAGGACAGCCTTGGGCGTCTGTCCTCACTTTCCACCATGTTTTAGGTGGTCTCTGATGTGCACTGGCCTGCGAACTTCCAGGCCTTCTCCTGTCTCATAGTAGGCGCACAAGCTACTACATCTAGCTTCTCATGGATTCTGGGGACTGGAACTCAGGTCTTCATGCTGTGTGGCAGATACTTTACCCACTGAGCCATCTTCCTAGCCCTTGCTTAAATTATCAACACTGGCTTCATCAATTAATATTTCTTTCTAAAAACATTTAATTTATTATTTTTTTATGTGTATGACTGTATTGCCTGCACCTATGTAAGTGAACCTGTGTCATGCAGTTCCCGAGGAGGTCAGAAGAGGGCATCAAATTCCCTGGAACTGGAGATATGGATGGTTGTTAGCCACCATGTGGGTGATAGGAATTGAACCCAGGCCGTCTGCAAGAACAGCCAGTTCTTAACCACTGAGCCATCTCTCCAGCCTCCTCAATATTTCTTAAGATTGGCTACTCTGTGGCTGTGGAAGCAAATATGAGATGAATCAAGATTTGATAATAATTTGTTTAATTACTGTTTTTTTCTATACATTTCATCATCCAAATGACATTAGGAGGTAACTACAATTCTTCCCATTTTAAAGGTGAGGAAACTAAGGCTGAATCAGGTTTAGCAGTGACTGGGATTTTGATTTAGGGAGCTCTCTCTTTCTCTCCTATCTGGGAGTCCCCCTAAGGCTACATATTAATTGCCCAAAGGGTGGGAACTTTCCTGCCCAAAAGTTCATTTATGTCTAATTACTGTGGGAAACACCCACCATAAAATACCTTCTTGCTCGGTATGAGCAAAGACAGATAAAGGCTGTTTCATGGGTTTCCTGACCAAGAGGGCTTGGCACCTTCTGAATATCCTGGTAGGAGGAGACAGGAGCATAGCCTGCTCTGCAGGGTGAGAGTCCCAAAGGGGAGGCCTATTGGCATGTGTCTCAACAAAGCACTCATTTAATTGGCCTCTGGATTTCAAAAGTTGGGATTTTAGTTGTTAAAGCCTCGCTTTATTGGGTAAACCCTTCGTTCTATCCCATGGATTTTACTGCCCTACACAAAGCCTTCAGGGATTCTCGAAAGCCTAGTAAAATGTTCATATTCTTTACTTAAAAAATTTTATGTGCCTGGCATGATGGCACATGCCTTTAATCTCAGCACTCAGGAGGCCGAGGCAAGTGAATTTCTGTGATATCAAGGCCAACCTGGTCTCCATATTGAGTTTAGGCCAGCTGGGGCTACAGGGAGATCCTGTCTAAAAAAAAGACCCCCCCCCAAAGGTGCTGGAGAGATGACTCAGTGGTTAAGAGTGCTGGTTGCTCTTGCAGAGGTCCTGGGTTCAATTTCCAGCATTCACATGGTGGCTAACAACCATCCATAACTCCAGCTCCAGGGGATTCTGACACCATCTTCTGACCTTCATGGGCATTGCATGACATGGATGCACTTACATATATGCAGGCAATACACTCATACATATAAAATAAATAAATAAAAATTAAAAAGAAACTAAAAATATTATGCGATTTATCACACACTGGAAATTCCATGAAACACACATGTTCTGGTTGTAGAATAATTCTTTTTTTACATTTTTCCATTTTGATTTTATATTACTCTAAAATATGCATACACACCCTCCACCCATATAACAAAATTCCAAAGTCTGAAAATAAATGGTAGGTTAAATCTAGAACCTGTTAATGGATTCACAATATAAGAACTCAGTTGCTTTCAGATCATGCGGAATATAACATTAACATTAATGTTGCTCAGTTTGCCTTAAAACTAGGTACTCAGTGCTAATATCCACAGATGAGGGATACCATTCATTGTTTGTTTTTCTGGGACTGTGTTACTTCACTTAATATAATATTTATTTTTTTAAGGGATTCACAATATAAGAGCACAGTTGTTTTCAGATCGCATTAACGTTGCTCAGTTGGCCACACAATTAGGTAATTGGCTCTAGCCTCTATAGATGAGGGATACCATTTGTCGTTTGTTTTTCTGGGACTGCATTACTTCACTTAGCATGATATCTTCTAGCTCTATCCATCTACCTGCAAAGTTCATGATGTCATCTTTCTTTATTGCTGCATAGAACTCCATTGTGTAGATGTACCAAATTTTCTCTATCCACCCGTCAGTTGAGGGGCACTTGAGTTGGTTCCAGCTCTTTGCTATAGTGAAGAGAGCTGCAATAAACATGGCTGTGCATGTATCTCTGTGGTAAGATGAGCATATATATTGTGGGTATATACCCAGGAGTGGTATGACTGGCTCAGGTGGTAAGTTCATTCCAAGTCTTCCAAGGGTTCTCCACACTGCTTTCCATAGTGGTTGTACGAGTTTACATTCCCACCAGCAGTGGATGAGTGCTCCCCTTTCCCCACAACCTCTCCAGCACTTGGTATCATTTGTTTTCTTGATCCTAGCCAGTCTTATCGGAGTGAGATGATATCTTAAAGTGGTTTTAATTTGCATTTCCTTAATTATTAGCAACATTGAACACTTTTTAAGATATTTCTCAGCCATCTCTAATTCCTCACTTGTGAAGTATCTGTTCAGCTCTTTGCTCCATTGTTTTCTTTCTTCTTTTTTTTTTTTTTGTAGTTTATATATTCTGGAAATCAATGTTTTGTCAGATGTATCTGTGGTGAAGTTTTCCTCCCACTCTGGGATTTCTCTTCACTTCCTTGATTGTTTATTTATTTATTATGTACAGAAGCTTTTGAGTTTAATGAGGTCCCATTTGTCAATTGTCAACCTTAATTCTTGCACAGCTGCTGTCTGATTTAGGAAGTCTTTTCCTATGCCTATGTCTTGTAGGCTGCTAACTTTTTCTTCTATTGCCTTCAGAGTTTCAGGGTTTCACGTTGAGGTCTTGATCCATCTGGAGTTGACTTTTGTAGAGGGTGATAGGTAGGGGTTTAATTTCATTCTTCTACAAGTGGTGAT